>VXBW01000488.1:0-25682 GCA_013400375.1 Thinocorus orbignyianus
CTATGATTCTATGATTCTCTCTCTCCACCTTCAGCACCCACGGGTGCCTGTTTGCAGGTCACCCAGAGCAGGGATTGCAGCTCGGGTGCTGCCCTTGGGAAGGGTCCCATCCTGGCCGCACGAATTCCCCTCTTCCCCTCCACCTGCTTTGCCTCGCTTGATTCTGGGCTTTCCTCTTGCCCCGTGGCAGCTCCCCATGGCTTTGCAGCCCCAGAAAAAAAAAATCCCAGAGCTGTCCTGCCATGTTATTGCTAATAAACCTCTCCTAGACCTTTCCTGCTCTCGATTACTCTAACAGGCCTGTTAATTTCTAATTAAGCAGCTACTTTATTGAGGGGCAGGAGCTGGAAATAAAAAGCAAAGCGGAACAGGAGGGATTTGGGCCCAGTTTTGCTTTATGAATGCAATTAGGAGACAAAATTGTTCACTCACCTAAGGAATTCGTCACCGAGCTGCCTGCGAGCTGACAGACACGCTGTGTTTTCCCTGGGAGCCCTGTGAGTGACGGCGCTTTTCCTTTCCCCACCCCTACACGTTCCCATTTAGAGCTGGAGCCACCACAGGCTCTCAATCTATTAGTGCCTGTTATTAAACCCCTAATACTTGCAACAGCTGAGGAAGAACCTCTGAGCTGCTTCTTCAACAGCACCCGTGGGCAGGGTGAGGGGGGATGCCGTGCTGGCAGGGATGCCATGGAGCCTCACCAGGGCTGCTGGCATGTCAGAGCTCTTTCCTTCTCCATGGAGCACCCAACCAGGGCACCCCGTGGTTAAGGTGATGCCAGTGCCCCCCACCTTGAGATCTAGGGGACCCCATACTCCCCTCCTGAGGAAGTCAGAGGGAAATAGCTAGATCCCCAGCTCCATCTCAAAATGAACATTTTTCCCTCCAGTTCCGACCTCGTTTCGTTCCTCACATCAAGGAGAAACCTTGTACTCGGTGTTTGCATCACGGTAACACCTCCGGGACCTTAGTGGGACTGAGGAAAGTCCCTGCTGCCGGGAGTGACAACGCGGTGGGTAGTGCTGAAAGGGAGGAGAGAGAAGTGACAGCGCGGGAGAACCGCTCTCCCATCACTCGCAAGCTGTCAGGCCCCAAGCTGGGGAGGCGGAGGAGCACCCGGGCTCCCGAGTCCTACTTTGGTGCCTTCTTTCCAGAAACAGGAGAAAAAGCCAGGCTGGTGCCAGAGGCCTCTTCCCCGTGGTCGGAGATGCTGTTGGTCCCAACCTAGGGACTGTGGTACCTGGGATGAAGATGCTGCACAGCCCATGGTGGGTATCCAGGATGTGGCAGGGATGGGGATGGCAGAGCAAAGGCAGGTCTAACCCCAGCCAGTCCTGTTCTGGGGACTACGACAGGGCATTTAATGTCCTCTTGCTGCCTTTCTGTAAAACCACAGGGGTCAAGAGCAGCCCTGCAAGAGGAAGGTACTTCTCTCCAGCCCAGCTGCTCCCAAAACCCCACTTTTGGAGCCCAAAACACTAGCGAAAGCCCAGAAAGGGCAGCCACTGGGCACCGTGCTGCATGTGGAGCCCAGGCAGGGCTGGCATTGCACCCTGAGCCTGCAGATAGTCACCTCCTCCACTCCCCTGTGCTTCATTGCACCAAGCCAGGCTCCAGTGGACTATCACCAAAAAGGCTAAACCTCCTTTAACCTGACACTAACGCGCCTTCTTGGGCTTCAGAGCAATATAAAGAAGAGGCATCACTGGTATTTTGCCAGTGTGGATGCCACAGGGCAAAGCTGGGGCGAGCTCAGCCCCTGCAAACACCCACCGAGGTGGGGCAAGAGGTGGCAAAGGCGGGTTGAAAAAGCAGAAGTTGGAAAGGTGACCTCTTCCTGAAAGGGAGAAAGAGGGAGAAGAGAAAAACCATAAAGGCTGGCAACTGCGTCCACAGGAAAACAAAAAAAGAAACGACTGTTTTATTTGAATAATAACCATCAATAATACATTGCTGAGGAGCTGCAGATGACTGCAATTAAAAAAAGCATTGCATTCCCTGAGCAAAATCTAAATTATTCCTCACAGCTTCTCCGCTCGCTGAGCTATATTAAAATGAAGCCGTTCCTGGTGCGGCGGGGCTCAGCCGAGCTGGGGAGCCCGGGTGGAAGGCATAAAAGAGGAAAAAAAGGCGAGGAGAAAGAAGAAGAGCCCTAATGTAGGGGGTTATAAATATTTTACAGCCGAGGAGGAGTGGGGAGCCACGGATATAGATGCGATTGCGGGCGTCCGTGGTGGGAGGGAGGAATTAATCACCTAAACAGAGGAGAAACTTTTCTCGAGGAGCACATGCCCACACCCACGGCTGAAAAGGCTCCGGAGGGTCCTTGGGTGCCAGGGACAAGCAGGGTTGGGTTTGCAAATGTGGCTTGGGGATGGTGCCCTACCTCTGCTGGGTGCTGTGGGTGGCATGCCAGGTCTGAAACAGGCACCACCAATCTCTCAGGAAACACGGAGTGCAAATAATTACTGGGAAAACCCCAAGATACCCCACAAGTTAGGCTGGGAATGGTCCCTGCCGTGTCCTTGCTGGGGTCATGTTTTACTTCCTGAGTGTCCTGTGGTACAGAAGAGGTTGGAGAGCAGGATAACCTCACTGCACCTCAGCCCGAGGTTCACAAAGCCAACAGAGGAGAGAAAACACCAGCTGGCAAACCCCTCCTACCGTTATCCAAACAGCTCCACCGGCCAAAGAGGAGCAAACAGACCCAGGTGTTTGGGCTCACTGCACCTCACCTCCTTCATCACTTCCTACCCATCCATCCCTCCTCATCCTGGTGGGAATCATAGAATGGTTCAGGTTGGAAGGGACCTTAAAGATCATCCAGTTCCAACCCCCCTGCCCTGGGCAGGGACACCTCCCTTCACACCAGGTTGCTCCAAGCCCCATCCAGCCTGGCCTTGAACGCCTCCAGGGATGGGGCAGCCATAGCTTCTCTGGGCAACTGGTTCCAGGGTCTCACCACCCTCACAGCAAAGGGGCTCCAGCCCTCCCAGCATCTTTGTGGCCTCCTCTGGCCCCACTCCAACAGGTCCATGCCCTTTTGATGTTGGTGGCCCCAGAGCTGCAGGGAAGGTCTCACAAGGGCAGAATCACCAAGAGAAGGGAGCAGGGAACACGCTCTCCAGCCATTGCCACCCTTGATGGGGACAGCAAACCCAGTGTCTCCTGAGCTCAGAAAGCAAACAGTCACCCAGAAACAGCTTCATCTCCTCTCCAGGAGAGCATCAGCAGAGCTGGAGCTGAGGGAGGTCAAGGCTGTTGGTACAGCTGGAGCCATTCCCCACCCTCCACAAAACGCTCCGTCCCTGGAGCTGACCGAAGCCAGTGTGGGAGGCTGTGGCTTATCAGGAACCGCAGTGTGTGGTAGGAGCAGGAGAATCCTCCTGGGGCCAAAATATTTTCTCTTTCCCTCACAGCTGTCAGCTTAGTGTTTCCCAGCCATCCCAGGCATTCTGCAGCAGCGGGGACATCCCTGTCCTCTCTGCCTCCCTCCTCCACGGGCTGAGCAGAGGGACAATCCTGCAGGAAGCATGGGACCCCTGTTTCCAGCTCCAAGCTTGGTCTCTATCTACTGTGTGTCTGTCCCAGTATGGTCCTGGGTGCCACTGGAGTGCTGCTCAGGTCACCAGCCATCTCTCCTCCCGTATCCCCATCCGCACTGATTGGAAAAACTCGATGGCACCTGCTGGGAGCCTCTGCAGGTATTAAGAACTCTGCGCCTAAGAGCACCTCTTTAAAAATTAAAGCCTCAGTAAGAAAGAAATGAGTCATGACAGGGAGAGATGAAGCTCACGGCATCTGCAGATCGCTGAAGAAAGGAGAGCCAGCAGCAAGGCCAGGGCTGGCTGGAGCTGTGACCATCTCCAGTGCACTGGGCAAAAGGATGGAGATTAAATGGAAAGCAACCAAGGCAGGGGACACCCTACAGGGTGTGATGGGGGGCTGAATATTTGAGTGATGGCCACTCTACGGGTGAGGACACCTTCCCTTGCCATCTCCTGCATCTCCACCAAGCTGGGAGTAGAACTTTTCTCAACAGCCCTTGCAGACAGCTCACCATCCAGACACACCAGACTTGGAAATACAGATCCCTGCCTCCTTTGGAAAGGTGACACCCACCCACCTGTCATTTAAGGGACTGTCCTCACACGTGGCACAGGCAATGGTCAAGCTCTAAATGCTTCTCCTGGATCCTGACCAGCCATTCCCAGCTGATCCTGAGCTCCATCCCCAGCCATAACACCGGGGTCCCCAAAGTCATGAGGATGCCAAAGGCTCGGCTCCCCAAAAACCAGACCCAATCTCCTGGCCATCAGCTCCTCCTGCTGAGAGCGAGACCCCATGGGGCAGGCGCCTCAGGACAGAGGGCAGGGTGCAGTGGAATTCCCTCAGATCCCAAACGCCCACAAACAGTGCTGCAGCCCCTAAAACCAATCCAGGAGCTGGAATAGCTCGTGCTGCAAATATGGCACAGATGTATCTCTCTGCAAGACGTGCATGTGTCTCACATCAGCGGTGACGCCAGCAACTTATTTCCCCGCTGACTGCTGAGACGGCTGATCCGCTCCTCCGCTGTGACGTGTGAACCTGCCCTTAATTTCCAGTGGCATCAATATGTTTCCTTCCTTCCTTCTTTCCTTCCCGTTTTTTTCCCCCTCTGCCAGCCCCAGTTTGCTCCATGTAGGACATGATGGGTGGTGATAAAGCACCCTGAGTGGTGCTGGGAGGCCCAAAGGCTGGCACATCCTAGGCTCCTGAGGAGCAATTAGCTAACGGGGGCCAAGGGCTCACCAGCCAGCAGTGTCCCTGGCAGCTCAGGCTGAACCCGGGTCACGCATGACACGCCGCATACAGAAAGGATATGTATGTCCTTGCCTAGAGCAAAGCTCCCAGCAAAAAGAAAAAATATCCATCCAAAACCAGTGCTAGCTTTGGGTAGGAAGCCAACAGGGTGACCGAGCATCCCTCCCTAAGCCCCAGCACACGGCTGCAACCCCAGCCAAGGGGGATATTGCAGCAGATAGGACACGGGATGAAGCCGCATCCTCTGCAGGACTGGGATGCTGTGATTTTATATCAAAGGATGCCTCTATCCAGGCCAGGTGGTGGCCAGGAGGACGCTGGTGTGCTGGGCTGAGCGGGGTGCAGGAGTTGCCAGGGCTGTGTGCTGTGCGGTCTGGCAGCTGGGGAAGCTTTGTGAGCGTATTTGTAAATACGTTTAGCCCGTGGCTTGCAGAGCAAGGCGTGAGCCAAGTGCCTGCAATTGTCTGCACGGAAGCGTAACCTTTGGGGACCGGAGCCTTTGCGCTCTTTACCGAGCTCGACACAAATTGTTCTGCTCTGCCGAGCTGGAAATTGGCTGCAGATACCATCACCCAGGCGTCGGGGCTGAAGAATAGGCTGTCCTTTCAGTTGTCAGGCTGTGGGCAACACTGTGAGCAGAGCGGCGAGGAGGGAAAGGACTGATGCAGTCCCTCGGGTCCACCTCAGCTTCAGGCATGGGCTCAGTTCTCCCTGTGTGAATCCAGCCACAGGAGGAAACAAGGCAAAGGTGCCCATGTGCCACCAAAGAAGGTTTGGGAAGGCTTGAGCCCTCCAGCCCTGCTGGACTCACAGCCCCATCATTTATCCTTTGTCCTCATCCCCCTCTGACTAATCTTCCTCCCATTCATCCTGCTTCCATCCCTGCCCACAGCCCCAGCTGACCCGCACAGGGACTGGAAATGTGGTTTTCAACCCAAATCCTAGAGCAAACCAAGAGGAGATAAAGCCACTGCGGGACCGAGCTGACTCCCTCTGGCAGCTCAGGAGATCAGCGTCCAGCTTTTTGGACAGATCAGATGGTTTTTGTCATTCGTTATCAGCTGAGGAGCAGCACTGCAGCCTTGGGCAACCGGAGCCAGGGGAAGGAGAGTTGTGCCGGTAGCATAATTCAGGCAATGCCTTTAAAGGGAAAGGGCCCGGCGGCGGCTGGAGGGGCCCGTGGAGGCAGCACCATCTGCCCGTGATGACTAACTCGCTCCCTCACACACCCTCTGCTCCAGGACCCTGGCAGGAACCGCTATCAGAAAGCAGAAGCTGGTTCCTTCCCTCTTGCTCCCCACTAAGATTTTCCAGTGACCGATCGTTCTGCAGCGCTAACGGAAACTTGCCCAGTCTCTGGCTGTTTCTCCTCTGGGGTGTTCGTTTGGGGACATTTTAGTTTTGTGTTTGTTTTTTTTCCTTCCCAGCTGTCTCTCAGCATCATCTGCTCTCAACTGACTGCCCTCAGAGGGTGAGCATCATCTCTGGCACCCATTACCTCCAAGCAGGGGACTGGCTTGGTTTTGCTTCAAGCACAGGAGACCCCTAAGGACAAGTGCCCCACTCCTCTGTACCCAGATGACATGGGGCATTGGGGGTACCCTGGGCACAGCACAATACAAACCACAGCCCACCATAGCGGCAGAGACTATGTTTTTACCTCTGCTGCGGTATTACCTCTGCTGAGGATGGGCTCCAGAGCAGCCAGGGAGCAGGGAGGGTGGTGGATGCAACAAGGAGCTTCCCTAGGATTTGTTTGAGTGAGCCAGGAGCAGCAAAGGAGGAGAAGGTGCCACCCCAGGGGACAGGCAGGCCACCAGCACCCCAGCCTGGAGCACCCAAACATCTTAAAGGGTCAGACCTCTCACCCTCCCAGGCACCAGCCTGATAACGCAGTGGGAAATGCAGACACTCAAGCACATCTGGGGACCCTGAAAAGCAGCTGTCAAAGCCCTCACCCTTGCTCCAGCTCCACGACCTGCCCAGCCAGGCACCCCACAACCCCCAGCCACCTTCACACCTTCTCCTCTGGCAGTAAAAGGACTCCCAGCCTGGCTGGACCCAGCCTGACTCCTTGTCCAACACCATAGACACAACCCACAGCAACATCTCCAGCTCCACAACTCCCTCTCACGCAGACCCCACTTTCCCCACCAAACTAACTCAACCTTAACCAGCTCCTCAATTAAGAATTAAAAAGCCCCACAGACTGTAACCCCCAGCCCATGCTCGACTAGAGGCAGCCGACAGCCAAAGAGCTCTCCTAGTGCTTGTTCCCTAAATCTGTTCCTAATTAGGAGTGGACTTACCCCTGCAATTAATTGCTGGAGTCATTCATTAGATATCACAGATGATCTGTTTGCAAAAAGAGGCAGCAGAGTGGCTAATCAGTTCCTAAAGAAGGGAGAGAGTCTGAAAGCGGTGGTAAAGGCTCTGTACCTGGCTGGGGGACGGGGGAGGCTGGAGGTTTCCAGCAGAAAGTGCCTGGCTTTGGGACAAGTGGGGTTTGGGATTTTTTATTTTTTTTTAATTTGGCTCTAGGATTGCTGCAGAGATGATGCTCGTGGGGGTTGTCACTGCAGACGGAGGAGCTGCACCCAGCGTGACGCAGAGCCCGTGTCCCAGCTTACCCCAGCGCCGCGTCCCTGGCTGCCCGCTCCTCATCACCACATCCAAGCCCCGAGGGGAGCTGGGACTGAAACAACCCTTCCAAAGCAATTACTCTGAACTAGCTCTTTTTGACTCATCTCCAGGTATCAGCAAGCCTTTAGGAGACCTCTTCTAGCCAGGGATGGTGCTGGAGTGCAGGAATCCCACCTTCTCCTTTGCTTTCCCACCAGACGCAGGGTTTTCCCCCAGACCTGGGAAACTCATGGAATGGTTAGAGTTGGAAGGGCCTTTAAAGATCATCCACTTCCAATCCCCTGCCCTGGGCAGTGACACCTCCCACCAGACCAGGGTGCTCCAAGCCCCATCCAGCCTGGCCTTGAACCCCTCCAGGGATGGGGCAGCCACAGCTTCTCTGGGCAACCTGTCCCAGTGCCTCACCACCCTCACAGCAAAGAATTATCAGCAAGATAATAAGAAAATATAAGAAAATCAGCAGGAACAGCTCATGTAACCTGTCATCAAGCAAAGTCTGAGCATGTCCCCCTTCATTTGGCATCACCAGGAGAAGGGAGAGTGACACAGACAGGCACAGGCTCTCTTCTAACCCTGCCAAAACCAGGTTAACATCTCCCATGCCTCAGTTTCCCCAGCTCCCCACCGCCCTCCTCTCCCGCACCCTCCACGAGGCACTGGCAGCCCGTTGGCTGCAGTCACCACTGAAAGCATCATGTGCTATTATTAGCCTTAAGGGAAATGAAAGTGTTTCTGTGCCTCAGCATTTAATTTTCCCTCCTAATACAATCTGCATGGAAACAAATTAACCCCCCCCCCGCCCTTACCCCCAGAAAAAATCACCAGCCTGCAGGTGAAAAAGCTGCAGGGCCATTCCTTGGGCCTGAGGAGCAGCAGCTCAAGGCTCCCAGCAGGTCGAGGCTGCAATTATGGCTAATTTTTTTAAGCGGTTTTACCATAATTAGGCTGGTTTGGTGATGCACGAGCTCCATGTTCCCTCCAGCTCACAGCGAGGGGATGGAGCCCTCGGAGCCTTTGCTACCCAAGCAGCTCCGTGGTTTCTCAGATGAAGGTTTGCCAAATAAATAAAAACATAAAAATGTGTTAAGTGACAGAGGAGCTGAGCTGCATTCTGGGCTAATGGCTGGTGAAATTACATTTAAGAAAAAAATGGAGCAAAGCAAACCCTTGAAGGTAGACGACTGTAAACAGCCAAAGAAACTGGGACGCAACTTCTAAGCAGGAATAGCTGCGTCTTGCTTCTTGACGGAGGAAGAAGCTCGGGTGACTCACTCTGGGGAAGGCTGACAGGTCCCAGCTCTCCTGGGGACTGGTTCCACTCAAGGCGGAGTGACTGGTGACCAGTGGCCCGGTGATGGGCTCTGTGACAAGGACCTGGTGGCTCTTGGCCCTGCTCTTAGCAGAGACAGATTTGCACATAAGGCAGCAGCTCCAGGCTTGGCCAGCCCCACCAAACTGCATTTTCCCCAGCAGCTCGTCGACATCCAGACACTTTCCAGCCACCGGGGGCCAGGATGGGGCTGAGCCGGCTGCCGGGGGGCAGATGGGCTCTGCAGTCCATCACTGAGTCCTTTGGGGAGCTCCAAAGGAGGGTTATTTGCTGGTTCCATCTGGCAGCTGAGGAGGCAGCTGGAGAGAGTGAGGGGACGCTGGAGAAAGCTCAGGAGAGCGTTTGGACAGGGAACCAGTGTCCCCTAAACACCCCCTTCAGCCCCACACCAGCACTGAGGAGGGGGGCAAGAGATGGAGAAATAGATGCCGTGAGGAAAACAGTGTCTGAATGTGGCTGGGTGTAAAACAGACTGAAGTGAGCAGAGAGGTGGATGCAGAGGGACAGAGAGACAAGTGCACAACCAGACAGATAGCAGAAAGGCTTTGGGTGTAGGGTCCAGGGGTGCCCTGAGGATGGAGGGGACAAGGATGGGCAAGGTGGGGTTTACCCATGCTGCTTCTGGAGGAGGGAGCCACCTGATGAATGATAATGATGAATTCTGATAATGAATAAGCATTCAGGCTCGGCTGGGGCTCAGAGGGAACAAGGTCTGCTGCAGCGCTGCCTGCCCGCTGCCCTCCCTGGCCCCGTGCCTCAGCCAGCCCCAAGGCCACCAGGACATTAACCTGCTTTTCCACCAGCGGCTGCCGGCCACGTCAGCCAGCTTTTAATTAGACCAAGCACTTCCAAGCATCCCCCGCAGCCCTTTTGGGAAGATCCAGGGGCTGGCAGAGCCCAGCCTTACGGCCAGAGCCTGCACCCGAGCAAAGGCAGCACTCGGGAATCATTGCAGCTCCATACTGGGTCTCCAGCAGAGCTCCTGCCACCTCCTGCACCCCTAAACCTGCCCTATCCCCCTTCTGAGGGCATCTTCTCAACAACTGCTGCCTTCTCAGAGCTTCTGAGCATTAACTGTTCCCCCTTCCCCGAGCTGGGATGGTGCCACCACC
This sequence comes from Thinocorus orbignyianus, assembly GCA_013400375.1. Taxonomy (NCBI): domain Eukaryota; kingdom Metazoa; phylum Chordata; class Aves; order Ciconiiformes; family Thinocoridae; genus Thinocorus; species Thinocorus orbignyianus. The sequence continues at coordinate 9,895 of VXBW01000488.1, forward strand.
CGCGGCTGGCTGTCGGAGGAGCCAAGCTGGGAGGAAATCTGGTGCATCTCCCAAAGCTTCAGCTCCCAGAGCCCTGTGATTACGGGGATTTCTCTTTCCTCTCCTTCACTTTAATTTGCAGCCTCTGTGGTTGCCGAGCTCTGCTCCACCCAGGAGCAGCAGGTCCCTGGGAAGGAGAGAGGAGAAGGAGAGAGGGGAAGGCACCCACCCTCGCCAAGGCAGGGCTCAGCCAACACAGAGCATCCATCCCTCAACCCCACCGCCACCCCCAACCGTTTATTTTCTTTGCTGTGGGGGCCCCCCTATCCCCAGCCCCACACACCTCTCGGGGAAACTTGGCAGCAGGTACCCACTTCTCACCGCCTAATCGTGCTCCCTGCCACTGGCCAAGGGCTGACGGGAATAAACACATCCTCGAGCTCGCTCACAACATGCCTTTCCATAAGGGGAGCGAACCTGCCAGCCCCGCACGCTGCTGGCAGAGGTGTTGCTTGCTCCCGGCTCATTTCCAACCCAGCAGGTCACCAGGGGCCAGGCATGGGGCTCCTGTAGAGCCTCAGCCCCTCAGTGTCTGCTGGGGACCCCTTGCAGGGTGCTGGGGGTGAGAACCCACTCACAGCACCCTTCTTCCCAAAGGAACCCCCCCAAAAATGCATCACCTGTGGTCAGTACAACCCCCTCAAAAATCCAGCAGTAAAGAGCAACCTGCTGGTCACAGCCCCGTGTGAGCTGAATGCAAAGAGGCCATGAAATAAACTAATTAATGAGAGTGTTAATTAGAGATGAGAAGTCGCTGGGAGAGCAGGTGGGAGGGAAAGGAGCTGGCTGACCTCTGTACCCCCAGCAGCAGGGCAGCTCCATCCATGGGGACCCCCTCCTGGGCTGCTTTTGCTGCAGCAGGGAGAGCAGGACCGTGGAGGGGACACGGTGGGGATGCAGCAGGGGGTGGCTGGGACCCCAGGGTGCCACAGTGGGCTCCAGGTGCCACCTCACCCTTCAACAGGGCTCCCCCCTGCAAAGTCACTCTTCAAAGCATCACTTCCAATATCCGTCTGTTTTCCCATCCTGCCATGGAGACGCCTCCTTATATAAACCCTGTTAAGTAGGACGGCCTTTTATATCTCTTTCTGCCATCGCTGCTGGTGGCTGTGGAGGCTCCGGGCCTCCGAACCATCCCTGCTGCCTGCTTGGCAGCCGAGGAGAAAAGCCAGCTGTGTGTGTGCAGCCAGGCTGCCCTCGCACCCAGCCCCATGCCACGGCCGTGCCAGCACTGGATGGGGCTGCACCCAGCCCAGGTGCCTGCCACTGGTGTCACCTGGGTGCATCCAACACCCTGTTGGGTCCCAAAGGGCTCGGAGGTGGTTTTGAGCCAGGAACAAGGCTGGGAATTAATTACAATGGCTGAGTTCATGCAATACCGTCGCCAGGGCAGGGGATGCTGCAGCAGAGCAGATGGAAGGGGTGAGCATGAGGTGGTGGCATCACCACGCTCAGATGCCTTTTGATCACTCTGTGCTCACCAAGGAGATCCCCATCACCAGGACAGACCCCTGCCCAGACCCACAGGACCATGTCACCCCCTAATTCATGATCCTTTATGGCTCCCTTTGGCCAGAGCATCTTCTCCTTGGTCCCCTCTCCCTGCTGCCCCACTGCCTTTTCTCCAGCCCTGCCAGACATCTAAAATGATGGCTTTAACAAGGGTAAATTTTTGATGAACGAGGTATTAAATATTTGTGGCTGTTGCTTGAGCTTTCAATTATTCAGCAGCAAAGTGCAGGCAAGGTGTAGGCAGTGCCCACGGCAGTGTCCTGGGCTGCCACGCTCTCCCTGTGGCAGCGAAGGACACGGTGGCCACGTGGGACACGGATGTGCTGGACACGGCTGGTGAGCTCGGGTAAAAGCAGGGAAAAACCCTCCAATCCCACACTGCAGGGAGAATCCTCCAGGGAGAGAGCTGCTTCACCAGGAAAATCATTTTCATCCCCATGAAAACTCTCCTGGGGAGAGAGAAGCCACACGAGCAAGGTGAAGCCTCGCTGGGATGGAGGTGATGCTGTCACCTCTTGCTACAAACTTTAAATTTGCTGCTTGTTTTCCACTCTCACGTATTTTCTGCTGCTCCTTGGATTTGCTGCCTCAGCCCTGGAGTCACTCCTGGTAGCAGAGCCAGTGTGTCCTCATCCCCGAGGCTTGTGACCCCTGGGGACACTGCGAGCTGAGACTTCCATCCCCCTGTTCCTGAGGCTGGGCAAGGCGAAGATTTCCATTGCTCCCATCCCTGGGCTGGTCTGGCAGAGCTGGCAAGCTGGGCAGAGGTCCCAGTTGCTTTTGTGGAGGGAACTGATATCCCTGCTCATCTCCTGCATGGGGGAGGATTGGGAAAGTCAGGAAAAGCGGAGGATAATTGTTGTGTCCTCTAGATGCCCAAGGCCGTGGTTATTTGGCCAAAGTCATCTCTGCCCTTCTGGCTCCTTCCTGCCCGTGGGATGGATCCAGGCAGAAGGTCACTCATGTGGCTGGCCAGTGTCACCCGTGGCAGAGCTCTGGGCAGTCCCTAAGGGGAGTATGTTGGGCCATCCTCAGGATGCCAGCAGCTCCGCTGGGTTCCCAGCTGGCGACCAAACCCCGAGCATTGTTTGAATCAAAATCCCATTTTCAAATGCCATCATTCCCCACAAAAGAGGGATGCGGAGCCGTGACCAGCTCAAGCCTGGGAACAGCCCAGGGCCGCTTTCTTTGCAGGGGCAGGAGCATCCCTGGGTGTTTCTTATTTCCCTACCGAAGCTGCTGCTTGTTTTGCATTCCTGTTTTGCGGGGGCAACACCACTGAAGGATATTTGACAGCTCCCGGGTCTCACCCCTCCTCTGCCTCCTTCCAGCTTTTGGCAGAAGGATGTCAGCATCCATGGGGAGCCGCGGGGAGGTGCAGAGCATCCCCAGTTCCTCCCCATCCCTCCCTGCAGCCAGTGGTCCTGGGAAGAGCTGCTGCTCCTGCAAACCTGGCTGCATTCTTGGGGGAGCTGGATATTGCGTTGGGGCTCCATCAGGGTGCTGCTCCTGAGCCGACACTTGGGGGGACACGGACACCACCCAAACCCACACCCCACTGAACTCAGACACCTGCTCCTGCTCGGTCAGTCCTAGAACGTACCTGAGGGAAGCAGCCAAGAGGCATAAAAATCCCCGCTGAGCCTCTGCCAGCCAAGAGGAGCAGCAATTAAAACAAAATGATTAATCACAAACAGTGAGTGGCTATAAAACTTTCCAGTAATAGGAGCGAGAGCGGGATGAGCGGCCCAGGAGCTGAAGAGGATCCCAGCTGGAGCAGGGGAGGGGTGCTGTGTTTCCAGCAGGTTTAGGAGATGAGCGCTGCTCCCAACGAGGGGAGGGACAGTCCCTGGTTGCTCGCAAAGTGCCGAGTTCCCTTTTGGCTTCAGAGGGAGGGGAGCTACTTGGCTGGAGACACCTCCTTGGCCAGGAGACGGCTGTGCTCGCTGGGCTGGATGCTCTGTGCCTGGGACATCACCGTCTGCTCAATTCGGCTGGGATGAGGGGGAAAGCCAAGGGCAAGATTTGCCCAGGGTTTGGGTACCACCCACAGAGGATGCTTGGGCAGAGCATCTTTCAGATCACCTTTCTCTGAGCAACACATCGGCTCCATCCACCCCCGAGCTGCATCCCTGTTCTCAGGTCGGTCAGAGCCCAGGGGAGCACCCAGAGCTTAACCCTGGTTTGATGCCCAATTGCTGCCCCCTCTCCATGATGGGGAATGTGGGGACGTGGGCAGGGGTGCAGAACAAGTGGATCACCAGTGAGGGNCAGCCTGGAATTCCATGCAGCTGGATCCCCCAGCATCAAGTAGCAATGGAGAGCAGAAGCGAGATGCTCTCCCCCTCCTTGGGATGGATTTGGTTTGCAGTTACTCCAGCGTGTGTGTGTGTGTGTGTGTGTGTGTGTGTGTGTGTGTGTGTGTGTGCAGGCGTGGGAGGGCTGGCAGAGCAGAGCCCCAGCATCCCGCCGGGCTGCTCCCGCCTGCGGTCAGGTATGCAAACTTTCTTCCCTTTGAAGAAAGGAAACCCAGGAATTAGCCGGGCTCTTTCATTGCCATGACAACCCTAAAACATTTATCAGAGATAATTGCCGAGAGGCCGGATCCTGATCAACTCTGGGCATGATGCTGCCACAGGTTTCCTTCTGCTGACTGTTCCTCTCATCTTTGAAACCTGCATCTTCTGAGCATCTCCTCCTCAGTGCTATTGGGCTGGAAACTGCAAGCAGGGGCCGAGGACACATCCCCAACACCCTCCTGTCCCCAGGAGGTGGTGGCAGGGCTCCTGCTGAAGGGAGGGGGATGCTCTTTCCATCTGTTACACTGGCTTAAAACAGGGGGCATCTGTCCTCCCCGAGAGCCTGCCTGCAGCAATCAGGCTGCATCACCATGGTGGGAAAGAGAATCCATTTCCAACACTTTATTATTCTTATTAATAATAATTTAAAAAAATTGCCTTAAAATGGTAGTGCTGACCTTGGCACAAAGCGTGTGCTGGGACTCAGCACCAGTTGGGGTAAATGGGATTTTTGGATTCATCTCAAGTCATTAACTCCTCCCAGCCAGTCATTAATCCCCAGGAAATGCCCTGTGACTTGGATCGTTGCTGCTTAATTAATACAAACTCCCATCCCCAGGAGCTCGGGGCCAAATCTTAAAATCATTCCCTGCAAAGCTTCCCCTTGGCTGCTGGAGTTGGTCCCCAAGGCCGTGATGTCCGTGGTATCAACAGGAGCCAAGCCAATGCTGAGGGATGAGGATGCTGAGGGATGAGGATGCTGTGGGATGCGGGTTCTAGGGATGAGGATGCTGAGGGATGAGGATGCTGCGGGATGCAGGTGCCTGTGTGGCCAGCAGAAAATTGCCCACAGGCTGGAGCCAAGGAGAGCATTTTCTGGTGGGTTTATACACCACCAAGCACTGCTCCACAGCCAGAATAACCTCCCTGAGGCAGGAGCATGACCCCGAGCACTGCAATATATTATCCTAATAATGGAGAGTTGCACGGGAAGCCTTCACACACGCTGGTGTTCCCTCCATCCTCAGCAAGGGGCATGCAGCAAACACTTCTTTCTTCCCTTCTCTCTTCAAACAGCTCTCATGCAATTAGCTTTATCCCCCCTTAACCTGTCAAAAAATAGAAAACTCGACACCTCCTATTCCCCGCTCTTCCCTGCCCTGGTCTTTCATGATCCTTCCTCTCAAAAGAGAAATAAACCCCCATTTATCACAATAATGATTTTTATTTCCAAGCATTGCTGGTGATTTATGGACCTGTTTCCCCGCAGCCACTCTCTCTCTCTCTCTCCTGCAGCAGAAATAGATGAACGTGTTTCGGGGTGGGCTGGGGGTGCCAGTGGGGGAGCTGGGATGGGCAGGAGGGGGATGCGGGGACGCCGTGGGTGGGCACGTGCCAGCGAGTCCCATGGCAGCACGAGCTGGAAGAAAGGCTTAAAATAAACGAGGTGGTCTGATAGGAAAGGGAGGTGCTGCCCATCCAACAGCCTGAGAATGAGCCCCCCGTGTGCCACGTGGATGCGGGAGCATCACGGGATGCAGGAGCATCGTGGGGCAGCCAGCACCACCACCCTGGCTGTGCCCTGCAGCACATGGCAAGGGCTGGGCAGCGTTGCCCGACCCCGCTGGTATTTCAGGACATGGTGATAAATGAGCTTGTAAAAACCTGAGTGATAAGGGGCCATAAATCCCCTGCATGAATCCGGGTAGGAGCCGGGCTGGGAAAGGTCACGCCGCCTGGCATTTCCCACCAGTGATTACTGGTGGGCAGAGGCAACACAAGGCTTAAATATCAGCAGGATTTCGGTCGGGGAGCAGTTGCAGTGCTGGGCAGCCAGGCAAAATCCCACTGGCCCCATCCTGCAGGTAGTGCCATCACCAATTCTCATCCTCCAAGGCCACTGGGAGCTTTTTGAGAAGACCCTTTACCAGCTTCATTGCAGTTGCCTCCAAACCCAGACCCTTCCCAGAATTACTTCTTGCTTTGCAGATCGAGGCTGCCTTATATATTTATTTTTGCCTGCATTTATGTGCCTGCATCTCTTTCTTTCTATTTTTTCTTTCTTTCTTCTTCTCTGTTTGTCTGAAGTTATGGCTCAATTTCAGGAGTTAAAGAAAACTCAGCTGAAAACTCAATTTATAAATAGTGTGCTCAAAGCACTGCTTTCCAGAAACGACAGAAGTCAGCTCCCAGCGAGCGCTGCTTCCCCACGGGAGGGTCACCAGAAAGGGACAGGAGAGGGGGGAGGAGGTTTTCATCTTTCCCACATCGTCTCCACATCTAACCTTCCTAAGAAAGCTGGCAGGAGTATTTTGGGCGGCTGCTGGTATTGTGGCCAGCACATTTCCCTGCTCTGAGCATGATAGTGGAGCCACGGTGGCCAAGGATGGCCCAACCAAAGTGACCCAGACAGGTGACATCGCCCTGTCTCAAGCAGGGAAGATGCCCCCAAGCTGGCATGTGATGCTGATGCTGGGAAAAGAGGTGGTGAAAGGAGGAAATCCGCAGGGAATTGTCACCGTTGGAGTGTCCTTGACTCTCTTCCCAGCATGGTGCTCCTCCTGAGCCCGAGCTGGTCACACAAGAGCTGAGCTGCTGCTCTTGTCACCCCTTTTAAGGCTGTCACTGTTGTCCCCAGAGCTGCCCGTGCTGCAGGGCTGGGACCCGCTCCAGCAGGATGGTGGCTACATGCCCACCGCTCCAGGGCCAGCCAGTGCCAACGGGCAGGGCTGTACCCAGCCAGACACCCTCTGTCCCCTCAGACAAAGCCTCCCCTTGGACCCAGTGAGACCAACACCCCCCCCAGAGAGCAGACTGGGGCGGAGGAGCCCCCCCTTATTCCCGCTTGCATCCCAAACCAGTCCCTTGCAACGGGCAAGGAGTGATGCAGCCAGATACGAGCCTTCAAAGGAGATGGTTTCTTCCAGGGTGAGGTTTTTTGAAGTAACCTTTGGAAACAAGCACCTCGAGCCAGGCTGGCTCATCAGGCCACGTGCTGCTTCCTGAGGCCATCCCAAAGGATTTGACACCATGAGGCTTGGATGCAGCCCCCCTGCCTCTGCAGGAAGGGTGTCCCAGCTCCTTGAGGACATGACCAGCAGAAGCACGGCTGGCTCTTACCCCATTTCATTTCTTTTCCCCCTTCATAAGCTAAAAAGCAAAAGCAGGTACATCATTTTAAAATCACTGGGAAAGGTGGGGGGGGGGCGGTTACGGAAAAGTCACATAATTTGGATCAGGTTTTAAGGACACGAGTCATCGGGGCTGAGCAGAGTTGATGAGAAACATATAGCATTTTTTTTTGTCGAAGAAGAATTCATGTCAGCGTGACTAATGGGAGCAATAACGAGAGTGTTTGGGATGAATCATTTAGCAGAAGCAGGACGGAGGGCACTGCTAATGGGAGGAACCAATAGCTGAGATTTTGGGAAGAACAGGTTCATCGCAAAAGCTGACCGACGCTGGAGGAAGCCAGGCAGATCCAGGCACATCCAGACAGCTTGGTGTTCCCCCAACCTCTCGGCCACTATCCCAGCGAGCCAGGACACCAGCACTACTTGTACGGCCCAATTTTCCTTCTGGCCCCTTTTCTCTAGGTCAGATTTGCTGAATTTCTAGGAGCCCAGCTGGCATTTCTCCAGGCTGAGGAGCCCAGAGGTATCTAGAAAGAAGCAGCGATGGGCAGATGCTGTTATGGGGCCGTTGGAGCTGGTTTTGCATTAACCAGTGAGCTGGCCTCAATTTGACTTCTTTGCTTTTTTGGTTGTTTGTTTTTTGGAAGCTGCTAATGGGCACATCTGCACCAGAAAACCACCGATGCGTTCAAGGATACATCCCAAAAAAACTTACGGTCAAGAAAAAAAGACCTCTTCACAGCTCCACAAGATGTCCTGGAGCAAGCCCTTCCATAGGTGACCATCTGATCGCTTCCATGGCACGTAGATGGGGACTGTCCTCCCCACGAGCATCCAGAGCCTCCCCACTGCGGACCACGACTCCTTGGAACCTCTGGTACCTACAGCAATGTTGGGAAAAAGCACTGCTGATAGCCAGGACCACCACTTGCCAGGCAGCAGAGACCACCACCTGGCATCCTGCGGGGACCTGACCCCACACAGGGCACCCAAAAAGACTCTGGGTCCAAATATCTCCCTCTCCTTCCCTCTGCGGATCCCAACCCAAAAGGCAGCACCTGATATCCCGTCTCTCCCGCTCAGTGTTTCACCACCGCCCTGGTTTCTGGCATCCTGAGGTTTCACGGGAGAACTTCAGCTTTTAAACCACATTTCTGGCTCTCTGACCCCTGAAGGGAGCAACCCAGGAAACTCGCACACGACCGGGCAATAAAACCTTTTAAATATCCATATTTCAAGGCACCGGGTGCTCAGGAGCTGGCTCCCAGCACCCCTCACACCACCGTCCTGGGCAGCAATTATAAACACAAATATTTGCTGCAATCTGTTTTCTATCTCCGCATCCCTCCTGGGCTCGGCTCGCCCCTCCCAGCCCGAGGAACACCAGCATCTGCTCCTGCTTAAAACACACTTCTGCAAACTCGCTGCCTTCTTCCAAAAAGGAGGGAGATGGGGAAAAGACAGCGCTAAGTTTTGCTGGCTTTTGTGTTTTGTTGTTTTGGGTTTTTTTTTTTTCCCTTTTCTTTTCTTTTTTTTTCTTTTCTTTTTTTTGGTGTGTTTGTTTTTTTGTTTTTTAAAGGAGGGTTCGTACTTCTCCCTCTCTCTTTCTGTTCCTGCTCACTATGGAAAGTTTTGCTTCAGCTCGCCCTTGTGACTGGAAAAAGAGCCAGTTCATCGCAGCAGAACAAGGGGGCTGTTTCTTCTTTCTTTTTTTATTCCAGGGTTCTTCGGAAAGTGGTTTTGCAGGGAGGCTTCCGCAGAACGGCAGGAGCAAAGTCCCTGGGGAAATCCCTGGCAGTGACCTGAGCTTGAATAACGATGAGGACCAAGATGTGGCAGGGATTGAGCTTGATGGGTTTCAGGGAGTATGAGGGAGACAAAAAAGTTCTGGGAGAAGGGGAGAGAACCATTTTGGAGGGGAGCAGCATCCCATCCCACCGCCCTTGGCATCCCATCGCCCTCCCCAGCAAAAACCTGTGCTGGTGTTCAGGGCTGGGGCTGGCACCAGGGATGCTCTGCCAGGAAAAACTGCCAAGAGACGGTTGTGGGTGTCCCTGGGTGTTTGCTGATGCACAGACACACTCGTGAGAGGGTACCCGGAGGGCTCAGACCAGGGAGGGTGACAGGATTTGTCCCAGGTCACAGGCTGTGTTGGAGCTGGAGTAGATGCTCCATCTGCTGAGACCTGGAATCCAGGGTTTTAATCCCAGGTGCGTGTTTCTTCCCCTGGATTTCTCAGGATAGTTTGGGTGGGGTGACAGGCCCTGGTCTTTCTGTTCCTGCAGATTCCTCCCTTCCCTCCTTCCCCCTGAAACCTGGGAACCAAATTTCTGCTCTCCCAGCATCTAACTTCATGCTTCCAGAGAGGTGTCTAAGGGAGAATGCAGAGCCAGCATGTCCTCCCCCTCACTATTTCTGAGCCTTTCGAGTCCAGGCAAGGATTTCCATCCCCAGGATGTGACCTTCTCAGGACAGCCGGGCTCTGTGCCTAGCTTTCCACTGCAGGCACAGACGCTCCTGCCCCAGGTGCCCGCACTTTTGGAGCCAGAGACTGTCACAACGGCAGGAGCTGGCACAAGGCTGCTCTGTGGGGACCCCAGGGGATGGTGACACGTCTGCGTCACAGATGACAACACCAAACAGCCTCAGCATCACTGCTCAGACCCTTCCCGGGGCTGGAAAATACCCCAGTGGCTACCAGAGACCACTTGAGCCTTGTCAGGCTGCCAGCACTTGCCTTCCCTCTGCAAAGGCAGGAAGAAGGAGCAAACAGGGAGCACAACAGGATGCTTGTACAACCCTGGGTTTTGCCTGGAATAGACTCTGCCCCTTCTTCCAGCTACATCTCAAGCGCTCAGCATCTTTGCCTCACTCCAGGGTTGATCCTCCGGCATCAGAGGAGTCCCCTCCATGCCCCTGAGAGCAGGGATGCATCAACCTTCCTCCCCCAGTGGCAGGAGACCCATCTTTCTGGGGGCATGGAGCAAGGCAGCGCTTTTCCAGTGAGGAGGCAGGAAGCCAGCTTTCAAATCCAACAGCTATCGCTGAAAAGCAGCAGAAGGACGTGGCAGAGCCTGCCAAAGGCTCTGCTCAATGAACCAGCCCCGTCGCTCCCGAGCAGGATGCGTTTGTGCCCACTCCTCTTCCATCCCCCTGCAGCCACTTTAGCATCAAAGGGATTCCCCTGCGCGGGGCAGGGCGACGATCTGCTCTCGTGCTGCGTGTGCCGAGGCATCGCTGGCACAGCTCCCCGTCAAAAGCATTTGTTAGCACTCGAGTCGGAGCAGCAGGAGGGAAGGGGGTGGCACAGGGAGCTGAAATAGCTCCTGGCTCTTCCCTGCATCCCTCCACCCTCCTCAAACCTTCCCTGGCTTGGAACTGGAGATCCCAACCCATCCCAGACTCTCCAACAGATGCATTTATGGGCTTGCTATAATTGCAGGTTTCTATTTGATTGCAAAGGAGGCATCAGAGCCAAAGCCACTGAAGTCCATGTGGACACCAAAACCCAGCCATGGGTCAGCTTGAAATGGCCCAGCTCTGCCCACATACCCTCGTGGGCTCTGAGTGCCAGCAGGATCAGCAAGGATGTGATGTCCCCTTCCCCTGTACCCAGGGCTTTGCTGTAAACCCCTGCACCACCCCAGAATCCAGCTCAAACACCCCTGAGCCTGACCCCTGCCTTAGATTCCATTTTTTCTTGGAGCACACCTTGGAGCCTGAAGAAGTTTGCAACCAATCCAGCCACATTCTCCAAATCCTTTCCAGCTCTACAGAGGTATTGAAACACTGACTGAAGAGCTGCACGTGAGCTGCAGGCAGATATAATAAAGAAGAAAACGGGTCAGATTTTGGCTGCTCACCAACACTGCCACCATTTCACTAAGTCGAAATTAGTCCTTAACACAACTGCCAGCAGGCACCTGACGCTGTCTGGGGGTTCCAAGTCCCACCTCCACCCCATCTTCTCAAATCTCTTCTGTGCCTGGAAAAGCTTGTGCAGGGGAGGAGGGGGCTGCTTCGGAATCATACAATCATTTAGGTTAGGAAAGACCTTTAAGATCACTGAGTCCAACCATAAACTTACCACTACCAAGTCCACCACTAAACCGTGTCCCTAAGTGCCACATCTACACATCTTTTAGATACCTCAACCACTTTCCTGGGAACAACTCTTTGGAAGAGTTCTTTGGGTCCAGAACCAAACCAGAGATTTATCTGGATCTTCCTGCATCCCACTGAGAATTTAGGGAGCCTTTGCTCTGCCCCAGCATCTTTCAGCCACTGCAATGGCTCAGATAAGATGCAGAGTCACACGGATAGAGCTGGTCTCTACCTGAAATGCCATCCCATGGCCCACTGAAGGGAATTATTGCTAGATCAGTGTGACAAGAAGATTTTCTAATGGTTTGGCTGCAAAGCATCAGCTCTTGGTACAGCAGAAATGCCTGCAGCATACCAGACGATCTACCAGCATCCTCTCCCTGAGCAAGGGCAGTAAAAATGCTCCAGAAGTAGAATAAAGCACAGAAAAGAGCACAAAAATGAGCTATTCTGCCCCCACGTAGGTTCCCCTGCCGGGTCTTGATATTTGGTGCCTGTAGACGAAGCAATTTCCACACCAGGAAGGAATTGCTGGCATTAAGCATCCTGCAGCGGGATGAAAAAAAACCATCATTGAAAAGAAAGGAGAAAGGATGTTGTTTGGAAATCCAGACCTTGGGCTGGAACGAGTTAATCCCAGTCTGTCGCTGAGGTCCTCCCCAACTATTTCAGTAGGATTTCAGCCCCCTTTCAAAAGGGGGTTTTGCAATACATTTACTTACATTGCAAAATGAAAAGTAATTTGGAGCTGGGAAATGGATTATGTTCCGCCGAGAAAGTGTTCAACTGGGGTCTTTTGACAATTTGGAAAGCTTTCCTTTTTCTTCTAAAAAACATGTTGAAACAGAAATCTGTTGAAACCAATGTTTTTCTACAAACATGCTGGGTTTCAACAAACCTCCATTTTTCAAGCAAAACCAATTTGTCTAAAAATAACCAAATGGTTCTGCCTGGGATTGGTCTCATTCCCACAGCACGTGGGTAGATACTGCCCCCAAAACGTGCACAGCCCTCTGTGCCCCACCACTGGAGGCATTTCCATGGCCATGGACTTGCAGCAGGGCTTGGCCAGCAGCTTTTTGGGTGATGGAGGTGGTTTTTGCAGTCAAAGGGGATGAACCAGTGGCCATGGGCAGGGAGCATCTCTCCGGCATCTCAGTGAAGTCCCCAGCAGGGAGGCAGTAGCATCCCTCATGGAATCAGGGAATTATCTGAGTTGGAAGGGACCTCTCAAACTCATCCAATCCCACTGCCCTGCTAAAGCAGGGTTGCCCAGAGCACATCCCTCAGGGCTGCATTCAGGTGGGGCTTGAAGGTCTCCAGAGAAGGGGACTCCACACCCTCCCTGGGCAGCCTCTGCCAGGGTTCTGCCACCCTCAACCTCGAGAAGTTCCTCTTCAGATTCCAATGGAACTTCCCGTGTCCCAGCTTGTGCCCGTTGCCCCTTGTCCTGTCACTGGGAACCACTGAGAAGAGTCTGGCTCCATCCTCCTTCAACCCACCCTTCAGATCCTTGGGAGCATGAAGGTCTCCCCTCAGCCTTCTCTTCTCCAGGCTCAAGAGTCCCAGCTCTCTCAGACTTTCCTCCTCAGGGAGATGCTCCAATCCCTCCAGCATCTTTGCTGCCCTACGCTGGACTCTCTCGAGCTGGAGAGCCCAGCACCAGAGGCAGGATCCCAGTTGTGGCCTCCCCAGTGCAGAGCAGAGGGGGAGAATGACCTCCCTCCACCTCCTGACCACATTCTTCCCTCTGCAGCCCAGGGTTCCATTGGCCTCTTGGCCCCCAGGGCACATTGCTGGCTCATGGATGGCTTACCATCTACCAGGACCCCCAGATCCTTCTCTTCAGAGCATGCCCCACCCTGAGGCTGTTCCAGTCCCCCATCCCAACAGCTGCTACTCTGTGTGGGGTTTATTTGAGGAAAAAAAAAACCTAAAAATCTATAGTTTTCACCTGAAAAGTGTTTGGCATCATTTAATACCCCCAGCTACTGGGACTCTCTCATCTGCGACCGTGAAAGCTGATCAAAGCTCAGCGGAGAGCCGCAGCGGCGGAGCCACGGATCGATGGGGCCACAATTACACATTGATTTTTATTTTTTTTCCTAGGCAGCTACTCTCATGCCACCGGCATTCCCCTCTCTCCCACCCTCACCACACTCCATCTCTGCAAGACAAATGGGCAGGATGGGTTGGGAGCAGGAGTTTCCCCTGCTCGCTAATCTCAGCCTTGAAATGTTCTTGAGGCTTTGGGGCAGGATAAGCAATTCCCCTGGCGGCACTGAACTCTGGTCCCTCTCCCAAACTGGGAACACCAGTCACACACATCTCCAAAGACCCAGTAATTAATGCACAGCCAAGTTTCCAAACTGGGGCACGTGAAGCCTTACAGCAGCCAGAACTGGGGGGCTCTGCTGGCACTGGGGATGGCAAATAACAAGACATGGTCCCTGGTCCTCATGGGGAGGATGCTGCAGCTCCAGCTGGTCGAAACAGATTCGTGGCATCACCATATTATCAACCCTGCACTCTCCCCCCCATTTGTTACCCTAATGGGGATTATTATACTTATTACAGTCTCAGCCGCCAGTGTTTATTGATTCTGACACTGCAGCGGTTTTAATCAGGGATCCGAAACGCGCTATTATCGGCGCCAAAGGGTCATCAACACACAAACACAGCCACGACAAGGACAAAAATAAAGCCCTGGCAGGGTGGACAGGGAGCTCTCTGGCAGAGGGGGACAGCCAAGTGTCCCCAAAGCAGGGTGCTGGCGATGGAATTGGGGAGGGCAGTGAGTTGTGAGGTGGCTCGGGAGCAAGTTACAAAGCAGGGAGCACCTGAGCGGCTGATTTTCACACCTCACACGCGCGCAGGCACAGCCAACCGCCTCCGGTGAGCTCCTTCCCCCCCAAACCCAGTGACTCACCAAGAGCTTCTTATGCAATTGTGGGGGAAAAAAAAAAAGAAAAACACATAAAAATCTCTAATTGCAGAGATAATGCCACAGGAGTGACACACGCCAGCACCGATGGTCGATTAGAAATTACCCACATATGTATTTATAGAGCCTGCCTCTGATTCAACCCCTCCCAGCACGGAGCCATGGACCCTTCCCAATGCTGTCCCCGCACCGACAGCAGGTTCCTTTCATGGAAATCACCTGCTTTTTGCTTAAAGAAGCCGGTAAGAGATAAATAACACTTAAAACACGAATAGATGGAGATGCAGAAGGCGCTGCAGCAGCGAGCGGCCGGCCCTTCCCGCGCTCCCACTGCTGGTGTTCATTAGCAGTACAGCACGCGCGGGGCAGGCGGCATCGATCGGCTCAGCGATCATTAATTCATAAGCACAGCCATTGATTTGGGTGCATGTCCTCATGCAAGTTTTATTGGGGGAGCCACGTGAGCCCCCACCAGGTCCGGGCATCACCATGCCAGCGGTGGCGTACGGAGCAGCCTGCCAGGGAATGGCAAACCCAGCTTTGGTTGCCCCAGGGATGCCCCCAGCCTAATTAGCCCCTTGGCAAAGCCACCTAATGACCTGCCAGAGACCCTCTGCTTCTCCTTCTCTGCCTTCTTACCCGAAAGATGCCCCGCTGCAGCCCTGTCCATCCATCCGAGGAGTCCCTCTGTCCCCAACCACCAGCGCATACATCTGCTGTCTCTTCAGCAGACACAAGGCAGCCCAGGTCCAAGTAGCAGGTTCACTGGGAAAGGGAATAATTTGGGTTTGAGCAGACAAAAAAAACATTTAAGGCACTGAGCAGGACTCTGACCCACATCACCCTCATCCCTGCTCCACAGACCCCACGGTTCTCTCCCCCAACCCTGTGCAGGGCTCTCAATCCATCACAAACCATGGTTCATCGTGGGCAATTTGCTGGCTGGGGGGGACACTGAAGTCACAGAAGGGTGTGAGGGACTGGTGTCATCTCCCACAGCTCACTGAGCCCTTGGGAGATGCTCTTTTCACTCCGTGCCTCAGTTTCCCTCACTGGTCTCACTCCCTCTTTGACACGAGCACTGAGAGCCGGGGTGAGAGAGACCAGGGCTCCAGCAGCTGCAGGTTTGGGTGCACAACCAGCTCATTTCAGAGCCCTTTTAGCATCCAATCCTCCTTTGACTAAGGAGGGGATAAATCAGAATAATCTGTTGATGGAGCTGTAGGAAACTCCCACGAGAGAAAAGCCCAGCCCCAGGGCCATTTTCCCGGGGCAAAGCAATCACTTTCCCAAACGCTTCCACCTTCTCTAGCTGAACTCCCTGTGCCATCACCACCGGCACCTCCCTTTCCACAGACAGAGGCTCTGGGAGGCGACAGGTTCCTGGTCCTCGCAAGGAGGGACCGTCTGGCATCTCCTGGGAAGCCACTTGAGATGCAGAGCCCATCCTTGCTCTCGCCGGGGTCATTTTTTTCCCTCTCCGCTTGGCTGGCCCGTGCAGACACTTGTCACCCGCTCCAACGGCGGCGCCTGGCT
>VXBW01000488.1:25700-49953 GCA_013400375.1 Thinocorus orbignyianus
CGCACGTTGTGGGGGGGGGGGGTGCCACCCAGCTGCTCCACCTGGACCTGATGCTCCATCCTGGTGGGATTGGGGCGGGGATGGAGCTGCCTGCTGTAGCTCTGAACTTTGGGGGTGGGGGGAGAGCATTCCTGGGTGCCCCCCCTGCATCACCTGGGTGACACTGGGAGGGGGGCAAGCAGGGGAGACAAGCGGGAGAGCATGGAGAGAGTGCAGGCGATCCATTTGTGATGTGCATCGCTTCCTAATGTGCCCGGTAGCCTGCCTGGCTCTTTGGGGAAGCATTAGGAACTGATGCTTAGAAAAGCTGTCCACGGCCCACTGCAGTAAAACCCTCAATTACCTCACTGCCACAGCACACAGCCCGGGGCGGGGGGGACACAACACACAGTGACACTGGGCTTGACCTCTCCAGAAGCCACCATCCCTCCAACCTCCATCCATGTCACCCATAGGGATGGTTGGGGGGTGAAAACCAATGTCCTGCCCACATGCAGAGGGTCTCCCCTGCCCCTGCCACCCAAGAGGGTATCGTTCTCTCCACGGGGGCAAGCACATCCTGGGAAGTGGCCACTCAAATCCTTCTTCCCCCACCCCCACCCCATGATGGTCCACCGCCTCCTCCCTGCGTGGGTGCAAACGTGGCAGAAAGCCCCCACCCAGCAGCCATGGAGAAAGGCAGCTCCTGGGTTAGGGTGGGAGCCCCAAAACCTGGCAGGACAGTGTCCCCCCCCCTTCCACAAAGGGCTGCCCCAGCTCTTTAGAGAGCCCAGCAGTTCTGCATAATGGCTTTGGCTCTTAAGCAGAGAGGCGAGGGGAAGCAAAACCTCTCCATCCAGCTGAAAGCACCAGGGGAGTGACAGGTAGGTAGAAATAATTACTCAAATTGGAATTTGGGGTAATTACGTTCCGCCTTCCCGCAATTTTCCCTGTGGGGAAGCCTTTTCACAACCCCCCGATAAAACAGATTTATCACCGGCTGAACACCAGGTCCTTTCCCTGTAATCTTCAGACTCAAACATGTATTTCTCTGATCATAAATTAGCAATACTCGCACTCGCTCTCTCAAAGCTGTTTCTCTCTTCCCCCTCTCCAGGTTTTCCACATCCTACAGAAACGGAAGATCCAGGCTCCGGCTGGTTATTTTAAAAGACAGGGATCCATCAGGCTTGCCAAGCTCGGTTCTCCTCCTCCTGCTCCTGGTCTGTGGCACACCAACATGCTGGCTGCTGCCAGGCCAAGCTCTTCCTTAGGGGTACATCACCCCCAAACCCACGTGTGGGTACCCAATTCACCCTTGAAAGAGTTTGGCTTCAGGTCACTTAAAAAAAATAATAAAATATAGGTACCTAAAGCCAGGAGCAGGGAAGTCCTGAGCTGGGGAATGAATCCCCGGTGGGGGAGACCCACATGCCCAGTAGGATGCCAATCCTTGTCCCAGCAGCCCTGGAAAAGACTGGTTGGCAGCATGAAGAGCCATACTTATTGGCATTTTTCTCCATGTCATCATTTCTGCCCGGTCAGATGGTTTGGCATGTGCTGCCAGAGAATGGGAGACGGTGCAGGTACAGAGAGTCACCTTGGAAATGATGCTGGAGAAACTCTTCCCTTGGCAGCAACAGGCTCGGGGCCAGGATCCAGTTGTCCCTACATTGGGAACAGCATCAGGGTGGGGAATGCCCCTGTTTTGAGGAGACACCAACCAGCTTTTACCCCACCAAGGAGGTGACACCATCACTCCTGGCTGCAACAGGGACATCAGCTCACATGCCACCAGCTCCAGCATCCTCCAGCTCAACCCTGGGAAGAGGTTCTTCCAGCAGAGACTCCTCCAGCCTCAACTCCATCACCCCCAGCCTCCCTACTCAAAACCAGGTCCCTCCGACCTCTTCTTTTCACAGGAATTGGGTTAAGCCAGGGGGGAGCCCCCCTCCTGGAGGACACGTGCCTCCCATCACAGAGCCTTTCCCAGGCGTCAGGGTTCCTGTTGACAAGACCTAACGCAACGTTGCTAATAATAACCCCATCTTGGTGGCATCTCCCATCCTGGAGCAGCTCATGGTGAGGAGTCACGCTTGCTCTAGACCCAGGTGGAGGAGGAGGAGGGGAGCTGGGAAAGCCCCTGGGTGCTGCAGGCACCCCCAGCCCTCCGGAGACCCCCAGTCAGCTGCAGGGAGGGGGCTGATTTTTTCCACAGATTATTTTTATGCTAAACATTCACAACTTGGGGGGAGGGGGGTGTGTGAAGAGGGGAAGAATGTGTTTTCTTCTTTCTCTTCCTCTTGCTGTGTGTTTCCTCCTCTTTTTTCCAGTGATGAAGTGGAAAATGGGGAAAGGAAAAGCCCAAGCAAGTTTTTTTTTCTCTTTTTCTTTCCCCTCCTCCCCTTCTAGTTCCATTGTTGAGTTTCCCTGAAGGGGCTGGGGCAGCTGTCTGCACCCCGGTGATAATTCATGAACAGCCCTTTCATCTCCAGAGCCCTTGCAGCTCCCATCTAATGAATCCCAGCAGTGGGATCCTTTAAAAAAATACATTAAAAAAAAATAATAAAGGGGCTGATCTGAAAACTGAGCAGCCACACAGCTCTCCCAGCTTGGCTGCTACTAATTACTTCATTAGTGCTAGGGATGCACAACCTCTTGGACCAAGGCAGCTATTGGGATTTCTCTAGGTGAGATGCTGGATGAATATAGACAGGAAAAGGAGTTTCTGGTCAGTCCAAGGGAGCTTGGTCCCCAGCCAGCTGCCTGGGTTGGAGACAGGGAATGGGACACATCTAAACCAGGCAAAGTCCTGGTGGTAGGAAGGAACTCACCAAAGGTTTTGGCTGGAGCTGCTCGAGTGCTCCGACCATGAGCTGCACAAACAGCCACCCTAAACGATCGCACGCTAAGCACAAATCAGTGCCTTGAGCCAACAGGCAGTTAAGTGCTATAAATAAAGCTGTTATCATCCCTGCCTCACTTGCTGAGCAAGCTGGGCCACAGCACTTCCTCCCCAGCAGTGTTTAAGGGTGATTTCTGGTCTGGAGGAGGCCAGCAGCTTGTCAGCATCCACCGTTCAGTGGCCTTTTTCCATCCTGCCATTGATTTTTCCCTTGGTCGATAAATCTACTGGTTACCTGCCCTGAGCACGGGTAGGAGACAGAGCTGGAACAGACACTGCCACGGTCCCATTCAGTGAGACCTGGGTTATCTTTGTGGTCTCTACCCAACTCATCTTGGTGCCAGGAGGGCTAAGGGCTTCCACCCTCTTCCTCTTGCTGCTCTTATTCCCATCCCAGGTCCCTAACCCTGGCAACTGCCTCTCTGTTCCTGATCTGGTCACCCTAACCCAGCAGAGAGCTGCCTGTGCTGCAAAAGGACAGAAAAGGATGGCTCTGTCCCCAAGTGGTGGCCAAGGGACATGGCCCAGCGTGGCACAGGAAGCTCCTGGTCATGCTGGTGGGAGGAAAGCAGAGAAGAAACCTGGGTGAGGAGAGGGAAGCACAAAGAGGGGTGGACATGGTGATGAAAAGAGGAGCTCTTTTCCCTCTGAGGGATGAGAACCTGCAGGAGGAAGCCTGAGAAGAGGATGAAGGCAGCTGATGGACGGGCATAGCAGCACGCTGAGTCTCTGCAAGGATGCCACATGCTGTCCCAGATCCTCCTAAACCAACCCAAGGGGAGGAGCACATTCAAGCCATACTCCCCAAGAGACAGAGATGCAGAGGAGGGTGAAGACTGCTGCTCTCTGGGGCTCGAGGACTTTCCCCTCTCCCCTTTGGTGCCAGCTAACGATGCATGGCTGGGGCTGGGAGAAGAGCATGGAGGGGGAGGGCAGGATGAAGGAGGAGCAGGGTCCATATGGATACAGCAAGATGCTGAGCTGGCGTGAGCTTGGGAGCTCACCGAGACACTGGCTGTTAGAGCCAAGCAATCAATATGTGAAAATCCAGCCCAGGCGAGGAAGGTGACCTTGAGCAGCAGAGAAAGGGAGGGAGGAGAGCTACATGAATTACACACCCAGACGATCTCCGGATGAAGGAGGGAGGTGAGGGTGGAGGGATGGAGGGGAATGAGAGGGACAGGCAGGATGGGAACCCTCTGCTCGGCTGCTGCAGAGCCTGCTGTGTGCCTGGGGAGAGGACAGCCGTGGATCCAGCCCGAGGGGATGAAAGAAGGGAGGTTAGTGCCTGGAGTTAAGTCTGCTCCTCCCTGTCCATCCCCGCACACCCCGTTCCGAGGGGGACGCAGCTCCTTGCACGTACAGAACAGTCCGGGAGCATCCGCTTGTCTCATCCATCCTCTCCAGCCAAGGCTGCTCCTGGTGCTCCCCCCATCCCGTATCATTTAACTGTCTCCAGCCATGGGGCTGCCACTGTTTCCCATCACAGACTACTACTTGAGAGCCACACAGCACTGCTGCATCCCAGCTCTCCCCCAGCAAATCCCTCCCAGAACCACCCCAATACTCTTGGAAGAGTTTGTTTTCTGCAAAACCAGCAGCCTCTTCTCCCCCTGAGACATCCCTCCACCTACCTCACTCTCCTCCCCCACGAAGCAAACCTTTCTCTCTCCCCTCTGCAGCTCGTTTAAATCCCTCCTCTGCCAACACGGAGCACCTGGGCTATTCCCCAGCTGCGTGACCATGCTCAAGAAATGCTAAAACCACCCCAGAAGGGAGGCAAAGAGCAGAGAGGCAGTTTGCAGTCCGAAGTTAAGGTCAGGCGTTTCCCAACACTCTGCCTTGCCATCTAGTGGGACTAACGCGAAGGACCGGGGCTCGCTGTTGGGAAAAGTTGGCCAACTCCATCCCGCTGGATCTGAGCCTGGCTCAGAGTGATAGATCATCCCATGGGAGCGAATGAGATCACCCTGGGGGTAAAGGACGGTGTGAAGGTGTCAGAAGGACGGATGGGGAAGGAGGAGAGCGGCAGGGATAGACAGACAGGGGCTGGATAGACACAGCTGTTTCAAGGCTGACGCGACATCAGGGCTAATAAATCCTGGCATTTTAGATCCAGCCTGAAAGGACAGGCTGGAATAGCTCTGAATTCCCATTTACGAAGGGCCTTGGGTTTTTTTGGATTAACATAATCCATACCTGAGGTGGGTTTAGCATGGTAAAGTGCAGCAAGGTGTGGTGAGCACACACACGTGCCCTGTGCCACCTGCTTCTGGGATGCTCATGCCCATGCTGTGCCAAGGATGCAGGCAGCAGTGCCCAGTGGGGTTCACAGCCTGCCCCGAGGTGAGGAGCTGGATCTTCTTGCAAGGTTTTTCTCCAGCTGCCTTAGTTTGCCTCCCTGGGCCTGGAGGATGTGGGCTGAGCTCAGTGGTTTCAGTTCAGGCTTCTGGATTCTCCAGGGATGTGTCATCCCTCTCATGGTATGCGTGTTTGTTACATGTGTATAAAAATATAGAGGATGAATACATTATATTTAAAATATCTCACCACTGGGCAGCTCTTTTTTGGGTGTTGAAAGCTGGGATGATACAAGATATTTTAACTACCTCCAAGCGATTTCTTTCCTGCTGGACCTGGGGCCATTTGGCTCGCAGGCTCCGGTGCTGTTCCAACCTTTCTCCACAGTTGAAGCAGACCCAAACCTGGGGACATCCTCCCTCTGGGCACAGCTGATGCTGGAAACCCCATTTGGCACCAGGAAAACTCCCAGTCCCCACAAAGAAGGGGCCATGGGGATGCAGCGGGTCTGGGGCGAGGTGATGGAGGACTCCAGTTGCCCTGTGCTGGGGTTTCCTGTTGCATTCTCTTTTGGAACACACGGGAACAGCCCAGCAAGTGTCACAGCTCATATCTGGATGTCCAACAAGTCTCCAGAGCCACAGAGTCCCATTTGATGGAGCTGGGGACAGCCCAATCATGCAGGTGAAACCTGATGTGGCCAAAGCATCACCTCTCTGGAGCAAGGCATCTCCTGGTGTCTGGTCAAGAAACCCTGAAAGCAGACACAGAATCGTCTTCCCAAGGTCCTGGGGAGGGAATCAAGGAAGAATTGGGACATGGAGAAGTGTCCATCTCTGCAAACTAGCATGGTTCACATGGTAGCTGCTGGGCTGGGGCTGGGTGAGGGCTTTCCACGGCTCTCACTGTTGAGAATAAGACACCAAATGCCTCTTTAAGCTCTTCATTTTATTAAAGTTGCCCACCCCCTGCTCCTTTCACCACAGAACTGAGTTCCCCCCCTCACACCAGCTCAGCTCACACCAGGCTTCAATGCACCTCCCCCAACCCTGCATTTTCCATGGGGCAGCATGGTCTGGGGTGGGGGTCTGGGGACTCTGGGGTCACTTTCTCTCAGTTCCCAGCCGTGGGAATCAGAAGAATCTGCCGGTGGGCAGGCGGGGCAGGCAGAAATAGGCGTTGGGGAAGAGGCTGAGGTTGATGGGGTTGCCGTCGAGGCGGATGTCCTCCAGAGCTCTGCGGATCTGGCTGTGGTCTTGGCTGTCACAGAACGTGTCCTCATGCATGGTCTGGATGTTGTTGTTCTGGCCAGGGAGGGAGGAAAAGGGCAACATCAAAGGGATGGGGAGGAGGAGGAGGAAGAGGTGATGGTGGAGGCCTCTGTTAGACTCAGGTACAGATAAGCCTGGGTCCAGAATGGTCTCACCTGGAGGTGCAGGGAGCGCAGGCTCTGGGGCAGAGGTGCTGGGATATAGTCCAGCTGGTTATCGGACAGATGGAGAAACTGCAGCTGCTTCAGCTCCTATGGGAAGAGTGAGGAGATGAACCTCTCCGCTCCCAGCCCCGCTCCAGCCCTCTGCATCACCCCCGTTACCCCTTGGCCTGGCAGATTGGGGCTAAAACCAGCCCAGATTCATCCACCGGCAGCCCCAGCACCCACCCGGAAAGCTTCAGGCTGGAGGCCCGTGCTGGGGATCCTGTTGAGGCGGGCATCCAGCCGGATGATGCTGCGGGGCAGCTCGGGCAATGCTGTCAGCCTGTTCTCAGGCAGGATGAGCTCCTGCAGGCTGGGGAGCAGGCGGAAAGCATCCACATCTGCCCAGGAGATGAAATTGCTGGTCAGGTCTATTCGTTTCAGCTTCTCTGGTGGGAGAGGAGGAAAGGGATGAGCAGGAACCTGTGTAGAAGTGCTTCTTCCCTCTGTACCCTGTTGCAGAACCTGGCCTTTCCCTTGCCTGGACGTACTCAGCCCCATGAAATCCCTGGCGCGGATGGTGCCGATGCGGTTGAAGCGGGCGTAGAGGTAGGTGGTCTCCGGGGGCAGCGGCGGGATGTGCTCCAGGTTGGCATCATCACAGTAGACGGAGGTGCCGATGCACAGGCAGAGCAGGCAGCTGGGCAGGGCTGGGGGTGGCAGAGGTGACCCATGGCATGGCACAGCTCCCCCATGCCCCCCACCCCTAAAGCACCCCAGGGTGCAGGGAGATGGGAGAACATGCTGGGGAGGGGGTCTTTAACACCCAGAGCACCTTCATCAGCAAAACAGCCTGGGGCACCTCATCAAGGGAAGGGCCAGAAACTCCCAGGCAAACGAGCTCCTAATAAATGAAGCTGCTCAGGGCCAAAGACCTCCCGGGGGAGAAGGGAAGGGGAGATGTGAGGTTGCCAAGCACGGCCGCGTTACACCCAGCTTGCCCTCCCCCCCCTAATATTTTCTTCTGCAGAATGAAATGGAACAAAACCCCCCATTTTTTCATACAGAAAAACATCTGTCTTGCCTGAGTCAGGGTCCCAGCAAGCCAGGCAGGGGCAACAGGAGGGGTAAAAAGCTGGGGTGCCCACCCCCCCTCCATGTACAAACCCCCTCTCCTCTCCCCCCAGCGCCCAGGAGTCTCAGCATCCATTAGTGGGGGAGTTCAAAGCAGCAAGGCAACAATTTCCCTTTGCCTCCTACTTAATTTGTCCCAGTCCAGAGTGACAGAAAATGAATAAAGATATTTATCCCTCGCTACAGGATTTTAATTGTCACTAATCTAATTGCTACTCTGTCCAACTGCCGCAATGCCTCTGCTCATTAAAATGTTGCTGCTTTGCTGGAGCTCTTGTTTCCCAGAAACGTCTCCTCCTGCCTGCTGTGTGATAAGGCACCCCCCACACACACCTCCCCCTCGCCCCCCCAACACCCCAGGCAGAGCAAATAACTGCTGCTGTCTGCCGGTGACAGAAGGATTTGCTCCCCTTTTCTCCAGAGCACTGCTCCTGCCACCCCTGGGACACGTGGCTGCATCCCATGGGGACCAAACCCCACCTTCCTGCTGCACCCAAGGGTCCACACTCACCCTGGGCAGGGATGGGTGCTGGGTGGATGGGGCCG
This sequence comes from Thinocorus orbignyianus, assembly GCA_013400375.1. NCBI lineage: Eukaryota > Metazoa > Chordata > Aves > Ciconiiformes > Thinocoridae > Thinocorus > Thinocorus orbignyianus. Next base: position 33,980 of record VXBW01000488.1, read on the forward strand.
GAGGTGGTCGGAGGCTGCAGCTTTGGGGTTTCAGCAGTGACACCCTGGTTTTGAAGAGCTGTGGGGTCCTTGGGGCGAGGAGCCAGGGTCCCAACCTCGATCTGCAAACACAGCCTGAGCGTGAGGACTGGGGTGTCCTCCTGTTCCCCTCCAGGGGAGGAGGCACTGGCCAAGAGGTCAAGGGCACTGAGCAGGTTTTGTTGGAAAGCCAGCTCCTCCCCAGAGAGTTCTCCTAGCTCAGGGCTTCAGAAACCATCCTCCTTATTTGCCCAGAGGGATGTGGGAAGCCTCATATCCCTGGTTCCTCTCATCCTGACCATGAGCCATCCCTGCAGCGATGCTCTGGCCAGACACTCGCAGGGGACAAGGAAGCCAGAGGAGGTCAGGGTTTGATCAAAGCCTTTCCTACCACCAGCAAGAGCTGTGGAAGAACCATCAGGGCTCATGGGCTTGTGCAAGAGGCTTGTTCTCTAACTGTGCCCCATCCATCCCATGGACCAAGCCCTTTCCTTGGGATTCATCCAGGGAAGAGCTGCCCCACACAATGGATGCTCTCTCGCATCCCCCTCACCTTCGGAGCAAGGTCACCGTAGTCGTAGAGCTCCTCATAGTTGCTCAGGTCCAGGATCTCGCCGTAGTTGTCCAACGTCAGGTCATAGTTGTCCAGGTCCAGGTTTTCATAGAGCGCAAGGTCAGCTTTTGGCTTCTCTGCCTTCCTCCTCTCCTCCTTGGCTGGGACAGCCCAAGCTGCCCCCAGACACAGGCTGGTGATGCCCAGCCAGGTCAGGGTCCACATCCTGCACCCTGCCAGGGTCACCTCTCCCAGGCCAGCACTGGGGACCACAGCCCCCAGGGGTCTAACAGGGCCAGCAAAGCAGTGCAGGATGGGGCCGGGTGCCCTGAAATGGTGACAAAAGGGTGACAATGAAGAGGGATGGGAAGGCAGGACCCACACAGTGGCCACAGCCAGCTCTGCTCTGCAGCGGTGGTGGGGACAAACCGCCTCCACCCCCAGCCCCGGGAACATTATGCTGTCCCTTTTCTTTTCAGCCCATTTCATGCTCGGCTGGAGGGCTGTGCAGGAGAGGCCCCACGGCTGGGCTGGGCTGGCCTCGCTTCCCAGCTTTCCCAGTCCTGAGGAGGCAGTGAGGGAGCTGGGAGGTGATGAGGGGGGGTCAGGGCCCTGCTCCAGCCCCTCAAGGCAGTGGGTGAAGCTGGTGGCTGGCACAATAAACCCGGCAACAAAGCAGAAATGATGCCAGCAGTCCCAGCACTGTCTCCTTTGGTCTCCCCACCCAAATCCAAAGCCTTGAGCTGTTGTTTCTCAGTTTCCAGCATCCCAGGGAAGCTGGTGCTGGGTGGGGAGGGAACTGGGGGACTCAACCCTGAGCACAGGGGATGCTGCACGGGGACAATCCCCAGCTCCGCGGTCCATTCCCAAAAGGAGCTCGCTCCCACCCGAAGCTGGACCCTGCAGATGGGTCTCCAGCACCCATCGGGTGCCATAGCATCGCCCACCCAACGGGCTGCACACCCCCAGCAGAGCAGGCAAGGGGACCCAGCAGCCTCCCACACATCTCTCCCAAACCAAAGGTGAAAGCAACGACCCAGCCCAGAGTTTTTTGCAGCCCTAATTTCTGCCCATTTCCCACACATCAAACCTTTACAAGTGCAATTAGACCCACTCCCACGCCCATCACCACCCCCCAATCCTCTTGGCCCCACAGTTCACCCCAGCCTAGAGTTTTTGCACCCCAGGGTGAGGATGCTGCTCCCTAATTTTTGCCTGTTTTCCCACAGATCAAACCTTTATGAATGCACTGGAAGAGCAGAAAGAAAACATGAACGTACCCTCTTTCTCCTCTTCCTCAGTGTGGGAGAGCCTGTTCTGCTCTCAGGGGCTGGTGCACTGGCTGGGGAAGGGCTGCTGGGCTTTTAATGCATGGAGAGGAGGGGGGGGTTACACGGAGAGGGGCTACACAGAGGGGCTTGGCATAGCCAGTGCTGAGGGGAGAGGCAGGATGCGGCCAATCAAGCTGGCAGCCCCCCACTGGGACATTATATTGTCCCCAGGGGTGAGCCAGCCCCAATAGTGGCTGCCCTCCAACAGCCCAGGCTTACGTCTGGGGCTGGGGGGGACACAGGACGGGATGGGGAGTGGGCTGTGCTCCCCACCCTGCTGTCCCTGTGGGTGATGGGGACACACAGCCCTGGGCAGAGGGGACAGAGCCAGCTGCATCCCTCAAATGTCCCAAGCCCTGCCAAGCCACGGAGTGATTTCCAGCTGTGGACATCCCCAGGGATGCAGGAAGAGCAAAGCACCAGGCGCAGCCCCCCCCTTGCTGACCTGGGTTTCAGTTTGGGGGGGACCCTGTGGCCCAGTGAGCACCCCAGCTTTGGGGAGGTTGTAGGGGGACCTGCTGCACCCCAGGGTTTGGGGGGCTGCACAAGCTCACCCCAGCAGCCAGATGGCTTGTGATATTCGGCTCATCCACCCCGCTTGGGCTCTGAGCACCGCTCACCCCTCTGTGCACCGTTGCTTTGGAAACATGGGGGTGGTTTGGGGAGGGGGAGCTGCCAGAGGATGGTGGGGGGCACAGTGCAGCTCCCCCCCACTGGGGTAAGATGGGAGACATCCCCCACCTCCCCCCCTGTGCACCCTGGGGCAGGGGGGCTGCTTGATACCCACCGAGTAGGTCTCAGCTTGGGGTGGGGGGTGAGGGTGGCCCTGCTTCATCCTTGGTGGGATGGAATATCGTTGCTGGGGAGGTGTCCCGTGGGGTTGGGACACCCCAGGATGGGCTGGATGTAAATCACGGCTCCACAGGCTCCTGGCAGCACCGGGCAGCCCCATGCACACACACAGCCACCCACCACCATAAAAATGTTCCTCTCAGGCAGCGAACAGCCCCCGCACTCACCCACCCGAGACATCGCACCCATCTGCTGGTGCTTACTGGACAGACGGGGACACCCTGGCAGCCCCCCACCAGTGGGCATGGGGCTTGGCCATGCACCCACAGCCCCCTCATCCGCCGTGTCCCCCCCTGCCAGGGCAGCCCATGGAGCAGAGCAAAGGGCCACCACTAATCTTCGTTAAGTCCCTCATTAGGCGGCTCAGCAGCCACCGTGACGGAGGCGATGTGGCAGCTGGGGGGTGGCATTACCACTGACCCAGTGCCTCCCCTCCTTGGAGGGGCTGCAGGAGCTTCTCCGGTGTCGGGTATGGGGTTGTCCCCTCTCCAGGGAGTGGGGGCTTTGATCCAGCATGGTTGGAGGGGACCCAGCTTTCAGATGGCTCCAAGATGGGGGGAGTTGAGGGGCCAGCTCCTGCCTGGCAGCCCAGAACAGGGGAAACTGCTGCAAAGTAAAAGCCTGGGCTACACTGGGGCTGGTGAAGGTCCCCAGTGCAGTGGCATCCCTGGAGAGGCAGCCGGTGTCCATCCTTGTGCCCACTTTTCCTTGTCCCCAGAGACAGAAGCGCCTCTGCCACAGAAAGATCTGCATGGATGGTATCACCCACGGTCCATCATGAAGGAGGTCCCTGATCCAGGCACCCATAAATGAGCTAGGGGCATCACCAGCTCCAGGGGCTTAATTAGAGCCCCCGCATCCTTCTCCAAACCACCTCTCACCATATCTACTTGCTCCCCAATGGGCCCATCACCTTCTCCCCACCCCCAGGTAGATCAGCGTGCAGTGTGCTGGGGAGAATCCTCTGATGCCCACCCTGGTAGCCCCCTCAATATCCAAAACCGAGGGGTTTCCAGCCTTTCCCATGACCCTGTGACACACATGGTGGGGTGGGGGCTTCCCATGCTGCCAGCCCAGCCCCAGTGTGCAGAGAGAACAAGCAAGCCCCCCTGTTTTTGAGGTGCTCAGCTCCCCCAGGAGAAAGATCCGACTTGCCCCAGGGGAGGCAGTGAGTGAATGCACACCCAGGAGCACATGATTCATGCCCTGATCACAAAATTCCAAGATTTTATCCTCTGGCACAAAAACACAAGGGGAATTCACTACCTTGTGCCCACCCTGTGCACACACACACACTCACACTCATCCCCCTCCTGCTGGCGTCCACGTTCCCGTGAGCAGCCCCACGCTGCAGCCCCTGCGTTTCGCACCCACTCCCACAGCCACCCTCCCACCCTGCTCATGATTCACGTGGGGAGAGCAGCAGCGAGAGGAGATGGATTTATTTTCCTTTTTGAAGCTGTAGCGTTGGGCAGAAGAATTAAAAGTCGCTGCCTACACCCATTCTGCTCCGGGGAAAAACACTCACACACACCCCACAACCACAGCCCCAGGGGATGGATGCAGGCTCTTTGCCGTGGGTGCAAAAGATGCCTCCTCCTCACCCCTGGCTGCCCCCACACATTCCCTAGAGCCCCTCCATCCTGCCCCCACGGGGAAAAATCACCTTGGAGACATTTCTCCAGTTTTCCTGGAGCACCAAGGTGACATGGGGGCAGCTCAGCCCGAGTTCACACAACCTGCCCCTCCATCAGCTTCTCCCAGCCAGCTTGCAGGGGTGATAACACCCATCAGCTGCAGCCACAAACCTGGGAGCTGCAGCCCCAGTTGGGCTCTGTTAATTAGCAGAGGTGCTCGTTAAGACATGCACACCATAACCCTCCTGCTTTGATGCTGGTGCTGCCTGGGGGTCCAACCCAGCACCAGTTGGAGCAGGGGGACACACCACAAATGATTCCCAACCCTGCCAGCCCCTCGCTGCTGGGACCCTCGAGGTCTCCTAAGCTCCATTTTTTTGGGAAAATTGACCCCAAAGGAGGAAACCTGGGCCTGAATGAAGCGGTGGCAGCTCCTGCAGGAGGAGGAAGATGAGGGTGGATCAGAGAGAGGCAGGTCCGACTGCGGCGCTGAGTCCCTTGTGAATCATTTTATTTTCACTGCTGTGGAGAGTAGGAGTGAAAATACCATTAAGTTGAAATCAGTCGAGAACTACGTATGTCTCTAGATATATCTGTACAGTCTACCAGTATATATACACATTATATATAAATATATACATAGGGTCTCCGGGTTTAAGGTTGAAACCTGTTGAACCCACTAAAGCCCACTGCTGGAGGAAGATTTGGAGAAGAGAATTTTACCATGAATTATGAATTAATGAACCTTCCAGCCCTGGGAAGGGGGGGGGAACACCCAGCTTGCAGGGGGTGCTTGTGTGTCCCCAGGCGGAGGGGGAGCATCCTTGTCCCGTTCCCAGGGAGGAGGACACGGTGCCCATCCATGCCCATCTCAGAGAAGGGTTGGTTTTGGTGGCTGAATGCAAAGGAGGTAACAGCTGATTTCTTTGGTTTATTGCTTTAATGTTTATTTCAGTTGGAGATTTTATTTTTTTCCCTCTAATGCTCGACCTTAAGTCTAAATCCTGAGAATCAGGAAGGAAAAAAAAAGGGTATAACCCCCCCTGCCCCGCTAAACCCGGACACCCTATATATGCAGGTACAGCTATCAAAGGGGGAAGCAATACATGAGAGAACAGGGAGAAAGGGGAATAAAAAAGAGCTTTTCCAAACAGAGTAAATTCTTCCCTTTTCTTTCATTTTCTTTTCTAAAAAAAAATTAAAAAAAATGAAAAAATAAAACCAGTCATGTGTGTTTGGTTCAAGAAAGCAACAGAGAATAAAACTTCCAGGAGACGGGAGTGAAGGCAGGAGGGCAGAGGGACTGTGAGAGCAGAGCAGAGATCTTGGGGGTCAGCACAGCCCAGGTTTACACCCACGTCAGCATCTGGCCCCTGGTACCCAAATATGAGGGCGAGGGTCCCGCTGGCATCGCTGCAAAGCAGCTGGCCCTGCTCTGCTCTGCCCCCCAGGGGGGTGGGGGCTGGTGGTCCCATGCCCAGGACCTGTCGGTGGCATCGGGGTCCTGCAGTTTTTGGGTCCTGCATCATGGAGGGCAGGGTTTAGCTGGAAGCAGCAGAGTGGGGGCGATGAGCTGAGCCCCCCACCTCCGTGGCAGGATGAATGATGCAGCACCGTGGACCGATGGTGCCCAGGGAGGGGGGGGAGCCTGGGAAGGGTGAAAGCTTTTGGGGAGGTGGGTGCTGGTCTTGCAAAGGAGGGTGCATGGCGTGTTGCTACGGGGAGGGTGCAACCCACCCAGGGTACCGGAGTGCGGGGGCTGGACACCCTTCCCACTCCCTCCCTCTGCCAAATTCACCCCCCCAGAGCAATGCAAAGCCAAGCCAAGGAGGGAGCAGCGTGTCTCTGGCCCGGGGACGTGGCTCTGGCCACGAGGTGTCGTTGCCGGTCCTGCCGGCCACCCTCCGAACGCCCAGCATCACCCTGAGCCCCAGCCCCGGGCATCCTTTGTCCCACCTCCATCGCAGGTCCTTTGTCCCCAGGGTCACTGCGGGCTCTCCGGGTGCAGCCACCCAGGGCAATGATACTGACCCCAGTTCTGCACCGAGGTGGCCCCTCGGGCTCCCTTTTCTCAGCTCCATCCAGAGATGCCTTTGGCTTGGACCAAATCCAACCTCCTGAAACTCTGCTGGGTGGGAGGGGAAGGACAGAGCCAGCTCCAGGGCTGGCCTGGGCGAGGGCAGAGAAGGCAGAGCACCCCCCACCCCGGGCAGGGAACTGGGGTGAGCGTGGCAGCCATCCCAAGGGGATGCTGTGACCCAGGATGGCTGCTGCCACACGGTACTGTCCTGCAGACAGTGGTCCCCAAGGACACACATGCCACACATGTCCACGGCCACTGCAGAGGAGGAAAGAAGGGGGAAAGACAGGAGGGGTGGAAGCAGGGTGTGAGGAGAGGGGGAGGGAGGCAAAGAGGGTCCCAGGTGTCAAACATCGACGGGGTGGGGGGCAAGTCTCTGTGCAAAGCCAAGTCCTGGGAGAGGCAGGGCAGGGTTAGAAAACCACGGACTGCAGGAGGCGGAAACACATCATCAGGTCCAAGGGGATGGGGGGTTTCAGGAGGTTCCCATCCAGCCGCAGGTACCGGAGCCGGGGCACGCTGTCCAGGTCGGAGGGGTTGAAGTCGTGGATGGACATCAGCGAGGTGGGGCAGATCTGCGTCCCGTTGATTTCTGCGGGGAGGGGAAGAAAAGTGGGATGAAGGTTAAGGGAAAGGGAAGGCAGAGAGTGATGCTAGAGAAACCCCCTCCCTGCCTGCCTGTTGAACCCCCAAAATGGGATTGCTTTGCTACCGAGGGGGAGAATCCCCAGCCTCTCGCAGGAGACACAGCCCCAGCGAGAAGAAAATCTTGCTTTTCTTCAGAAGTGAAGTAGGTCACGTTCAGCCAAAGCGCGGTGAGGGATGCAGTGTCATTTGAGAGAGAAAAGGGATTATTTCAAACATGAAACCTGCCGAGCCAGCCCTAAGCCTTCAAAAAAAAACATCAAGGGAACATGTTCCAGCCCCGTTATGCTCAAGATAGTGCCAATAACCGGCTCGCTGCTCGCTTCTGGATTTCCACGAGTTTCTCCCCACCCCAGGGCCTGCATTACAGAAAATAAACCCGGAGACTCTTGTGTTGTCACCCACCTCCAGGGACTGAAATCTTATAAAAGCTGGGTAAAATAAGGAAAAGGACAAGCTGGGACGTGACTTGCTCAGCCAGGTGTCCTCTCTCTGTGGAAAGCCCTAGCAGGACCTAGCAGTGTACCTGAAGCCAGCAGCAGTCACCACCTTCACCCCAAGGTCCCCCTTAGCCCCAGTTTGATGGTGTTTAAATAAAACGTAGATTAACCACTATTTGAACCAGACACTCATCACTGCATCATCATTCCCTGGGAACCAACTCCAGTGAGCCTCTGAGAGAAGGGAGGTGGCTTTGTGAGGGTTTTGTCCCCTTCCTTGGCATCGTGTCCCACAACACTATTAGTGCTGGTCTGCCAAGAGCATCTTTCTTACTCATCCCTTCCCAGCTCATGTTCAGAGCCCTGTTTGGGCAGGAGCCGACCTGCTAAAGCTGGACTGTGATTTTATGGCCCCTCTGCAGCAGCAGATCGCTTTTGCCTGTAAAACCACACACCGTAACTGCTCAATTAACGCTGCAGCGTGGAAGTCCTTGTGTTCCACCACCTGTAGGGACCACTGTCCTGCCCGGTGGCTGTTTCACAAGCAAGTAATGCCCTGGGAGGAGGGTCCTGCAGCCCTGTGCACCCCACTACAGCCAGAAACAAAGCCAGCACACTTTTCCTGGTGCACATGGAGGGTCTTTGGCAGGAGTGCCACATTCTTGCTCCCCTGGAGCAAGCAAGGAGAGCAGATTGCTGGACTTCAAATCACAGAAACATCTAGAATGACCATGAACGGGTCTCTGTCTTCTTCTCCAACGTGCTGGCTCTATGTACACATTTCCCAGGCCAGCGCCTCTCCCATGAAATTGCGGTGCTCAGCTTGGAACGGTGTGAAACTGCCCCGGTTGGTTTGCCAAGGCAACCTCCATCGCAGCCTTGTTCTCCCTATTCCTCCCTGCGCGAGGCTCAGCTCGAGAGCGGAGCTGGGTTATTTCTAACCATCTTGACTGCGTATTTGGCATCTGTTCTTAAAATATGTGCACAGACTCTCCTTTTTAAATATCCCTATTTCTGAGCCCTGCAGGGGAAGTAACTATTCAGATGGCAGGTGGCCCCAAAGAAGAGCTGTCCGTGACAATGAACAAGAAAAATCCAGGGGGGATTTAGCCCTGAGCCTCTGCTGCCACCCCTTATCCTTGGAGCCTTCTTCCCCACACATAAATCCAGCCCCTTAGAGACTTGTTCACCTGCAGAGCCCACAACTCCTCTCACCACTGCATCCCCCCTTGAAGGGTTCACACCCCACCAGGTGAAAAATGCCTTTTTTCATCCATACACCATCCCCAAGCCCTTCTGCCCTCTCCAAGACCTCACCACGGCTTCCCAACTGACCAGAGCAACTTACTTTCGATGGAGTTGTTATTCAGGTAGAGGTGCTCCAGCTTGGGGCTGATGAAAGGGACATTGGTGAGCTTGTTGTGGGCCAGGTGCAACACCAGGAGGTTGGTGAGGTTGAAGGAGTCCTTGGGCAGCCCCTTGTCAGAGATCTGGTTGTAGTTGAGCCGGATGAATGCCAGGTTGGGGAACTCCTTGAAGTAGTCACTGGGGATGTCTTCAATGTTGTTCCTGTCCAGAAAGAGCTGGTGGATGGCACTGGGCACCCCAGGGGGCATTTTCCTCAGAATGTTGTGGGCAAGGTTGAGTTGCATGAGGTTCTTGAGTCCCTTGAAGGTGTTTTTATTGAAGACCCCATCACTCAGCTTGTTGTGGTGCAGGTCCAAGAGCACCAGGTTCTCCAGCTTGTTGAAGACCCCAGCAGGGATCTTGGAGATCTGGTTCCTGCTCAGACGCAGCTGCTCCAGGTTGGGTGGCAGGAAGGCAGGCACCTCCTTGAGCTGGTTCTTCTCCATGTAGAGGAAGATGAGGTTTTCCAGCTTCTCCAGGACCCGCCTGTCCACCTTTCGGATGCGATTGTTGTCTAGGTTGACCCATTTCAGCCCCGTGGCGTTCCTGAAGGACTCCTCCGGGAGGTCATCGATGAAGTTGTTCTGGAGGTAGAGGTAGTGGATGCGGGGTGGGATGATGGGGACCTTCCGCAGGTTGCGGCTGTCACAGTAGAGGGCGGAGGGGAAGTCTGGGGGGCAGTAGCATTCTCGGGGGCAGTCGGGGAAGATGGAAGGGGGACCCGGTGGCAGAGGTGGGGGCAGCTCTGTGGGCTCCACAGGCTCAACGAATGCAGGAGGTGGGCGGGGGGGGTTCCGGGGGGGCTTCCTCCGCTGCCCGCTCACCTCCGAGATCAGCACAAGAACAAGTGGGAAAAGCAATCTGAAGGCCACCTTCATGGTCCAGATGTTTCCCTGAGGGAGGAAACAAGGAGAGGTGGGTTAGGAAGCACCTGATTTGGGTACCACATCATCTCCCCCATCACTGCAGCCTCTGACAGGCAGGAATTTACCCCACATCCCTACCTGCTATTTTCTCTCCTTCCCCTTGGAGGTTATCTTTAAATCCAACCCCTCTCTAAAGCATGAGTCACTGAGATCCCCTCTCTCTGGCTCAGCTTTATGCCACAAGAGGGATTGCAAGCTTTTTTTGTTTGGTTTGGGGGTTTTTTGCATGCCACTTGCAGCACTGACCCAGAGAGCCTGGCCCCCCCTAAAGCTTCAACATCCCCGTGCCCTCACCCCAAAGGATGGATTGCCCCTTCAGAGGCCCTGATGGATTAGGCTTAATTTTGCACTTGAGCCAAAAAAAATCGATGATTCAGTAGCAAATTGGCTGAGCAACAGCATCAGGAGGCCAGCAGCAGTTAGCGGGGCAGAAAAGATGGATGGTCCTGTGCTTCAGGGACAAGGCTTTAATGCAGGACAGCCCATTTTCAAGGCCGTGTGATAAAAAGGGCATTTGCAAGATCAGACGTGGGGGATACTGAAGGTGTTTGGCTGTTTGACCCCCTGTGCTGCCCAAATAACCAGTCCATCACCTCCAGTCCCACTATGGGGTGCTAGGCTGGACTGGTTATTCGGGGAGAACCCCAGCAGAAGCGAGAGATCTGGAGAGACCCAGTGAGGTCTCTGCTTGCCCCTAGTCAGAGAGTTTCTCCTGGACATCAGCCCAGTGCCTTACACAGACCATCTCTCCCTCTTCTCTGGGTCATTATCAAGCTCACAGAGGATGCCTGGCCCACCTCTGTCCTCTCTCTGCTGCCTGGAACAGCAATGGTCCCTGCCAGCCTGCTGCTGGTGGATCTCCAGGAGGAAGATGGAGAGATCCAGTTTGTTGCGGACTAGAAAGCCCTATGCAGAAGGTGCTATGGATGCTCCAACACTCCCTGGGGCCAGCTGGAGCAGAGCAGGCTGTGGGCTTCCTGGGGAGGCAGCAGATACCTCGGGGTGCTCGCCAGGCTTTTCCCCAGCTGCGTTTGTCACCCCAGCAGGAATGGGGCTGATCTGGATATACAGTGAGGCAGATGGAGGAGCTCAGCACAGACAGGGTGGGGATAAGAATCAAGCGAGATGAAGCAGGGAGAAAGACAGGAAGGAAGATGAGGAGATCCAAGGAAGGTGGATCTTCTGGGGAGAGGGAGCATCAGGCAGAAGCCTTTGGTGATGCTGGAGAGAAACCAGGCTCGTTGCAACATGACAGAGTTGAGGTCCCATCTTGCTGGCGCACAGAGCTGCTGTCACACCTTGGGGGGGTCACTGGCAACACGGAGAACCCTGCACAGATGCTGGGTGGGAGTAGGAACAGGCAGGGTTGAGCTGGGCACATTGCCTTTGCCTTTGGGCAGCAGCAGGGAACCATCCCCAGCCCTCATTCAACCAGCACAGACCAACACTGCTGGGGCAACCCATCCCACCAACCCCCTTTTTGGTTACAGCTCCCACCAGGTCCACATCCCACCCAGGGATGCCCTTTAGGGCCCCTGGATGGGCCACTGCTCCCAGGGTTTCACCAGCCCAGCTCCCTTTGAAGCAATCCCACACATTCCTGGGGCTCCAAGTAATGGACTTTCTCCAAGAAAAGATCCTGTTCTCGCCCCCCCCTCCAGGCCCAGCCTCTTACTTTCCTTTTTGTCTCGCTCTGCTCCCATCTGGCTCTGTTTAACCCTACAAGCCTCACATGGCTGCTGTTTTCAATCAGAGCTCTGGCATCTTGCTGGGGGAAGGGAGGAAAAGGGGAAAAGCAATGGGGCCCGAATGTTGCCAGATATTCCGCTCGGCAGTGCTGCAGTGAGTCCCCTTTGGGGATGTACGTGCCTGCTTCTGTGTTGTCAGAGCTCATATTCAGCATCAGGCTGCAGAGAACGGACAAATTTGTGACAGGGAGCTGCTCTACGTGCCGTCCCCTCCCTGGCCCTGCAGCATCCCGCTCCTTTCCCAACCACATCCCTCCCTGCACGTGGCTCTCCCTCTCCCCCAACCTTGTCCCAGACCTCTCCATTGGATTCTTGCCTCTGCTCCAAAACTCAGACCTGGATTTTAACACCCACAACACCCGAGGGAGCGGCAGGGGCTGAGGTCTGCGTTTGGCCCGTTGCGGAGGGGAGGAGGCAGCTGGGACATGATATTCCAGCCAGATATTCCTGCAATCTGAGCCTTTGGCTCCTTCCACTCGGGCCACCCAGCAGCCACCCCGGGCGATGTCACAGGGAGGGTGGGGGACAAGGCAGAGCTGTCACCCCGTTGGTCTCAGGAGCTGGCTGAGCTCTTGGCCCTTCCAGGAACAGCCTGGCCCTGCACAGCCTGTGCCATCCCCTCCACATGAGGCTTTACTGCTGCAGATGTTTGGGGACTCAGCATATAGCAGAGAGAGTCAGCGAGCCAGAAATTTGGGCTGGCGAGCTGCAGCATCATGTGGCATTTGTCAGCTCAGAAGGAAAGTGTCAGGAGGCAGACGCAGCCCCCTTTATCTGCTCTGCCACCTGCAAACCCGCTGCACATCCCCTCAGGGGCTGTCACAGCCCCTCTGCCCGTCACAGCCAGGCTGCCAGCCATGCCATCACCCTTCTCCACTGTTAGTCCTTGCCAGCCTTCTCCCTGCAAAGCTGTAGCCCACCCCACAGAGGGAAAGTAGGACCCACTTCCAAACAATCTGCAGGAAAGCAGCTCACAGCCCCCACAAACAGCCCAGCATCCAGAATAAAAGGGAATGCAACGAGCCTGAGGCCACCACAAGCTTTGCAGTCGCCTCCAACACACTGGAAGGTTCAAAGCCAGCTCTCCCCAGACCCGCCACGGCCGGCAGCCTGTTCTCCATCCAGTTCCATGCAGTTGAATTTACTGGCGTGGACACAAGCAGCCAGATTTCAAAATCCCACACCCTGATTCCACACGAGCATCAGCTGCTGAATCCACGGCCAGAGCCTGCTCTGCCAACGCTCCACTCAACCTTTCCCACCACTCCTCAACAGATGGGACAGCTTGGACCCCAGGTACCAACAAGGAATCCCAGCAACTGGAATAAAGTTAAATCATGAAGCAATGAATACATTCAAGGAACCAGCTGCCTGGTGTGGAGATAAAGCTCGATTCATCGACAAACCCAGTTCTGACACCTCCTGGGCTGGGCTGAGCAGCTTGGCCTGGGTGCAAGACCAAGGCCCCCAACAGATGCCAGCCCAAGGGTTTTCCCAGAAAAATGCAGCTGTTCCTTCATCTCATTACAATTAACAACAACAACAAAAAAATATAATTGGCCCAACAGCTGAAAATTCCAGCCCCAAATGCCACTGGTGTTTGATTTCCACACAGTTTATCTCCGCTGCATCCCACCAGCCCACAGCTCCCAAGCAGGGCTCACTGCCAGCCCCGTGGCTGGTGCCAAGGGCAGGCAAAAATCACAACCTCTGGGGTAAGAGCAACCTATGTAAAGGTCACGGGAGGATTCGTCACGGGCAGAAGTCCCAGCTCTTCTCCCTTGGGTGTCTCCTGCCCTCCCCATGCAGCAGTTCGGCAGGCAGAGAAGAGCAGCAGCTGGTTCTGGATGGCTATCACTGCTGCATCTGGGACCCCTGCTCCTCTGGAGGGGCTGGGAAGGATAAAGGGACCTTCTAATTTTGGGAGGAGAAGGGAAAGACTAGAAGGCTGGACCAGGAACCCTTTCCAGCCTCTTGCCCATAACCTTGCTAGCTCCCTTTGCAGCTTTCCCACTGGGACTCCCAATTCCCACCACTCCCACATCCCTCCCAGGCTGGAAAAATGCTCCCACCCAGCCCGGGAACCTGCACATTGGAGCAGAACAAGGAGGGCAAGCTAAAAATAACCCAAAGGAGCCAGCAAAGCTCCCTCGTTGGCTTCCCTCTGCGTCCAACAGCCCGTTCGTGTCTCCGCAAGAGCCTGGGTCTGATCAGCTGTAACCAAAACAGGGAGCTCTTTATCCAGCGGCGCTGGAGAGCTGGGAATGGTAGGAAAGGGCTAAATACAGCACAAGCCTGTCGTCCGAGGGGAGGGCAGACACATTGTCACCCAGGCGTCCCCAAGGTCCCTGGGGGAGCAGAGCCCTGATGGAACAACTCGCTCTTCTCGCCCTTTCCCAGCATTTTCCCAGGGAGAAGCAGAGCCGCGGGCAGACTCCTCGGCTGGGGCTGGAGCCAGCAAACATCCAAGGCAGCCACAGGGGCTCAGCTCCCACTGCCATCCCTCTTGCAGGGACAGTGGCTGTCCCCACCCAGGGGATGGATATCTCAGGAGATCCTGCCAAAGAGCAGCTCAGATACGCTCCCCGGGCTCTCAAGCAACACTTTTGGGCTCAGCCCCAGGACCACAGGACACGAGGATGGTGATGCACAGTTCCTGCCTCCCTCGGTGTGCCAGGAGCATTTCCTCACTGTACCACAGTCACCAGACTCATTGCGAAAGGCTCGTCGCGTTCTCTGCTCCCTCCAGCAACCTCCTCCCGCAGCAGGGCCCGTGGGAAGACAGCCCTGGCAGAAAACACCTTTCTGCTGCCTTCTCCCTGTCAGCAATTCCTCCCTCCTTCTCCTCCTCCTCCTCCCTCTCTCTCACTGCATGCCCCGACCCTTCCCAGGGCTGCTCCGGGCTCAGCCCGCCCGCAGATCCCTCTGCCACACACAGTGGAACTGGCTGGACACAGACAAAAGAAAATCATGGGAGAAAACATCACCAAAGGCATCACAGCCCTGAACCTGTCCCCCACCCACACCCTGCTCCCCTCCAAGCAGATACCTCCCCTCGGTCCCCTCCAGCTCTGCTCCCTCTAAGGATGGGAAACTGCTCTGATGCTTTATCAGCTGCTGCTGCCTCATCCCTCCCCTCCGGCCTCTTCCCGAGGGCAGAGGAAACCTCCCACAGCTGCGCTTTTATCTCTTCCCAGGTGAAAACACTCAACCCCACATCCTCCTCCTCCCCTGGGGGAGCAGGGACACCCAGCACCCTGCATTTCTGCCTCCACGCTGACTGTCCCGGGCTGGCCAGAACAAAAAAGGCTGCTTCCCAGGACCCAGCTCCGGCAGTTTGCAGGATGCCATCAGCCAAGCACCACATAAGGCAGGCCCACGGTCACAGGCTCCCAGGAAAGTTTCCAAGCCCTCCAGTGTGACATGCTTTATATCTAGCTGCCAAGGGGATGAATTTCCACTTTCTGCCCTGTAGATGCTTTTCCTAAAACTCTCAATCCGGTGAGGAAAAGCAGGTTTGGGATGAGTCTCTCCCATTCCCCGGGACTTCAGCAAACATCACTGCCCTGTTTCTTCCTCCCATCATCTCCTGCCTTTGCCGGAGGGGAGACAAAGAGCCAGGACCCACACGGCAGGAGCAGAGAGGAGCCTGCCTGGAGCAGAGCTAGCTCAGATCTTGGTGATGGAGGCAGCAAAAGCTATGTTCTATGCCCTGGGACTGGTTTAGGTGGTCCAGGCATAGCTCTGCCTGCCAGCCAGGAGAGAGGGACTTTACCACCTACATTTTGGGCAGAAAATCAGTTTGTTGAGAAGTGCCCCTGAAGCGTGGAGGTGCTGTTTGGCTGCTCCCTCCCACCTTGCTCTCAAAGCAGCCAGATGTTGGTCCCCTCTGCAGGGCACCAAACTCCTGCTCCCCACTGCGGCAGGGGGGCGAGGGGCTGCACACAGTCCCCATCCCACGGGAGCAGCCCCCCAGAAAGTCCCTCTGCAGATCCAGCTGCAAACTGGGAGCCTGTGCTCAGCGCAGGGAAGTTACAGTGACCTGATGCTACCAGAGGCGTATTCCTGGTTCTGGAATTCCCCCTTCCCTTCCCTCGCAGACCTGCTGCTTTCCAAAGTAAGGGACTACCCCAGGATGTGCAGCACCCCCAGTTCCCCCAATTTCAAAGCCAGAGACAAGCACGTGTGGGGTTGTGAGTGTTTGAGAGCACAAATCAGTGCGGGGGGGACACACACAAAAGGAGGTTCTCCCTCGTTCCCCCCAAAAAAGCGCCTGGCAGCAGCTGCAATGCTATCACAGACAGGACTTTCCTCTGAGTTTGCAGCCCGCCCACCCC
>VXBW01000493.1:300-30845 GCA_013400375.1 Thinocorus orbignyianus
TCCTTCCCCGGCCGTCGCCCGGACGGAACGAGCGGGACTCGGCGGGCTTCGGGCGTCCCCGTAACGGCACCTCGGGGGAGCCTCGTCGTTGCGCGTTAATTCCGCGCTTGGATCCTGTCCGCGCAGGTGTGAGTAGCCAAAACCCGAGCTTCGGGACTCGAGAGCAGCGGTGCAGCAGTGTAGCTGTGTGTTGGGACTGCGATATTTTACTGATCTTAACGCAACTTTTTCTAGTCTACAGCGTGAGCAGAAAAACGTTCTAAACGGAACTTTCTTCCCCTTTATCGCAGAAGTACTAAACGTGCACTAGTGCAGCTGAGAAGATTCCTGCTTCCCACTCAGACCACACTCCCGGGTTTTTTGATGTCACCAATTCTTCTTTCATGGTTTCTTGCCCTGATATTTTTGTGGTTATGCCGTGAAAGGCTGAAAAATTAATTGTTGCACTCCCTATTTCTAGAGGAATCAGCTTTCATCCCACCTCTTCTCTCTGAGCAAATGTCAAGAAAAGTCACATGCGGGGATTGTCTTTGCAGGTCCTTTGATTCCTGCAATATTTTGTCTGTTGAGGGAAATTTTAAATCGTGCATTTATAGAGCTTTTAGACTGATGAACTACTTAGTCAAAATCTGGTAGTAAAGCACCAAATTCTTTCTTTTCTATTTGGCAGAGAACTTACCGATGTTCTTTAACATCTGGCACTTGCAAGTTTCCCTACTTGACTCCTGGTATAAAATATATGCTGTGAAAACAGCAGGCTAAAAAGGAATTTTCTAGGGGTAGCACTGCATCCTGCGCAGGAATTCATACAGAATTATTTTATATCTCTCGACATTTTTAACATCTAATGTAAGTTACATGTGAAAATTCTTGTTTTCATTGCGTTTTCATTCTGTTTCACTTTGTGCCTTTGGGGTGTGTGTATAATACTTGCCTAAGCAAAAAACATTCGCAATATATAATGTTATAAATTATTGCATTTTCAATGTCTCTTAAAATGTAGCTATTCCATGTCAGCTAATATAAAACTAAGTTCTACTCCTTCAAAATTCTAGTAAACTGGGTTTTGAGATTTTAAAATAAAGTCACTTTGAGCAGTTACTTCATTAAGTACTACGTTTGATGCTCATGAGTATGTAAAGAAATGGTTCACTTTGGTACAAATAAGCTAGCAAATGCTGCAGTTTAGTGTATTAATAACTTTCCTTGGCATGCAGAGCGTAATAAGAAATCTCACTTAAAGGATTCCGTGTGCATTGTATGTTTTGTCAGCTTTTGTTACAGACAGCCTCCTTTTTTTAATGTGACTCATTTTTACAGAAAAGCACAGAATCATAGGGTTGTTGGAGAGATCCTGAATTCCAGAAGTTTTGCTGTATTTACTGAATTATTTACTAATTGCTGAATAGCTGAGCACTTGCAGTAGCTTAGATGATACACTCCAGCAAAAAAGTGAAGGAGTGTGCTGGCTCAAGGGTTTGAGTCAATGTATCTTGAAAGTATTTAAATTAATTTTCAACTCTGAAACAGTCTTTCCTTAGCTATTCTTTTGTTTTTCACACCCATTGCATTGGTAAAACTGTAACTCTGCAGCCTTTACTGTATTTCTGTGGTGGCCAGGCTTTAAGGGAAAAAGAAACAAAATTGGAAATGGACAAAAGTGGGTTTATTTTTTATTTTTAAAGAAAACAAACCTTGCTTGTGCTGAATGATTAATTGTACTGCTTTTCTAGCCCAGGAGTGATTTCAGTAGCCTCTTCCTTCTGAACTAACCTGGCTGGCAAACAGCATTTATATTGATACTTAGAAGGGAAGGGTCACTTTTCACATTGCGTTCTCATAATGGACGAGATGTGCTGTGAGTGCTGGGGAGGATGAGCACCCTTGGGTTGTTCGGTTTGTCAGATTGGATAAGGTGCTGGCAGCCCCACTGCATTAGCTCTTTCATGCTGTTGAGCAGCAAAAATAAAATGAGCTTTATATACCTTATTTCTGCAGTGCTGCAGTGCCCAACTGTTCCAAAAATCAAATGCCTCAAAGGTTTGTCTCTCCTAGAAGAACTTGTTAGGTTTTTTGGTCAAGGATTAAATAGCAGTTACTGGAGGGAGACTTGAATTTTATTTTTTTGTTGTTGTTGTTGTAACGGTTGTTTCTCACTAAAGTGAAAGTCTAACCTCATCCTACTACCTCACGAATAAACACAGGAAGATAGGACTGATGTTGGTACATTAAAGAAAAGCAGATGTGCAAAGAGTTACTTAACAATGCATAAGAATCGGCAAAGTAGGAAGTGTAGGAAAGGACAAGGAGTTCTGTGCATTACCAGTATTAAAGGGGTTCAGGTCTGCATCGATGTGAAACCCTTCCCTGTAACCCAAGGACCGAGGGAGCTGCAGGAGCTCTCTGCTGTTAGGCAGACACTCTCCAGGGCAGCGTCACTCTTGTGCCCGTGTGGGGGCTGTGGCTGGTCCCGTGGCAGCGTTGGGCTGTGCTGACCACGCTCGGGGCAGGCTCTCCTCTGGCTGCGTCTGCCTCCAGAGTGACCGGTGGGGACCTGCCTGCCGTGCCCAGGCTGGAGAGGTGGGCTGGAGCGGTGGCCAAGGGGTCTCTGGCCGGCAGAGGCAGGTGGTGTCAAGGCAAACACGTCCCTGATGGGAGTGGAGGCACAAGGCTGTGCTGTGCCTTCCCTGCACCTCATCCCTGCTGGGGCAGAGTGGACTCACACCCCTCCCCAGGTGCTCGGGAGGGCACCTGCACCATCTGGACCCTCTTCTCTTGTACGTTGGTTTTCAGCAATTTTAGGAAGTATTGTCTGCCTTCTGTAAGGCAGACAATATTCAGCAGAGTATCACTTGCTTGTTTTTCCTTTTGTTTTTAGAAGGGTGGATGGTTGCTGCTCAGCTTTCCTGGGTGCTGAGGAAAAGATTGTGATGTTCCAGTATCCATCTTCCCAGATTTTCTTGTCTTAGAATATTATTGCCATCGCTTGCAAGGGCAGAGAGTGCTTGCTCTGTAATAACTGCAGAAGTGACTACAGCACAGCAGTTTGCCTTGCTAGGCACGGTCCTGTGTAATTATTGATGCTGTATTCATCTGATTCTTTCAACAGAATCTGGTCTCTTCTGCTGACTGCTCTCTGCTCGGAACCTGATCCCAGCAAAGCGCGGCAACGCAAACTGTCCCCTAACTAGCTAGAGCAGCGGGGGAAAGCCGTAATCTCTTTTCATGTAAATTTGGAGCACCAGTGTTAACACCTTGGAATCTTGTTCCTAACTCTGCCCATTCCTGCTTGCTCTCTCTCCCACCAGGAAAGATTTCAGCACCGTCTGGTTGAGCATATATTTGAATTCTGTGCTAATGTTGTTTGCATATATTTTAATTTTATGCTAATGCTACCGTTGTTTGGTTGGAGCTGGATCAGCCTCGGGAAAGCTCAGCGTTGTTATTTCACAGGTACTGGGAACATGCTGGGGTTGTGCCCCAGGGCAGGAGTCCACAACTGTGGAATTGCTTCTCCTTAGCTGCCTTGTATGGTTTCTTACACTTGGGTTGTTTAAAATCAGCACATCCTGGCCAACAAACTCTGAGCTGGTGCTGGTGGCTTGTCGCATGTGCTCAGGACAGGAGTGCAGCCTGCCGTGGCTGCCCGCAGCGGGGATGCTGCCGACCCGCTGCCCTCCTGCTGCTCTGGGAGCAGATCAGCCCCAGGCAGAGGCAGGAGTGAGCTGAGTTCGGGGGGGCTGTTTCAGTTTAAAATGCTAAATGTCCTTAGATGAAAGTGTCTGGTCTTGCTAAGATTTGTATTGCTGCTTAGAGAGACCTGGCCCAACAGACTCCCCTGAAATGGGCGACTCCAAGGGACAGGATTTCTCCAGGCTTGTACCAGTGAGTGCGATGTGGCTCTGATCAGCATCATCCCTCTCTTTTACATGTATGTGCATATATAAGAGAAACACAGAGAAGGAGCTCGTTCAGTCTTTCACGTGAACTCCCACTGCGTTTTGCAAAGCTGATTTATGAGCATCCAGCGTCTCTCCTGCTTGTGATTTGTCGGTGAGTGTAACTGTGTGTGTGTGCACACCCTTACCCGCACACAGAAGAAGAGATACAGGCAACTGCACTTCATCGGGTGTTTTTCCTTGTGATTCGTGTAAACTCAATCCACAAATGTTCCCCTAGTTTTGATATGAGCTAATAAGAGCAGGCTCCTCCATGTAGCCTACTGTGCTGCGCATGGGAACTGTGAGGTTGCAAAGGCAGTGTCAAAGCACATGATACTGTACACAAGATATAATGTGCATGTTAGATCAGACCTCATGAATATTTCATGTTCCTTGATACCCTATTATTTTTGGTGTTGGTCAAAGTGAGTGTTATTTCTTGTAAGCTTTGCAAAGGTGCTTTAGTTACATGGGTGCCCTGGCTCATACACTGCTTGAGAACGCTTGATGCAGTGGAAAATGCTGTCCATGACAAACTTTAAAGATATTTTTTTTTTTTAATTGATTTTTGTTCTTTACCACCTTTCTTTGGGAGCGTTCTGCCCAGTAAAGCCATCCTTGCAACACCTCCAGCACCAGGTTGTGTTTCCGTGTGGACACATTGACTTCTTGCAGCTGCTCAGAGGACAATTCGCTTTTGATCACTTTGCCAGATTATTATTCTTCAAGACTTCTTGCTTTTTAATCCCTGCACCAGCTGCTTTAGGGCCAAAATGGACAGCAGTCACCGCAGCCACAGAACAATGTTTCTTTCATAATGGTCCCAAGCTGGCTGTCCTGTCAGTGTGTTTAAGAAAGGCAGACCAGGAGGCTGGAGCTGCTTGGCTCTCTGTCCCGGGAGCTGGACCCGTAACGGCTGAGTGCCTTGCGGGTAAATGAATGGCCAAGTGCACCAAAACCTCCTTGCAGAAGTCAGATGCTCCATGGAAGTGCCTGCTCCTCACATGGGCATCGATGCAAGGTATGAGAAAGCCAATGGGCATTTTTTCATCTCACTGTAGGTGCTTGGGTTTGGGGTTTTTTTCTGTGGCAATTTGTCCTGTGTTTTTTTGTTACCTGGAGCTCGATGTGTTTTAGTACTGCTCACTGACCCTGGAGGCTGTGTGACTTTGAGATTATGCTGGATTTTGGATTTGTAGTAAGCCAAAAGTCCGGGAAGTGAATTTGATCACATATTTGCATCTTCTGCAGTCATTTGCAGGATTGGTTTTAAAAGAGTCAGGTCATTGCATCAGATGTCTTTATGCATTTTTTTGCAAGTATATAATTAATTTTAAATTGTAGAAGTTCTTTCAGTCATGCTTAAAACTAACCTTGTTAAGACAAAAGAAGTGATGGCTTTTGAAATCAAAAATCAACAGAAGTATGGGCAGTGGGAGAACTGTAGCGCAGAAGGGTGGTTTCCAGATTTGCTGCGATGGAGACTTTCCTCTAAGTGAGTATTGGAGGTCCTGGAATTTACTCCCCGATTTTCTTGACGACTATGAAAAATGTTTTGAGGGATTTTTCCCAAGTGTTTTCACTTTCAGGAAGTAATGTTATATGTCTTTCCTTAGGTTGTAAGGGTTAATTCCTATGGAGTGCTGAGAGGGCCTCAGTAAAAGGAGCTAGAGCAGAGTGGGATGCTCCTGGTGAGGTGAGGGTCTGCAGGCAGCTGGTTCGGGAGCTTCGGTGGAAAGAGCGTTTCCACGCGCTCCCCGAGGTGCAGTGTGGGCAGAGCAGTTCTGTACTGAGCTGCTCTCCTGCATCCCTCTCTCTTACCAGTCTGTATGTGGGTATTTTCCAGGTCTGTGCAAAGTGTTCCTGACCCTGCTGCCCCAGGGTTGTGGAGACCAGGACAGGCTTGCTGTGTGTTTTGAGAAGTACCGTGGAAGGGCATCACCCACTGCTGGATGGTCTCTGTCAGTCCGGGAGCTCCGTGGAGCTCCAGCCCGTGATGACAAGCACAGCCGAGTGCCATCTCTCCTCCTCCTGGCTGACTTGCATCAGCACAGTGTTATTTTTACTTACATTGCCTTTGGTGGGGCTGTCTGGAGAAGCTCCGATGTGCTGTGGTGGCTGGCCCTTGTCCCCTGCCCTCTGTCCCAGCCAGGTGGGTGTCAGGATGCAGCCTTGGATTTCTCATCTTTAGGACCAAGGTCTATGTCCCTTCTGCTTGTGTCCTCTGCAGAGCTCAGAGTGTCGGGAGCTAGTGAGTACTTGGTGCTCAGAACAGTTTTAATCGCATCTGGTCTCATGCCTTGGCACAGTCTCAGGTGTCGCAGCATTATTCAGGAGCAAAGGGATGAAAACTAAAACTATTGCCACATCTGACCTCACTTGTTGCTTCCCTTGTCATCCCCACGGAGCCCTCTTGAAGTGTCGACAAGCTGGTGTGGCAGAGGCTTGCAGGATCTGCTGGAGCGATGAGGGCGAGGGGCTGAGCCGCTGTGTGTGGCCTCTGCAGCAGCGAGGGGGAAGCCTGGTGGGGAGGTAAGAGGTGCAGAACCTCGGCAGATGTGGGAGCAGCCCAATGGACCCATCATAGCAGAAAAGCTTCGTATCTTGTGGTCCAGGCTACAAATCACCACAAGGCCTGGGTATTTTTCTCTCTTTAAACGTTGTTGCTTCGGTGGATGGAGTTGGAGTCACCTGCAGCCTCCTAGCTGGAGGGAAGGAGGGGGTTGCAGAGCAGCCCACTTCCAACCAGACTTTGGGGGGAACGTTAATTGCTCAGCAGATGTGGGCAAGTGAAATGCCACAGGCAGTTACGGTGCTGGGTTTGTTCTGTCCTGTCCTGCTCTCAGCTCTGGGTGAGAATCAGGCCTTTGCTCATAAGGGGGTTGTGACACAAAGGGGTTTTTCTCCCAGTATGGAGAATCCTTAGCTCTTCATTTTCCTAAAGTTACTTTTGCTATCAGCAGCTACATGCAATTTTATTTTCAAATGAGAATATATAACAACTTAGCTCATCACTAGCAGAGCTTGCCACTTCTGATTGCAGCAAGTCTGTGACAGTCTTTCTTCAACCAGCCTCTTATTAGTGTATTGAAGAAAAGTTTTCTCAGCTCTGGAAGCATCCCGCAGCTGGTTCTCACTTCATTAGTCTTACTGGTTGCTGGATTGTTCTGCTGCTTGCATGGCACCAGCCACTGGCCAGCCCTTGGCTCGTGAAGGTCAATGCAGGGCCAAGCAGCAGCGCTGTCCCACCACCAAGCAGCTCCAGCACCCCCTCACCTCTGCTGAAGGTGAGGCCAGCCAGGGGTGGCTTCTGCTGCAACCCTGAAAATGGCTTCACTCACCAGAAACAGAAAACCTGAAACTGTCCCCAAAGTCGCTGAGATGTTTTTATTTGTCTCATGGTGTGCTTGCCCTAAATATGTTTTTGAAGCAGAAGACAATTGGCAGATCGTTGTGGGGTCTGTGAGCCAGGGCTCCGCAGCACGACAGTTTCGTGGGTTGCACAATTGGTGTTTGCTCCCTGACGCTGGCCTTGCATTTGCTTTCCTGTCGCTGCTCATTTTCTGCTGTTTCTTACTAGTGCAGATGGCAAAAAAAAAAAAAAAGCACTCCATGATACTTTGCTGAATGTGTCTGTCATGCAGCGTGCAGCCTCTCTGTAGGTCACCTCCCAGGGCAGGGTTTGGGAGGTGCTGGCCATCCTGGACACAGGGTGCTGAGCACAGGCGTGTGCCTGGTCTGAGGGTGCTGCTGGCCCTTTCAGACGGTCCCCAGGACGCGGTTGGGGTCAGCCTGGCTCTGAACCCAAGCAGCCTGTGACAGCCAGCAGTGCAGGGCAGAGCTGGGAGCCTGGAGCTGGCGCAGGATGGAGCTGCCTGGCCTGGAACCCGCTGCTGCCCACGGCATGTGGCTCAAATGCCTGGCCCAGGTCCGTGTGCTGGGCTGGCTTTGCTCAGCATCCCTAAGAGGGAGAGTATTGAATTGATGCCTGGAGTGTTTGATATTCTGCTTGGTGGAACACCGGTTATATCTTTAATTACTATTTCTGAAAGCACCACAGGATGGCAAGCAAAAGGCAGAAATAAATAGCAAGGGGTGATCAATGGGGCATGAAACCCTTGTTATTGATCACCTTTAGCCTCTGCTTAAACTAATGACAGAGCTACCATTTAACTGTCCCCAGGCACAAAGCGCATCAATTGAACACGTGCCACATAAATCACGGTGGGTTGCGGTGCTCTGCCTGCCCCTGGGCACTGGCCTGGGGGCACTGCCCCATGCCGCGCTGCTGCAGCGCCCACAGACCCCAGCTCAGCCACTGCGCCGTGCGCTGCTGTTCCACACAAAAAGTCTTCTACAAGCCAAGCTTCGTCACAACTCTCAGGGGAGTGCAGGGCTGCAGGAGTCATAGTGTTTCTTCTGCCTGCCTTTGTCCCCAGAGAGCTAAAGAAGGTTTATGCTGTTAAAGTTCCCATTGATGCAGACCCCTGACCTCCAGAGAGCAGGGCTGGGGGCGGTTACTGAAGCACAGGGAGTCTGCAGGAGGAAGGACAGATGGGACTTAGGTGAAACGATGATCCCATATCTGAGCAAGTATTCGAAGCAGCAGAGCTTGCGGGAGTGACGTGGGCTGAGCACAGTAAGGATCTCCTTTTGCCATGTGCCTTCAATTGGCTTCCTGAGTCGTCAGCTGTGCTGGAATTGCCCTTTCCATTTGGTGCAGGGGTAGAAAAAAACATCAAGATGTGCAATTGGCAACAGAGTGAAGTCAACAGCATCTCCAGATAACAACAATAATATTCATTAACATTCAATCTACAAATTATCCCTTCAAACCCTGGCCTGGAGATTTGCCAGTTGTCAACACAAAACAATGTTGTCTGTTATGTTTCCAGCATGGCAGCGTTTCCAAGGCTGTGTCTGACATATGGCATCAGAGCGATCAGCTGCACGTCCCGCCGAGCACAGGGCGAGGGGCTGCACCCTGCCTCCTGAAGGGCGGGCTTGTGTCTCGTTAGAACAGGATGGTTGCTCTGCAGATTCCGTTCCCCAATGAATTAGGAGGTGATGTTTCCCTTGGTGTTCCCTACTCTTACTTTTGGTGAAAACAGCGGGCTTTTTCAGCAGCTTCCAAAAAGCTGTTTGTTTCTGGAAGCTGTTTAGTCAGCATTCACACTCAGCCCTCGGTAGGGAAGGTGGGGGAAAATCTCAGCAATTTAGAATAGTCTCATTGAGCAATGTGCCCCTGTGTCCATCCCTCTTGGGGTTACGCCTGTTTCCATGGGGACAAGGAAAAGGTCCCTTGTCTCCTATTAAATGGGGTGTTCACAGTGTGATGCTGAGCACAGCCTGTGCCTGCGGCTGGCATTGCTGTGTGCGTCCCTGGAGGCTTCCTTAGGAGACCCTGGATTAATACACACTTTGCCTTTGAGCTGCCACTTAAGAGGTTTCTACTGAAACCTTAAAAATCATTTGGGTGCCCTCATTCATTAGGTATTGGAAACATTATTGATAATACAATCATTCCTCCTTTGGTCACTCTGTTTCCCTTTTTCTCTGCTGTGGATGTTGTAATTTGTCACTGCTGTCCCTCTGAAACATCAGGAGACTGGAATCTGCCCAGGTGCAGCACAGGAGCATTGCAAATGAAGCACAGGGAGGTCTCCTGCCTCTCTCCCTGTCCTGGAATGTGGCCAGGGCTGCAGCATCCTTGTCCACAGCTGAGGGATCGTCTGCTATGGCCCTGCAGACACTGAGCAGCCTTCCTGCCTCTACGTCTGCTCGAGCTCTGTGCTGGCCAGGCTGGGGCTCTGGCTAGTCTGTGCCAGTGGACCCCACTCCAGGTGTCATGGGTTTGTTTCTCCCTGTATCGTGTCTCCTCATTGCTTTTGGTCTGCGGGGGTCTGTGTGGTGCTGAGGACTATGCATCCCTCACAGAATTCCTGCAGGTGAGTTCCTCCACTGGGAAAGCCTGCAGCTGGGCTGATGTGGCACCTTAGCAGTCACTTGTGATAGACCTGAGACATCAGAAGTCCCTTTTTACAGGTAGTGCTGTGCTTTCTGCTTTCCATCGACCTGGAGCTGGCAGGGGTGCCCTGGGCTCCTGCCCTGAGCCCAGGGCTCCCTTCAGCTGGGTGCTGCCAGTTCACTCTGGGGGTTTGCCTGGGGTCCCCAGAGGGTTCTTGTTCACTGTCACCACAGACAAGTGTTGGCACAGGTAGCGCTGCTGCTCCTCATCATCAATGAGGGAATAAGCCACAGGCATCATTAGCTCTAACTGGTAGGTAGCTTTCATTCTCTAGGTGCTTCCAAGGCCTGGGTCTCAGTGCAGAAGGACAGCAAGTGCCATCCTGCAGTGCCCTGCTCTGCACCCAGTGCTGCTGGGAGGCTCTGCCCCAGATGCCTGGGATGGCAGATGCAGGCCACGGGGGACACCGGTGGCTGCCGTCCCCGTGCAGCGAGCGGCTGCCGCTCTGGCAGAGGCAGTGTCTCTGTGCACAATAAAATCTTCTTACATGTCAGTCCGGAGGGGCTGAGCTCCCTGCTGACAGCAGCTGTGTGGAGAGCTTGGCATGGATTTGCATAGATGAAATGATTTCTCCTGCCATTCATTCAGGCTTTCTGTCTGCCGGCTTCCCTGCTCCTCTGCGGAATCCAGGCTCCACACAGGGAGCATTCAGCCGGCCATGAGCTCTTTGCTGCGCGTCGCTTTGCACAGATGTCCCCGAGCAATTCCATGAATTGTTGCTCTATAGTCACTAAGCTGTTTGGGAAAACATTTCAGATAACTGTCCTACGCATTGGGGTGACTGAATTAATGGCATTTGAATGGTCAAAAAGACAGTGTGAATTGGAAACAATGCTCTCCCTGTAACGGGTGGCAGGAGAATTCCAGCTGGTATTTTCATTGTTAATGAGCAAACCCAGGGTGCTCTGTGGCCTCGCTACCTTGCAAGGGGCTGGAGAAATGCACAAACGAGCCCGTCACTTCCCCTTCTGAACTTTTCAAATGCCAGGAAAGGAATGCTTTTCAAATTGTCTTTTAGAGTTCCACAAGTGGGACACTATACCTCAGCTGCAAGCAGGGGAGGGGGTGGGCTGCCCAGGGAAGGGCTGCCCGAGCACTGCGCTCTGCGATGCGCCTGGATGTACGCTGCTCCTGGAGCTCCTCTGCCATTGGGTGCCAAGTGCCACCTCTGGCTGAGGGTGCCCATGGAGGTGGAAGCAAACCCTTCAGCACCCTCAGCTTTGCCCCATCTCATGCTCCCCTGCTGACTGTTGCTGGAGCTGGGGTGCAGGGCAGTGGGAGACCAGGGCTGGCGGGGCAGAAGAGCAAGGAGGGTGAGAGCTGACGGGAGCAACTAGTCTGGGGAGCTGAGATACACCATCACGGCTGCTGTGATGGAGCCTGTGTCCCTGCAGCCTGAGCAACCACCATAAAAAGCACATCGACCACAATCATTGTCTTCAAATACACAGCTCAGCCCCAAGCACAGTTTTCACTGCGTGAGAAGACCGTCAGTGATGAGGTGTCCTTCGTGGCAGAAGGATTCTGCCGGTGCATCCCGCGTGGTGGCAGGTACCGCTCCAAGGAGGTGCTTAGCAGTCAGGAGAGCTTTGTTGCATCTGGGCTTGGCAGAGCACAGCAATCCGAGCCATGCATCATTGGGAAGAACGTGCGCTTGGGTAACACATTAGAATAATACATTATTAGAGCACTGTTGCCATGGTGATGTATTAGGGCAATATATCATTAGCTACCTTCCATTGATGATGTATTGCTCCAAACATGGCTCCTGCCAGCACCAGCACAAGGGCCACGAGGGAAGTCTTGTCTTTTTTCAGAAACTCTACCCTTTCCCTAAGGATAAAAATCCAACTGTAATGGCTTCATTAAGGGGATATGGAGCAGCGGATGGCTCGGGGCACCTCTTCCTCTCTCCTGAGGCCCTTTGCAGGCAAGGCTGGCTCTGTGCTGAGCCACTTGCTGTGTTTCCTGGGGACCTGCTACCTGCTTCTCAGTGCGTTTGGGCAAAAGGACCTGCCTGTGCCCTCCAGGCAGAGGGAGAGATCTGCGGGCCCTGCACTGAGGAGCACCCCTCCTGCAGGGGCTGAGGCACTGTGGGTGCCTGCCCCAGTGCAGGGTCCTGTCAGATACAGTCCCTGCCGTGCCAGGCTGGGAGCTCCCCGTGTCTGTCACGCTGCTCTCTCACAAGGACCAGGTCTACATGGGCTGGAGCATGTTCCAAGGACACTCATCTTCTGGTCCCCAGGTGGCCAGGCATGCTGGTGGCATGTGCTGGTATCCAGTCCTGTGGCAGAGGTGGCAGATGGACAAAACTGGAGCCTGGGCTATGGGTGACTGACGCTGCTCACCCTCCTGTGAGCTGCATTCTTGCTGGGCTCAGTTCCCCTGAGATCACTCTTCCCACGCAGGTGTTGCTGTGCGAATGGCACGGTGCTGGGTCTCTCCCTGGGTTCGGGGCAGATGATACATTTGCTGTAGGGCCCCACTCTTTTCGGCTCAGCAGGCTAAAGAAATTGGCTCAGTGACAAAGGCTCCAGAGGGCAGAGTAGGGATGCAGGTTGCTTTTGCTGAAAAGTATGCAGTGTGCCTCGGATATAATTTGATTTTAATTAATGGAAAAGAAACTAGCAGTGTTACAGTACGCACTGCCTTTTGCAAGAATGCCAGTGCCGAGTGCCTGAAAAATGCAACAAATCAGGAAAACAAGTGCAAGGTGAGCAAAGGCTGGCCATAGAATCATAGAATGGTCAGAGTTGGAAGGGACCTTAAAGATCATTAAGTTCCAACACCCTGCCATGGGCAGGGACACCTCTCACTAGAGCAGGTTGCTCCAAGCCCCATCCAGCCTGGCCTTAAACACTTCCAGGGACGGGGCATCCACAACTTCCCTGCGCAACATGTTCCAGTGCCTCACCACCCTCACACCAAAGAACTTCTTCCTAATACCTAATCTTAATCTCCCCTCTTCCAATTTAATCTGAGTGCCAGGAGAGATTCATCCTTCCCTGCGAGGTCCCACAGTCGGGCTCGCTGGGAAGAAACAGTCCGTGGAGCACATGCTGTCACTCGGTGTGGAGATGCCCCAGCTCCACCCAGGGACTTTCCAACCAGCTGCTGAGAAGGCGCTGGCTCCCTGCCCCGCTCCCGTCCCCCTGTGACGGTGCAAAGCGGCGGCTGCTGGGGGGGTTGTGTGGGTGCCCACGGCTCCCCTCCCCACCTTTTCCCTGTGCCCGGAGGGACATCGGTGCCCAGCCCTTGCCTTACAGGGGACAGTTGCGGTAGGGCTGCTCTGGGTCTCCCCATCCAGCCTGAAGGACGTGGGCTCACAGGCAGCCCTGGGTGCAGCTTTTCGTACACACAGACACAAGCGTGTGTTTGGGCAGCAGGTCTTCTGGGCTCCATGCCCAGCAGTGTGGGCTAGTGGTTAGACCACTTAAGAGCCAGGCTGCCCCCACACTGCCCTGCAGATGCACACTTCCTTCCCTTGAAATCTCTGGAGGAGCAGAGTCTGCCCACTGAGGGCAGAGAGGGCAAGAATAAGAGGCTGTTTGTGCAGACTTGAAGTATGATAAATAATATTCCCCTGGAACTGCCCTGCTGCTGGTTCCCGTTCATAATAATGATGTGTGAGACACTTTAGGAGAGCAAGAATGTGTCTGCCCTTGATGCCAATGCTTTTAAGGGTTCAGCGTGTTGCCCTGCTCCCAGGCACCATCTGCAATGCTCTAAGCCAGGGCTGCTTTTAGCTTCTCAATCAATTGGATTCAATTAAGTGATAACGTGAGCCTGTGGGTAGAGAAGTGATTGCTTATCCCTTAATCAGCAAATTCTCCCCAGGTAGTGCAGAGCTGTTTGCCACCCAGTGTCCATGTGGTTTCAGTGCTGATGTCCTCTGGGTGGGAGCTGGGGGTGAGGGCTCTGGGCTCAGCCCCTGGAGCCCCCACCTCCAACCGGTGCCTCCTGCCGGTGCCACTGGGCTGGTGGTGGGAAGAGGGCACATCCTGCAGCCACAGGCTTGGCTGCCTTTGCCTCCCAAAGACATGATTGCTGGGCTCTGGAGCTCAGGGTGCCCCTTTGCGATGGGGATCGCTGCCCCACACTCCTGAGGAGAGAGGGGCAGGAGCACGGAGCCAAGGCTGGGGACGCCCAGCACTGCCTGCGCAGACAGGAGCAGCCACCTTGGGAAGCAGAGGTACATTTATTTAAAGCACACTCTTTTTTCACTCTGTCCTCAATGCCGTGTGTCCGCTGGGAGATGCTGCCAGCACCCACACTGACACATCGGGGAGCGAGCGTGTTGGGGAGGCTCTGGGCATCTTGGTGGCGCGGAGCTGGCTCTGCCCCTCTCCTGCTCCCTCGCCACGGGACGTGTGGGGCACCTTGGCTCTCTGAGGCCAGACCTGGCTGTGAGGGATTTCAGACATCAATAAACATCAGTGTCAAAAAGGACAGGAAAAGGTTATTTATCAGAAAACAGGCCAAGAAGCGGGATTGCAGCAGGGTGACATGTGCTCCAGCCACGCTGCCAGGGCTGCATCCTCTGGTGGCTCAGAGGGGTCAGAGCCCCCGCTCGGGCACTGCCCGGTCCCTGCACCAGCTGATGGCTGTGGCTCGGCCCTGCAGCCTCCCTGCTGTGCCCAGGGCTGGGCTGCTGCCACCAGCCATGACAGCAGCCCAATATTTCTTTCGCTTCCTCCGGTGTAATTAGGGCTTGGAAGGAGTGACAGTGTCCTCAGAGCAAGTCAGGGTTGGTGAGGGCTGAGGTCTCAGAGTGAGCGCTGTTGCCCTGCAGTGCTCTCCTGGCTGGGGGGCTCCCCAGGCTCGGGAGGGTGTTGTTTTGCGCAGGGACGGGTGGCTCTGTGGCTGCCAGGGAGCTGCAGATGCCAGGGATGCGTGTGTAAGTAACACAGTGGAGATTTAAGAGAACAACAGTGCACAAAAGAATAGCAGGGGTTATTAATTTTCAAGATAACACCAACGAGAGGAGAATGCTGAGCTGCTGTTGAGTTGCTGGCCATTTTCTGGTGACTATCTAGTAAAGACCCTCGCTGTCTGTGTGGGCTTGGGTTTCTCCTCTGCTGCAGCAGGGGATGCCTGGGCTGTGCCGGGGCCGTGCGTGGGGCTGGGGAGGATGCCTGGGGGACACCGTGCTGCGCAGGGGATGGGCACAGGATCTCTGGTGGTACTCCTGGTGCCGGGGCTGTTCCCGCAGGAACACAGAACACACCGAGGCCTCGGGGATGCTGCCAGCACATCCCTGGAACGGCTGGGAGGTTCTGCATCCTTCAGACCTGTCCTGACGCCACAGTTCAAGGTATAGCCCCGATGCTGTACCCTCCCTCCCCCCACCACCTACTTCTGATTAGAGCCCTCAGAACAAACCTGCTAATGCCTTTCCCAAGCTCTCGCCCCCACACTTTTGCCATATAAATCACTATAATTAAAGTGTTTGGAAAACGCTTTGGGAGCCCAGACAAGCATCCCCACATGCTACACACCCAGCTCAGCAAGCCTGACTTCCTGCTGCACCCACCCGCTGCCCCGGGCGCTGCATCCCTTCCCTCCCAAAACACCCAGCAGGACAGGAGCGAGGACCGTTCCCAGGCTGAGCTCGCCCCGGGCTGTGAGCCTGCCTTCAGCCAGGCTCCTGGCTGAGGCCGTGCGAGAAGCAGCTTCTCCTGGCAGAGAAGAGCCCAAGAAATGAGGCAGGAGCCCCTGGCATTGTGAGCAAAGCCTGGACCAGGCGGCTGTGAGGGGAGACAAGGGTGCTGGGGCTGCTGGGGACACCCCTGTGTTCACATCTCTGTTACTGGCTCAGAGGAGCGGTGCCCTTTACTGGCTCCTGGTGCCTGGGTGTGGAAGAACCCAGGTAGAAAGCCCTCTCCAGAGGGTGTGGAGGGCACGATGTGCTCCACCCTGCACTGGCCCTTCTGCTAATGACAAGGGAACGAGCCCCAGCCCGGCCACGGCCGCTCTCCAGAGGCGGCAGCGAGCCCCTGAGGTGTGGGCATGGCTGGTGGCAGCACCGAGAGCTGCAGCCCGGGCAGGAGCTCCTGACCCAGGAGCGGGTCCCATCCTGCCCTGAGCCAAGGCACAAGGAGCACAAGAGGTTTTGTCCCCAGCTGTTTCACTCGGAGCCAAACAGTCCTTTGGGAGTCGTGTGAGCCACTACCTGGGGGAGAAAAGCCATTTTTCAAGCCATGGGTAGCAACATCCATGAAACATTAATTTTTAATAGTGAGCCCCTGGAGTGAAGATCAAAGGAATTACGTGAAGAGGAAAAAGCAAAGGGAAGAAGCAGAGGAGCAGGCGAGGGGAGGAGGAGAGGGCTGGCTGGGTGGGAGCAGGGTGGGTGTGCAGTGTCTTTCTGTGAACCCTGGAGCAAGGCTGGTCCCCACACTCCGGGGGCACTGAGTCCCGCACAGAGCAGCTCCAGCAGCAGGGGCCTCTCGGGACACTGGTGTCCACACTCAGGGGGGTGTTTGCTGGGCTCAGCTGAGAGCAGTGGCTGCACAGGCACCACATCCCTGTTGGAGGAAACAGTGGCCAGGGGCCAGGAGGAACCAGGGCTGGAGCCAGTCACCAGTGCCCAGCTGGGCCCCGGCAGTGGGGCCATGTGCCAGCAGGCAGGTCCCTAATCCCGGGGCCGGTCACTTGCTGAGCCACTGGCCATGCTGGGCTGTGGGGGGCTGTTTAAAGCGTTTAAAGTCTCTCTGTTCTCATGCACTGTCCTTTTCATCTTGCCTGGAGAAACAGGGATAACTGCAGCTCATCTCACCACCCCGGCATCCACCGTCACTCGGTGGCCTGGGCCCCTCCTGGCCGTCCTGCAGTGACCCCCCAGACCACTCTCACTATCTGTTCCCAGGCTCCTCGTCCCCGCTCCTGAGCCCCACAGCGCTCTGCCCGGGTTCCTCCAGTAGGTCCCTGCCCACTTGTCCTCCTCTCACACACTGTGCTCGGCTGGCACCGGCTGTGCCCCGTGCCAGGAATCTTTGAGTCACCCGGACTTTCCTGTTCAGTTCCCAAGAGCCCCGCTGCTCCCAGGTGCCAGCGCTGCTGGCCCTGCCACCGCAGCCCAGGTGCCACCCCTCAGCAAGGGCACTTTCCCACCCAGCACCCATCTGGTGCTCAGGGTAGGGAGCCAGACACCCCAGCCTTTTCCCCTGGGTTCAGCTCCAGGAATAGGAGCCGATTCCCTGCCAACCCCTCTGTGCTGGCTGGCAGCAGCCAGGCTAGCAGAGGCTGTCTGAGCGATGCCACCCCAGGCTGTGTCCCTGCTTGCCCCAGCACTGCTGTGTGTGGGCATCCTGCACCCCCTTCACCCTGACCCTGGGGCTTTCCAAGCCACCCAGGACTGAGACACACATGTGAGGGTCAGGGGGCTGTCTGTGAACAGCGGCATCGGGGGTATTTCACAGGCTGACAGCGTCTGTGGCAGTGCGAGGGTCTGTCTTTTGCTGCCACGTTCCCTTCCCAGGCACGCAGGGCTCGGCAGCCCCGCTCCCCGGGTTGACAGAGCTCAGCCCTGCTCTCGGCTCCTGCTCAGCACGTATTTTTCACTTTTAATGAAAGCAACTGAACTGTCTGAAGCTGACTCTCAGCTCTTCTCTGGGGCTTGCATTGCCAAGAAATGATTGACGTGTTTAATAGAGGCAGTGGGTGCAGAGGAATTTGGCAGGAGTCCATCCTCCCGACACACAAAGGACACTGCCTTTCCTGCTCAGGTTTTCCGAGCTCCTGCGCTCCTGGAACAAGCTGTCCTGTGCAGGGATGTTTCACACTCATTGGGCAGCACTGGGAGCAGGGCAGCAGCGTGGGGATGGCGGGGGATAGCGATGCAGAGCAAATGCTCTGGGCAGGAGGGGGTTTGCAGGGGCTGCAGTGCTCAGCGGGGAGCTCGGGGCTGGGGAAGCCGAGCCGCTGGCAGTACTCCTCTGGTTTTCCACTGCTGCTTTGAGATGCCAGCAGTGGGATACCCACACCGAGTGTGAGCGCTGGCAGATGGGTGCATGCCTTTGCACATACGTGCTCGTGTGTGAACCTGCGCCTGGGAGGTTTCTTCTTATATTTCCTGGAGAGAACCCCCTGCCCTGCACAGACTAGTTTGGGAGCAGCCCGCACAGATTGCGTTCATCAGGCGCACCTCTGCATACGTGCTCCTGCGTACACCTGCACACACACGTGTGCTCCTGTCCCCAGCCCCTGTTCCCCTGCACCCCCACATCCTGCAGACTGAGCGGGTGGCGGGTGCTGGGTGACACTTGCCTTCAATGCCAGCGTCAGTCTGAGCTAATCCGCTGCTTAGCGCTCAATGACATTCATCACCGAGTCAGACAGCCTCCCCTCAGCAGAGGGACACTCTGTCAGCCAGCTCCAAGACCTTTTGTTTTCCCAGCTTTCCTGGGAGGTATCAGAAAGGGACGCATCATTTCTTAAGTCAGGAGCAAAGTTAGGGATATAGTCCCCTTGCAGTGCCTGAGCACAGAATCTGCCCTCAGCTCAGATTTATCCCATCGAGAGGCACCACAAAGGCAGTTCTGGTATTACCAACACCTCTCTACAGCTGAGGGAGCTTCCTTAGAAGTTTTCAGAGGGGCACCCACTTCAGGTATCCCTAGAAAGTGACTTCCAGGAGCAGACTAGATAATGGGTTTCTTGTGCGTGCAGTGTGTACACTGCTCATCCCCTGGAGCTTCCCATCTCCTACAGATATAAAGGGCAATTTGTGAAGCTTACACAGGCTTATTAAAATATCATTGTGAAAGGGTGACATAAGTACCTGAAGAAAAAAGAATATGAAAGATTTGTCACATTAACCAGAGACTTATAAGTCTTATTTCCTCTTCCTCATGTCTCCCTCCCATAGGAGCATAACAGTCACTTGTTATCATGCGGAAAGAAAGCCTCAGCTCTCCGGAGGATGTGCCGGGTTCTTGCGAGAGAGTGAAGCCACTGTATCAGACTTGTGGTGTGACGCAGGCAGGCTGGCAGAGCGGGTGCCTGGTGCTCAGATGCCTGGCACATTCTTTCAAATAATACCAAATGAGCAGCATTATCCTGAAAGCGGCGCAGCCTGAACCTTGTTTGTGTGGCCATGACAAGTGTGGGCTGGAATACAGCTTGGGCTATTATCATGTAATGAACACAACAATTACTCTGTAAGAGAGAGAAAGGGTTCGAGCCAGATAGAGTCTTAAGAATAAAGGCTTGTTTGGGAGAATTATTCACTGGGTCCCTGCTGTAGGTGGACAGCAGCAGATTAGAAGGAAACATTATCTCTCAGGGCAAGTTCAGAAGGACAAATGAAGCCAAACTGGCACAGGCTGAGAGTCTCAATACATTATTCTCTTTGCTCTACAAATCTGTGAGAACAAAGTGCTCAGTGTAAATGCTCACCAGGGCCTTTTTTCCCCGTGTAGGACCACAAAAGTTCAGCATGAGACAGAGGGCCACGTGTTGGCTATTAGTCCACTACAAAGAGCATTTGAGTTTAGAATTTAGAGTCTCATAAAAAACATTATTGTCTGTATCCTGGGACGTTTGTTTGTTAGGGCAACACGGACTGAAAAAATGTGACCCTCTGCACAGCTGTGTGCCTCACCACTCTTGTCACCACTGGCCCACCTAAGGGGCCACCTCAGGCCAGCCCCCCAGCCTGGCATCACCCTGCAGCCAGGCTTTGTAAGATGCTTGGCAGTCTATGGGACAGTTTTTAGCAGCATTTTGTTTTGCATTTGGATTATCTTCCAACTAACAAGATGATTGGTTTTGGGCTGAGGGTTTTAAGGACTGTATCTCTTGTGAAGCAGGAGATGTGGGAATCAGCAGGGCCACTGCAGGTCTGCAGCCGCCTCGAGATGCTGCAGGTGGTGCCAAGAGCTCCAGAGCAATCTGCATCCCCCTGCCCAGATGTGTTTGTCCTCCCAGCCCCCCACGGCAGCCCACAGGCAGCAGCCACCACTGCCTCCAACTGCACTATGAGGAGGAGCGTGTGCTTTTAAAAGCCAAAAAAACCATGGTGGAATATATTATCTGCTCACAAAATCAGTGCAAACATTAGAGTCTGTGAGGGGGAATGTCTCTGGTGATGTCTTTTCAGAAGTGCAGGAGAAAAATCCATCCAAAGGCTCTACTGAGGGATGCAGCCAAAAGGCAAGCAGTGCTTTGAACATGCTGAAAGCCACAGGTCGGTAGACTTTCTGGGACTGCAATGGGGAGCAGCTGTCCTCCTCTCCTTGGAGTCAGCTGAAAGGTCACTTCAGCAAATCCACAATTTAAATAAAAGGAAGTGAATCCCAGAGAGAGACGTTTGAAAATGAAAAGCATTGAATGTGAAGAAATATGTGACATGTCTGGATGGCAGAGGATCTGGAGAGCTCTGACTCAGAAAGCGAGTGTCTGTGGTGCCAGGAGAGGACAAGAACCCTGGGTACTTCCAAGTGGCATGGTGGTTCCCAGGGACGGAGAGGGAGCCCATGCCCCCTCCCACAGGGCACAGAGCAGCCTGGGCTCCGAGGACCTCCTGCCCTGCCCCACCACTGCGCGGGGGCCGGGGAACCTTGTCTCTGCCATCGGGGTCCGGTCCCACATCCAGGCTGAAAGAGGCGTCTCTGGAGAGGCTGAGAGCTGGCCCTGCCCTGGGTTTAGGGGATTTGTCTCCTGCGCTCCAGAGCTGTGCCGGGGAAGGACCACAGATTATCAAAAAAAACGAGGAGACACTTTGATTGATAAAGGCAAGCAAAACAGTCTGCGGTGTTAAGTAATGCAGCTCTGTTGAAACAGTGCAGGGAAGTTGCCTTTTGCCAATAAATCAGGCAGTGGCCATGCAGGAGCAGATGTGAATCACACCTTGCTTCATATGCCCTGCAGTGTTTTCACTTATTGTTCCAGTTCTAAAGATTAATGGCACTGAGAGATGAGTATTATCTACGCTTCTATTTCATACTCGTTATCACAAAGGCTTTTTTTCAGCATAATTAGCATGGATCAAATTTTCCTAGTAGCTCATCAGACTCGCTGCTGTACCTCGGCTACCCGGGACCCTGGCAACATCCCGCTGCTGCCACAGGATCCTGACCCCACGCTGAGGGGAAAGCCGGGGCTGGGGTCACCCACCCGCACTGCTGCTGCCCCGCTCGTTGCCCCAGGGCACACGTCCTCATTCGGAGCAGAACAAGGCAGGCTGGGGCGGTTCATGGCGAGCGGTCCCCACTGCCCTGCCCACTGCCAACAAGCAGCCCAGGGCTGTGTCCCAGGGCTGGACACAACAGCTCCACTGGCACCAACCGCAGGGAGCTGGATGGCCCGCACCCACAGTCCTGGGGGGCTCTGCCCTCCCTGCCCACCCACAGCCCCCGGGAACCCCCCCTCTGGTTGAGCTCCCAGCAGCAGAGCTGGCCTGGGCACAGCACAGCCCTGTGCCAGCACATCTCTACGGATCCCAGGGCACCAGAGCTGGTGGCACATCTTGCCTTGACTCTGAGTAGGGTTTGTAGCTTTTAAACACAAAGAGAAAGGTCATTGCCATCTCCTCCACCAAGCAGAGCTGCAGCCCAGAAACAAGAGTGTCCTGAGCGGAGCCCCCACACTCTGACACAGCCCCCCTGCAGGGCACCGAGCTGCAGGGGCTGACAGCCCCTCACTCTTTAAGCAGAAGGAGAAAAGGCTCCAGTGGTGGTAGAGCAGGAGCAGGTGCTGGCACTTGCCCAGCCCTGGGGCTGGCCTGATCAGCTGAGACAGCAGAAGCCTTAAAGCCCCTGCTGGGGGTCAGGCAGAGGGTCTTCACTCCCAGCTGCTTTTTGTTATCTGGGTGCTGGCACATGGATGCTCTGCAGAAGACCAGGGCATGGGGTATTTGATGCCTGGAGGAATAACAGGGGCAGGTTCCTTGTCCCAGGAGGCCAGCCCAGGCTGGCAGCAGGGTTGGAGGGTCCAGAGAGAGTGGAGGTGGTGTGGAAGGGCTGGGAGAGGAGGTGGTTGGGGAAGGGAAGCCTGTTGGCATCTTCTACCTGGCTTGTGTGGGGCTGCCAGCACGTGGCGAGTACTTGTGCACGCTGAGTGTGTGTATCTGGCAGGTGGGTATGTGAGAGATGTGGGGTGTGGGTTGGTGTGTGCGGTGTCTGCCCACACTGGGGGTGCTGGCAGTGCCCTAGGGGAGAAGCCAGGCTGTGTGGTGCTGGTGTGGGGCTGCCACTGGGCCGGAGGAGCCCAGGGAGCAGAGTGCCGAGCTCCCCGCTACATGTGATCAAGCCGTGATCGTTTCTATCATGAAGATAAACTGGCCATTGTTGCCAAAAATAAATGTTAGTGTTCCAAATCCACACTTCAATAGCACCAGCTCATTAGAGATGCATATCATTTGGCTCCAGTCCCACACCTTCCAGCTCGTTATAAATATGCAGTTGCTGCTGGCTCTACCCCAATCATCTCTGCAATCAGAGCTTTTAATTAGGTTAATTAAATTGTATCAAACCTCGCAGGGACGCAGTTCACTGATGCTGATGAGGCAGCCAAAACAGACCTTAACTCTAGCTCTAATGAAGGCCCTGCTGCAGCTAATGACAATGCATAATAAATTAGAGCTTCCCTAGAAAGGTGCATCGGGGCTTGTGCTTCAGTAAATGATGATCTATATGCACTAACTTACTATTTCAGTCTTTAGGTCTGCCAAGCCAGGCACATCCTGGGAATATGTTCTCACTAAATAATGGGTTCCTGCCTGCTCTGAGCGACGCTGCTCACCCGGCTCCTCTCAAGGCACTGAAAGCTTCAGGGATATAACTGTAGAGATGGTAAAGCAAACGTTTGCTGCCTTCACCTTGCATGGCAGTTGCTCCTCTCTGATGCGTGGCTTCTCCCAACACAAGCAGCAGCAGGTATTCATTTATCTGAAACCCTCTGTGATTGATTTTGGGCAGGAATACTCTGTTTGGAGGGAAACAGGAGGCTGTGTCCAAGTGTGCAGCTGTGGGGCCGATGCCCAGGGCACCAGCAGCCCCTGCGCTGCTCCATCCTGGTGGCCAAGAAGCCTGTGGAAGAGAGAGGTTTAGGGTAGCCATGCTGAGAGCAATTAGTCACTCCTGATTTACATCCTGCTCTTTCAACTCCCTGCTGTGAAGCTGCTCGGGCTTGAGTGAGGAGCTCCACCACCCTTTCTCCTTGGTGCCCTTGGGCAAGTCACCTCAGCTGAACCCTGGTGTAAGGACAGCAGGGTCTTGGTGACAGAGCCAGGGCAGCCAGCACTGGGGATGCCTGCGGTCCCATGCTCAGACCACTGTCCCGCTGGTGACCCTGGGACAGCAGCACCGGGTGGTGAGCAGGAGCTGCTGAGACTCCAGGATGTCCGACCACCAGGATCACAGTGAGTGGACTCAACACACGGTGCAGCACCTTCAGGCACAGACAGTGGGGTGGGGAGGACCACACCTCCCTGCTCCACTCTCCTGGAAGGAGACCGCGAGGAGGGCTCTTGGGTTTCTGAGTGTCCCTCGGCTGATGCGGACCTGGCAGTGGCTGCCCGTTGGGGCTCCAGCCTCCCCTGCCGTGCCAGCACCTGGCTCTGTGCTGCCCCAGGGACGGGGCAAGAGACCGCACTGCTGGTCTCCAGTTGGGTTCAGGGCAGAAAATGGGGCTGACAGGAAACCATCCCTGAAGCGCCCGGGCTGGTGGTGGTTCTGCTCGTAACATATTGGTGCACTTGCCTAGAGATAATCCTGCCAGCTTTTAATGTAGCCTGCTATTAACTTTTATAGACAGTCATTATCAATTGAGTTCTTCAGCTTGAACAAGGAATTACATGAAATTATTATACAGCACAATATTATTCTGAGTCACCTGAAACCTGAGCTGTGAATCTGTGGGGTATTTTGATATCTGTATCTTGCAAGCTGCAGGGAATCTCCTTGCTAAAGAACCTGTTGGTTCAGCCTTTGATACTATAATTATGACAAGGAGAAAATAGCTGTGGGCTGTTTCTCTGTGTCCTTCCCCAGCAGGGCCCAGTTCGAGGATGGCAGATCCCACCGGTGTCTCACTTCACATCTCCCGCTGCGGCTGAGGGCTGGGTGCTGTGCTCAGAAGGTACTGACTCTTCCCAGACATTGTGCAGGAACATTTCGGTGCTGAAGGATGAGGAAACTCAGGGCTTGGGGAGTCGAACCAGGTTTGGCAGATAAAGAGAAGGGTTTGTGATGTGCCCTGGAGGGTGCTGTTGGTTCGGTGACTGACCTAGGGGACGCTGCCCTGCACCAGAGCCATTGCTGCTGGATGGTGGCAACCGTGTCCCGCAACTCTAGTCACAAGCTGTGTTCTTTCCTAAACATCTCTTGGAGACAGGGGCTTTTCCAGAACCTCCTGGAAAACATGTTTTCCAGCCCAAATTTTTTTTCTGGGCAGTTCACACACTGTGCCAGCCCTTTTCTCAGCTGTAAGTACTTGTGTCTTCCCCAAAAGCTCGTGCTCCCATGGGCAGGAGACCCACCGCCGGGAGAAGCAGCGGTGCTGCCCTTGACCCGCAGGTCCCTGCGGGGAGAGCACTGACCACTCAAAGCCTCGCAGCTCCCTCCTGCATCCCATAACGTCTCGCTCCTTTCCTGGGAAGAGATGGCTCTCTTCCAGGGATTAGCTCATTTGTGCCCATTGCAACACTTGATCTGCCAATGGGATCGGAGGCACCCGGCGTTTGGAGCACGGGGCTAATTAGCTGTTCTTGTTCAGGTTGTTACTTTTCAGCTCCTGCCAGACAGTAATTCCTTTAGGGTCTTCCAGTGGAATTGCTGTTTTGCTTTCCCATCTCTTTCAGTAACTCTCTCAATGCAGGTAAAATTAGTCAGGGATAAGGATCAAATATTTATTCATTTAAATCTCAGCCTAAAAGAGATTCCACTTCAAAGGCAGCCAGCCAGTGCAGTCGGGACCTGGGTGTATGTTTTACTAACAACTAAAAGGTCCTGAAAGACACGGGTGCACTCGGTAATTTCCTTAAAAATCTAGTTTGATTTTCATTCCTCCGGCTTTTTGCGTTTCTCCAAACATCGCCAGCTTCGGCTTTCGGGATGGGAGCGACACCGGGTCCCGCCTGTAAACTCTGCCGGTTCCGTTCCAGCCGCCCTCCGACGGCACCAGCCGGCTGTCCCGGGCTGGCCCTGGCCCCTCGGAGAGCACCGGGAGCGGGGAGCCCCCGGGCATCCCGGGGAGGGCACCCCGGTCCCCCCTCCCGGCCCCGGCCCCGCCGCGGCGCGTTGCTGCCCCCTCCCGGGCACCGGGGCCGCAGCTTCTGCCCCCGGCGGGACGGGAGCCGCGGGAAAGGCACCGGCGGGCGGTGCGGGGTCGGGTGCTCCCTCCCGGCCGTGGGACGGCTCATCCCGACCCGTTAAGGGTGCCACCGGGACACTGTCCCTCGGGCAGAGGGCAGCGAGGCTGCCCAGAGAAAAGCTCGCTCCGCCATTGCTGTGAGCGTGAGGGTCTTTGCAGTGGCAGAAACGGTGACAGAAGTCACATTTAAGCATGTGGAAAGGTTGCATTTCATCCAAAAGAAGTGAGGAACCCTCCCTAAGCAGGAAGAGCTTGAGAAGAGCATCTTTTTTTTTTTTTTTCCCCCCACCATCTTGCATGGGCATGTGCTGCTCGCTGGCAGACACCGCCAGCCAGATAAGAGCAGGAATGTTCACGCCCAGACACTCTCAACTTGCCCAAAGGGCTCTAGGACCCTCAAGAACCTCCGTTCCCAGATGAAACCCCTCCCACGTAACCCCCACTGCAACCAGCCTGTTGCCAGCACAGGACACGCTCTTGTCCCCGTGTTGGCCTTCACTATTGCTGCTCTTCAAACCTGGTGGGCAACACTACTGCTGTTGCCCCGCTGTAGGGAAGAAAGAATAAGCACAGCTTCTCAGCTATGGAAATTACTCCCAGGCAGTTTTTCTTCCCTTTTGTACAGTGCTCACATCACTGCGGAAGAGCCCGGCTGATGTGGTGCCCGAGTTCAGCAACGTGTCCGCAGCAACGGCCTCCCACTGCCGTGTTCAAGTGAAACACTGTGCAGAGCAGAAGGGGAAATCTGGAGGAAGATTTGGGGGTAAGGAGAGGGGGAGTGATGAGAAAAATAATAATCCCACTTTAACCTGCTTGCAAAGACAGCTAAAAAAGCTGACCCAACATCTGTCCTGCTCGTGGACGCGTGGTGGCGGAGGTCCCCGAGCTGAACCCCAGAGCCCCTCTTCTGCCTGTGGGCAACGCAGCTCCCGTCTCCCAGTCTTGACCTTGAGTTTTCAAGGATTGTTTATGGTGCTTATAACTAGGACATTCAGGCACCTCTTGTGGCTTCCCACTGTAAATACCAAGACAACAAACTCTCTGATTTATTAATCAATTAATTAGATACAATATATTTATGGCTACCGCAGGCCCACAGCAATTTGTTTTAACAGATTCACTGCCAGGCTGCAATGGAAAACAAACTGACAGGGTCCATGGGTCCTTCTTCATAGGCAGAATCCTCTTTCTTTCCATGCAAAGATGATACCAATTATTTAATGGAATGGCTACCGTTTCCGCTGGAATTTAAATTTGTAAATAGCTGGAGTAGTTTTAGTCTCTTTCTTCACCTTTACTTTATGAGTTTTGTCCTGGAAAAAAAAAAATATTTGCTGGTATGTAAGAAGAAAACCAAACCACCCTCATCTAAATCAGAAGGTCTCTGTCTGGGGCTAACCAGGTATTAGGGAAAAA
This sequence comes from Thinocorus orbignyianus, assembly GCA_013400375.1. Classification (NCBI taxonomy): domain Eukaryota; kingdom Metazoa; phylum Chordata; class Aves; order Ciconiiformes; family Thinocoridae; genus Thinocorus; species Thinocorus orbignyianus. The sequence goes on from VXBW01000493.1 coordinate 27,001, forward strand.
TGGTCACTTTCTGCTGTTTAGGTGGGAATTATGTTTCCATCTGCTCTTTCCACCGTCAGACAGGCTCTGTTTTGCTCTCAAGCACCAGTGCATGGCAAGTCCCATCATGACAAACAATTTTTTGATCATTGGGATTTTTAAGCTCTTCTTGTAACCTACAGAAATGATTCCTTCCCTCTGCTACTCAAGAGGTGTCAGCGGTATTTCACAAGAGTTTGTGAGCACTGCTCCAGAGTGGAGTCTCTTTCCTGCTGACACGGCAGGAGCTGGAGGAGCAGACAGGATCTGCTGGCCAGGGCATAACTGAACGTTTCAGATCCTCGCTTTGGCCGTACTAAAGCAGGGTTACTTATTTCCAGGAGTCAGCTGGAAGCGTCAGTATAAAAACAGAATGAGGAACCAGTGTGTACAGAACCGGACCGAAGGACTGTAACAGAACAGATTCAAAGAACCAGAACTGAATCTCTCACCAAAAGATCTTTCCGAGTCTGGATTTTCTGGGAAACAACAAACATGGCCTTTTCTCTTTCAATGCGCTGCTTCAGGAGGTCGTACTGATTCTTCCTTTGCTGGGCCAATTTCTGGAGGGAAAAAAAACAGAGAGCTTTAAAGAAAAAGGCACAAGGCACTATGGGCTGTAACTGACCCGCTCCCAGGGACCTGCGCCTCACAAACATTTTTTTATGGTTTTAAATCACTTTAAAGAATGCTGCTTCGAGTCTGTGGCTGGATTCCAGAGAACTGTTATAACATCTTCATTCTCATAGCAGAGATTTTCCAGTCAGGACTTAACTCTTTCTGCTTGTTTTCATCTCCTCAATCCGATGCTGTTTTTTTAAATCCTCTGAATTTCAGTCCTGAGTGCAAGGTAACATTTAACTCTCTAATGAAAATCTGCTATGTTGGGGGCGGGAGGGGGAACAGAAACCAATTCCTGAAGTGCTTAGAAATTGCAGAGAGGCCTCCCAAAACGCAGCTTGTTTGGTCACGTTTACCTAATGAGAGCGGATGGCTTTCCCAGCACAAAAATGGTATTACTGCAGGTGTGATTTAAGTAATTAAATTAAGGAGAACAGATCCCAACATGCTTAAAATATGACTCAGACATTTAGAGGAGAAAACTTGTCAGTCTACAACTTGTCCAACTGCTTTACTGACAAGCCAGACTGAGAAAGCTGGCAAGAAGGAAGGGACCACAGGGTGTTTGTTATCTGACATCTGATTTGAAAAACAACAGGTTGCAAATCTACCAACTGGCAACTTCAGACAACTTCATTTTTACCAACTCAAGCTTATGGGTCTGTCCAATACATCTACACCGAGTGGTACTTTGTGTTAAAGCTGAGTGTAGCTACTTCTAGGACAAAAGTGCTGTGATATTAAAACATCAGAATCAGAGCTGATATGCAATTCACCCTGAAGGGTCATGAAACACTTTAAATTAGGAAAGCCAGGACGTGAGACTATAGCTTAAGCGTCTTTGAGAAGAAAAGGGAGGAGACAAGTCCTGAATCTCAAGCTGCTGCAGGCTCAGAACCTGACTGAAGAATACTGAGAGATCAGACAGCCAAGGACAGATTCATCTGTGTTGGAAAAAGCTTCTTCACATCCCCATTGAGGGGGGCAAGGGTTTTTGGTGAGGTGCAAGGGGAGACTCAGCAGCAGATTCTGTGAAAAACCACACGTAAAACCACAGCCATCTCAGGAGGAGAGAGCCCCACAAGAGTATGTTGTGTAACGGAGGAGAGATATCTCAGCCTTGAAGGGAACTGCCTCATCAGATCTGCCCCATGTGCAACAACTCTTGATTTACAATCCACAAGGGACTGGGACACAAGTTCTCCATGGAGAACCAGGAGAAGATCTGACTCTGGGCTCCAGGCACTCGATGATTAAGTGACGTCCACTACAGCCTTGTGCCAGCTGTAAAAATTCTAAGACAACAGAACAACTTTGCTCTCCACAACAGTCCAACAAATCCTCTAGTGCTAATTACACAAAAGATGTAAAGCATTAGGAGAACTAGAGCACAAACAGTGGCAGCACCTTTAGGTGGGCAGGCTCGGTGGCTCCTTTCAGCGTCTCTTTCTGCAGCGTGGCAGTGGTGGGTCGGTTGTACACTCTACCCACGAGCTCTGGAACAGTATCCAAATGAGTTGCAATATCAAACTCCTGAACTATAAAACAAAAAAGAAATTCAGGAATAACTCACATGGGCTTTCTGGACTAATGTTCAGCAAACCTTCCAAACGTGCAGCTTAAGTACAGCCAGCAATGGAAGCCTGAGCAACCCAGCCCCTGCAGAACCGAGGTCTCAGCGAGCAATCAGGAGAGATTTCTAGAGCACCTGAATTATTATTCCTGAAAAAAAAAATAATCTTTTGGGTTTTTTTATGGTAACAGCACAGAGAAAGCACATACTATTTTAAAGCCCCTACAACAAACCGCCCCAGAACAAGTTTTCTGCTAACACTTATTTAAGTCTCACCTTCCTTTTTGGTATCCAGAAAGAAGAGGTGCTTGTTGGGGCTCCTCCCCTCCGCGCCCAGCAGATGGAGCTCCGACTTCAGCCGCTCGATTTTCTGCGGGAGAGAAAGGCTCGTCCCTGGGCAGAGGCTGACAGCGAGGTCACCGCTCCCTGCACTGAACTTCCCACTGTTTCTCACGCATCTGAACTCTTCCTTCTCTATTAACCCTTGAAAATATACCTCGTCTGTATTTATGTCGTGTCTTCATAACCTTTTTGAGTAGAGGTTAACAATAATTTCTGGTGTTAACTAGCCAAATACGTACAGATTCATTTTCAAAACAGTGAGTTGTCTGTGTGGCAGACAAAGCAGCAGTGATTACTGTGAAATCACCAGCAAAAGTATGAAGGGAAACCCAAAGCTGACTTTCTTCAATTTTTTATTGCAGTGATGGTGTGGGGATCGACACCAGAGCATGGAACACTTCCAGAAGTGGGTCACAGTTCTGTGGATTGCCTGCCTACCATGTATTTAAAACAACCCACTTCAGTAACAGTGTCCTCAATTCTTTATGAGAAGCAAGAGCCCTTGTTTCATGTCTGAAATTTACATAAGAAACGGCTGTATTTTATAACAATGCATAGCATAGATCTCGTTAATTCAGTATACCTTAGGGTTCTATATACAGAGCTCCACTGACATTTCCATCTATTACTTCCAGCATTACACAAATCAGGTTTCACTGAACACAAACACGGTAGGCAACAACAACAACAACACACAACAAAAAGAACAATTCTCAGAGAACTAGAAAATGCAAAAAAAAAAAATAATAATGAAGCATTACCTTGGCTTCTGCCACTCTTTTCATTTCCACATATTTAATATCCTGTGTCCTCATCAGTTTCACCTGTTCAGGGGTCACTTCATCCTTTGGCTGCTTTATTGTATGAACTCCATCCTAAAATCAGACAGAACTTAGTGCTTGCAGACAGACACCCTTCTAGCTACGGTGTGCTCTGGGTCCTATTAATAAAAGCACAAGAACCTTTTTGTCCTGTCTCTCATCTTCTTCCAAGCCTTTTATAGGCATCAAACCAACTCCGCCAATTTCTTTACTAATTTGTAAATTATAAATAAAACAAGGTAGAAAAAACAACCAATGTTACTTAGAGCAACAGAGTGCAACCCTGCTGGAAGGCAATTTAGATTCTCACCTGGAGCTCCGCACGTATCATTTTAAAGTAGAATTCATCAGGATTCTTGTCCAGAGCTTTCTTTTGAAGTGCTCGGAGGGCATTCTGTTTCTTGTGATAGTCACTAGGGGAAAAAAAAAACACAAATGGAAGTTGTTCCCTGGTTTCTCTGTGCTCACAC
>VXBW01000493.1:32070-61597 GCA_013400375.1 Thinocorus orbignyianus
GCACCGGCTGGTGCCTCGGTCGGTCCCCGGGATGCGGCGGGGCCGGTCTGTGCGGGGCAGCGCCGCTCGCACCGCTCTCGGGAGGGGAAAGGCAAACTGAATCCTTGGTGGGTGTCTGTTTCCCGGGCTGGAGTTGCGGTACTCCAGCTGCGCCGTGTTAGGAAAGGGCTGAAACTTTACTCGACCAATAAACTTAGAAGCAAACTTAAACCAAATGCTCAAATGTGTGAGTTTTCAGCACGCCCTGGATGGCGGCTGCCTCTGCAGAGTCCCCGGGCAGATGTCGGGGAAGGCTGGCCGGAGCCTTGCGCTTCTGTGCGTGTTAAACAAAGGCTCCGAAGGCACGGTTTGAATCTTGTTATGAAAAAACAGCATCTCTTCTAAACGGTTTTTCTTTTGCTGAACGTGGTTTTGTTTCACGTTGTTACGATTTCTTACGGGTAATGTTTTCTTTTTTGATTTCCAGTTTTGTTGGTATTTTGTGCTCGTGGTTCCATTAATCACATCGGCTCTTTGGTGAGAAGCCGTGGATGCGGTTTGTCGTTATCCCGGGGCTTGCCTGCACCCGGGGGTTCCTGCCCACCGGCTCAGCCCGGAGGGTGGCGGCTGCTGCTCTGCGCAGTGCGGGCTCGGGTACGGAGGTCTCCGTACTTAGGTCTGAACTTAATACGTTTTGCTGTTTCTCAGTTTTGAAAATCATAAAGAAATCTTTTCAAAGTGGAAATCCCTCTACAGGGGCACAGGAAGGCTGCCCTGGGCCAGGGTGAGCAGCCGGGGAGGGTGTGGGGAGGTTTCTCTTACTTTTCCAACTGTTCTACCGAGCATCAGAAACCTGTGGCTCTTCTAGCCACTATCAATGTGTGATTGTCAAATATTCTTTTACTGTTAATTTTTGGGAAGTGTTTTCTTGGCTATTTCCTTAAGAGCCTCTAAGTCTCAGATATTTAAATATTTTTCTGGTGTTCACGAAGGTGTTGAAGCTGCCTCATTTCTCTAATTAGCTTTGTCAAAATGTGGTTTAACTTCCTGATAGGCAGACATCAGCAGGAAAGGGGAAGTCTGACATTTCTTGTCTGACTTTTGTGCTATTTTCTTTCCTTTTCCAAGGACAGAGACCGTATGGTGCCCTTGTTTCTCTTGCTAGCTTCTTCCTTAGAGGTTGTGAGCGTTAGTTTAGTTCTTAGCCAGGTAGGTCTGTAATTTTGCATACTTTTAAGATTGGCTTAGGAGAGAAAAAAATATAGGCAGTATGGTTAGTTGTGGGCACTAATTATAGTGGATGCTCTGCAGCCAAAGATGTTATGAAACTGGAACACTTTATACCTGTGCGTAGGGAGTGGTGGTGACACACCAGAGGCAGAGTGAGGAGACTTTTCTTGGCCAGTTGTGCCTGACCTGATCACTCAGGCTTTGTTTTTCGGTAGAGGACCAGCCTGGTGTGGCTACAGTCAGCCTTCCCTGGGCAACAGATTTCTGAGGGGTACGAGCTCGTTGATGTTTTCCTGGGTTTCGGACCAGACAGCTTTAAAGTGGGGGTTAGCCCTTAACTGATGGAGCCAGGAAAAACTTCTCTGGGGGCAGGTCACTGAAATGCACCAACTTTGGAAGCACCTGATCTGTTCACAGCCAGGGCTCGCTTGCTCTGTGAGGTAACGTGCTTTCTGCTGTGTCCCTCATTGCAGCTGAGCTGGTGCTGTTACTCGGCCTGCTATTATTTCAGATGCTGGCAGGAAAATGAAATAAATTTATTACTCTTAGCGCTCAAGTGATTTCCACCCCCTCTCCTTGGAAAAGGACTTTTCTGCTGATCGCAGCACAGATACAAGATTTTCATGGTGGCCCATCTGGGTCCTCCTTCACGTCTGTGGGATTTTCCCTGTTCTTCGCTTGCATGAGGTTGTTTTTGAAGAACCTTAGTTGCAGAAGTAGCCTCGGCAGAGATGTGAGTGTGAACCTTTTTGCCTCTGCCTCACCTTCTGTGTGAGAAGGTTTCAAGGTATTTATGGAGAAGGTAATTTACGGGAGGTGTTTACGGACAACTGGGGACTGACTGGCTGGTCTGACTAAAAACCAAACTTCTTAACTAGACAAACAGCTCCGTAATTTCTTGTAATTGCTCAAGTAAAGAAACCTTTTCTCCTCTGGTGTTCATTATATGGTATCCTGGGTTGACATCCTCTGTTCCTGGATTGTCCACGCCCGCGGCAGAGCTCTCGGCTCGCGCTGGTGAGGTGCTGCCAGTGGCACTTGCAGTTTTGTTCAGCGTTTGATTCTATTAGAAAGAAGAAAAACAAAAAAAAAAAAAGAAAGAAAAAAGGACGGTTATAACAAGAGACATCAGCTGCATTTAGGAAAAGACCAGTTATAGGAGCAGAGAAACTTTACCAGTATTGGTTAATCTTCAGGTAACTACGAGAGTTCAGGATCGCTGCTGGGGACGGGACGTTCCAGTGCAAGGGCTGTTTGCAGAGGAGCTGGGGTGGGACGGGGGTCCCGCAGCTCCCCCTTCACGGGGGTTCCTCGGGGGGACGGTGCTGCTCGTGAGGGCTGGAGGGCAGCTGCTGGGGTTTGTCCCTTCAGAAGTGGTGGGCATTGAGCTGCAGTTGGGAAGAAAAACGCTCCATTCTGCAGAGATGTAGTTGCTGAGAAAAGCCCGTGGTCTTTGTTTCTCTTCCTTCCGTTCTGCGCTGGTCCCGCCAGGTGTAAAGGACAATTGTCAGCAGTTTGCAGGGAGGGGGAGTGTCAGTTTTCCTGTTGAAGAAAATATCAAGGGTCTGATTGTGAAAGGAAAGGGGAAATTGAAGAATGCCACATGGCTTCCACCTTCCTGTGTTTCATCCGAGCAGAACTGCCTCTGCCGAGTGCCTGGCTTTGTGTCTGTTGATATTTGCTAACTGGAGAACAGTTTTAACAGACGATTCTGCTCCCGCTCAGCTGAGCCCTCTGAGAGGACGGTATTACTTTGGGGGGGAATCAGAAAGACATGTCCATTAGGGCTAATGTTAATAAGTTATATTGTTATAAGTGTGATAAGTTAACCGTTAATGAAGACCTATTTAGAAATGTGTTAGCAGAGAATCCAAACAGCAATAGAATAAAAATCCTGAAATTGATGTTCTTGTTCTTAGTGCAGTCTCACTTTGGCTTTATTTGGCCTATGGTCATCTGACTGTTAACATTAACTCATATTGTTTATTTGGCTTTGAATACATTACTGCGGATGGGCCTGGGCTCACAGGTTGCAGAGTTCTTGTACAAAGTATTTCAAATTTCTCAAAGACATGAAAAAATAAATTCTTAGATCAGCACCAGGGACAAATAACAACGCTGGACCCTTCTGGCCGGTGTCATCGCTGGATGGAGGTTGACTTTATGACCGATCTGCCTGGTGCCAGTTCTGTTCAGGAATATAAATCATGTTCCAGCACCAGCTTGGTGGCTGATGCCAAGGACAGAATCCTTACTGCTTCCTAACTTAGTTTTGAATGTCTGAGCTGTCAGGCAGCGGGACAGGCTGTGTCTAACCTGGAGCTGTTAGCTGCCTCCAGTGCCATAAATCCAACCAGCAGGGAGGCCGGTGCAGGTGATGGGCAGCTGGGGTTGTTCTTTGGACACACGAGGGGAAAAGGGACCTCTGAATAGCTCAAGGAAGCGCTCAGTGTAGTTGGAACGGCCACGGATCTGCTTCTCTAGTGTTTCCTTCAGCACATCTCACACTTGACCCTGCCGGTACCAAACGCCAATAGGAGGCACGTCATTGTCCCTGGTGGCAGATTAAACTGCTTGGCCATTGTTGAGAGTCCCAAGATTTTCCTCTCTCACCCTGTTTAAATGACTGCTTGGATGTGCAGCCAAAGTAAACATGAGCTAATAAAAAATGTAGAGATAACAGATACGGACTAGCTCTTGTGGACTAAATGGGCATGCTGCAGCACAGACGTGTGAGTTTGGCGTGCGTCTTTCCAGCTTCAGTTTTAAAGCTCAATTACCTGACAAATCATGTATGACTTCCTTTCTGTTGCAACAGGGGAGCTGTATTTATGTGAACCCTTTGAACGGGACGGGGATCTCTTGGGCTGCTGAGGATGCAGGTGCTGCCTTGCCAGCTGTTGCCTGTGAACCCCCAGCACTTCTGGCCTGGGAGCCGGTGGAGCCGTGGCCGTCTGCGCAGCTTTGCAATACTTGCCTGTATTTCTCCACAGTCTGTTTCCTGGTTGGCAATAATTGCATTTTCAACCGACGTTTTACTGTTTCATTTACTCAGTGTGTAGCCTGTGAGATAATGCCGAGACCGGCAGGCTGTGGGGAGGTGAGGATGGGTGGCCATCAGGAGTGACTAAATTTACAGTAAAGGCAGGACTGAGATTGCAAGAGGGTTAAAAATCTTTGTGTGAAGCCCCTGTACAGTGACGGGGCCTGGGCTGTCCCCGTGATGCTGAACGCTGCGTTATCTTGTAAAGGTGCTGGGATGAGCAGCTGGAGAGGTTCTGTGGTTGTTGGGACATACAGCTGGGATAAGTGCTGGCGTGTCGCTTGTGTGTGTGTGATCGTCGTGTGTCTGAAGGTGGCTGAAGTTCTCCGGCGGGGACTGTCTTTGCTTTCCCCTTCCTGAGGCCCAGGCTGTGCCTTGGGCTCCGTGGGATCCTGCGGGTTCATGCTCTCCATCCACTCGCGCAGTGGAATGGCAAGCGCTGAGCAGAGGGCCGGAGCGGTGCTGAGGGCTGAGGGGGTGATAGGACACGCAGGGATTAAAGGCTGCTGTGGAGTAATTACCCTGAACGGTGCAGACGAGTTCAGGGCTCGGAACAGTTTTTCCTCTTTCATCCCCGGCCAGTCACGGCTCGTGCTGAGGGCGCACCTGGAAATGAGGTAACCGAAGGCTCTGCCCACGTTGCTGGGATTAGCTGGGCTCCGGCACAGGCGCAGCCTGTGTTTTCTCTGCTCCTGGACAACCTTTGTTCTCCTGCAACCGGGAGCCTGACTGATGAAAGGAGACAGGGTGCTTCTCCTTTTCTCAGGAAGGACGCTCCCAAGCCACTTGTGGTATGAATTTCCTGGGAAATGCCCTTTCCAGATGCAGGGATCTTGCTGCCATTGAAGCATGAGGTGGAAACGCTTCCAGTGCTGCCTGAACATGTTATTTAGGTCAATTGTGAGGACGATGGCAACATGAATCAGAAAAGGAGTTGGAAGAGGAGGAAAGTCATTAGACAGCACCTTGACATCTCCTGCCAACACGGGATTTTCCTTTTCCAGCACAGAAACACAGTGAGAGATTGCACTCGTTGTCTTCTGTGCTCTCTGTGAGCAGCTGGACTGGAAATGAAGGAGATGACAAAAGCCCAGCCTTTATCACTCTGCATCAGCGTACCTATTTCCTGGTGTATTAACTAATTTCTCTGAAATGGAGAGATAGAGCAAGGTCTCCTTATCCCTCCAGAAAATGAGGTACATCAGAATAATTGCTCCAGCCGCGTATATTTTGGGTGAATAAGTCTCCAGAAGATGCTTTTGTGGAGATGCAGTCATCACATTTTTGTGGCAGCTGATCGCTGGGGTGCTGGCCCGGATGACCAGGATGGTTTTCCCAGGGGTCCCGGGTCAGCAGTGCCAGGGCGTGCGGGGCAGAGCCTGGGCACTGGACTGGAGGGATGGGAAACCTTGGAGAGCCTCCCGCCGGGCAGGGCTTTGCCCAGCGCTCGGTTTCCCTTCCCAGAGGAAGCAGCCTGAACTTACCCATTGCTCTGCAGAGACCTGTAGGCTAAAACAAATTATTCTTATGCGGTAGAAAACATTGGGATCAACCTTAACTGATGAAGCAATTTGCCAGCCTTTAGCCTGAAGGTCCCCAGCTCCTCGGGGCTTTCCAGTGTAATGACTTGGGTTGGTTTCCCAGAAAGATTCTCTTGGATTTGTGCAAAACTCTGGCTCATTACTGGCCGTTTTACTTTTCCAACAGCCAGCTCTTGTTAGCTTCGTTCTCACAGTATTGTTTTCTTTCTAGAAGAAGCTTTTGCTGGCTCTCCTGAACTATCACATGGGAATTGCTTACTAGCTTAGATTTATTTTTTTTTGTTTTGACCCAAAGCTGCGCTTTGCTCTCCTCTGTAACACTGCCAACATCATTTCCAGTCTCTTTTAAGCATATGTTTTGCAATAATATCTAAACTCTTGGCTCCGAGTAACTGCCTTACAGAGAGATTAGTATCTTTTAACAAAGGAATTGAGAAGCAAATGGTGAATGGGGGGGGGAAAGCAGTATCTCAAGAGCCTGTAAGACTATCCTGACCTTTCCCAAAGGCCTCAGCCTAGACCTCAGCGTTTCGTTTGCAGATGGCAGCAATCGGGCTGGACTTTACTTTGCAAAATCCTCTGCCCAGTCGCTGTGTGTGCTGGAAATGTGCTCTGCACGTTGCTGCCATCTGGGCTTGACTGTACTATTCTTATAATCTCCAGGGAGCCTTCTCGAGCAGAGCTCATCTCTGATGGAAGCCTGCTTTGGCTGACCTTGCACTGAGACTAGGAGCAGCAGTGTGGATTTTGAGGTTTGATGGCAGTGTTCTTCGTAGGAAGGAAAGTGGTTTGGGAGAGGTTTGTCCCCACAGGGGAGGAAGGTGTGCCACACGCCGGTGGTGGTCTCCCGGTGTCCGGCTGCGTGCAGGGTGTTGAGCTAGAGAGCCGGGAGGTCAGTGTTAACGTTTTCAAAACTTTGCAAGACAATGCTACAGGAAGACAAAGGCCTTCAGAAAACCAGCTGAAAAATTGCTTTTGATGAGAGGAGTAGATGTCTAGGTGGGAAGGAAGTTGTACGATGCATTCAGGAAGTCAGCAGCAGGGGTGGGTGTGTACCCCAGATCTTCTGATATGAAAAAGCTCCTCCTCAGTTTACATCAGTGCATGTCTGGGTGCTGTCTGGTCTGCAGAAATAAAGATTGATGGTTAGAGAATTGGCATCTTTGGAAGTGAAATGTCTCTCCTAATTAGCATGTTGCTCAATTTGGGTTGCAGGTGAGTTGAGTTCCAGTTGCTCCATGCATTTTTATGAGTTTGTTGCTTGTTAGTGTAAATGACTAATGTATAAGTGCACAGATTTCAGCATCTCCCTAGGACTAAATTGTACCAAGGTTCAATGTATTTGCTTTTGTTAAGGCTTTGGCAAGAAAGTTTTGTGGCAGAATAGCAGGAGTGTGTCAAGCTGATGCTCTCATGAATGTTCAGTGCCACTACCTACACTTACATTTCTATCCTCATTGATTCTTCCTCTGTGCTGCACTAGTATCGTGCATCTGGAGGTTGCAAATTTCAATTAAATTTGGGTAAAATGGCTTTGGGGCAGTTTCTGCTTGGGAATCTTTGTTCTTGTCCTTCTAAATATAAAACCTGATGCGCCAGACTAAAATAATGCAATCAGAATGGATTTTCTAGAAATCTTTTCTAAACCCTCTGAATTGTGATTCTTAAGATTTGTATTCAAATGTCTTTTGTCACACGGGCAGAGCGAGGGCTCCAGATGGTGTGAATAACTGCTCTTGGCAGCACCATTTACGACAGTTTTGGATCCTGTATGTCCTGACCTGCCTGAGCCGCAGGTGGGAGTCAGTCACTGCACCAGTTGCTGCCGTGTCCCAGAGAGTTTCTTGCATTGCTTTTTAAAGATTTGTATAAGCAGGGACAAAAAATAGATTGGAAGACTCACATGCACCATGGAGATAATTCCCTGATGTTCCGTGCTGCGTAGCCACCTTTTTCTCCAAGCACTTTCCAGCTGGTCTCATCTCTCCTCCTGTTCCACAGTTTTTGCCTTTCTCTGGGTGGTGAGCCTGGGGCTGGTCTCTTCTGCTCTTCCTTCAGTGGGTTGGGATGTGTTGAAGCTGGGGCTGACTGACAAGTGTCTGTTTAGGGGGAGCTGGGTGTGGGGTCCTGACACGAGGCAGAATCCACCAGAATCTGGATGAATGTTCTGCTGTTCAAAAGGACTGAGCTGGTTTGTCTGAACTGAAAAGAACGGATGAGTGCTCAGCATCCCTGGAGAGGCTGAGGTACAGGCTGCCAAGACAAAACCAAGGCAAGAACAAAACCAAAGCTCCTCCCGGCTCTGCTCTGGCCCAGATCAGCATTTTGGGTTTGGAGGGTTAAATCCAGCCTGAGTGGCCCTTCCCATGGGCTGTGTGTGCTGGGGGAGCAGGGGTCTGTGTTCCCTCGGGCACTGTGGTATTGCAGTTCCCAAATCACTGCTCTGCACTGGTGACACCTTCCTGATGGGCTGCTGAACACCCAACCTGCAGCACCCGCTTGTCCTCTCCCAGTCCATCCTCACTGAAGTCTCTCTTTCCTTGGCCTCTTGCCCTTTCCAGCTGGGAGCCTGGAGCTCACTTGAGGCCGCTTTTGATCCAAACTCCCAGGAGAGTTGGTGTGCCGCTGCCAGAGGCTCCTCTCCACCTCTGTCTCATTGTCCCTTTGTCCCCGGGCGTCGTCGGGGGCTCCTGCAGCCTCCTGGTTCAGCAGCTCTTGAGAAATCCTAGTGGAGAGTTAGACCTGGCAGATGGAGGCTATTACCTCATTCCACAAAAATGCTTTGTTATTGAGAAAATGGAAACTGTCTGAGGTTTGGGAGCTGAATAAAGTCATTGGTGTCTGTTTTAACCGCAGTTTGGTGGTGACTGCTGAAAGTTCCCTTCTCCGAGCATTCCCTTTTCCTACACCCATAATCTTCAAGTCATCGGAGAGCTGCAGTGATTTAACTCATTAGCTGAGTGAATGCTGAATACTGTTGCATACTCTGCAGAAACTTTGCTAAAACCCCAGCATCTTCCAGCAAAAGAAAAATGGCTGGCCAATAAATAACCCTTTGCAAGCTATGGCCAGAAAAGTGATCCCTGTGGATACTAAGCCAAATTCAACTCTCTTTTTACAGTCTCAGCTGTGCCTCTTGTTTACTTGATTTTTAAAAAGCTGTATTAAGATTATGCAGGAACTTCTCGGAGAGAAAAGGCATGTGTAGGGGCTTGTGTTTTGTAGTTCTTTAACACAGGTATCTGAATCCTAGTTCTGAAGGGAAATTTCTTTCCATGGGTAATGTTTAAAAGCAGATTTCAGCAGTGGGAGTGTGGACCAAACCATTTGGGAGCTGGTTTTCATATTGCTGTGAATAATGAGTTAGCGCAGAAGAGCATTAACCCAAATAGAAGACTTGTTTTAGTTAACAGATATTTGTATGCATTTGTGAATGCTGAGAACATTGCATAAGCATTATTCATCAAGCTCCCTCGTAGAGCTGAAAGCAGCAGTGTTAGCTTTTTGGAAATAAAATGAACACTTTATTTATGTATTTTTAAACTAATGAATCTTAGCGGGCCAAATGAATGTCTTCCAGCTGCTACAGATGGTTTTTACATGACTATTTTGGTGCGTAGAAAAACCTAGAATTCTGGAACCACAAGATATTAAATATTTAATTATTACCCTGGAATGTAAATACAGCCTTGATATTTTGAATTTGTTTATCCAAATTTCAAGTGTTCACTTAGAAACTTAACAGGATGGGGACTGTATTAATTGATAACTGGGAAGAAGAGTGGCTACTCAGCATCTCTTCCAAATTTCTTTAAATATCAGAGTGAGTTTCAGTAACAGGAATTTGCTTAACTGGAGAAATAATCCCAGCTGTTTCTGGCAGAACCCGGGATCAGTATTTTAGCTGTAATGAACTGTTTCCGTTCTAGATCCCTGCTTTCTGTGGGTTTACAGCGTAACCATAAAAATCCTTTCCAGGCTGAGCTCTGCCTCCTGAGGTCTTTGGGAGGCTTTTTAATATAAAATTCAAATTGCAAAAACAATTAGCAGTTGATTTTCAAGCTGCATCTTACAGCTTTAGAGCCTATTCCAGGCACATGTTTTTCCTGCAACTGTGAAGCAGCCTCATTTCTTGAAGGGTGGGAGCCTCAGGGTTTCCCTCGTGTGGGTGTTATCAGGCGTTGGGTGTTTTTCTGCTGTAGTTTGGGTCTGTGTGGCTGCAGAACGTGCCATTTTCCCCTAAAACAGTGTGTGCACTGAGTCAGCGCTGCTGGGGGAAAATGTCTGGGTTTTAAGGGTCTTGTAGTGAAACAAAAGAAATTGAGTAAGTGTAAAATGTCTATCTGAAGGGCCTGACTTGAGCGGGGTTGAAGACAATCACAGAGTTTAGGTCGGAAGAGACCTTCAAGATCATCGAGTCCGACCATGAAGACAAAAATTTCTCTTTAAAGTCTGCAGCTGATGGCAGGTTCTTAGACCCTGCTTGGGGTGTGAAGATGGTGAAGAAGGAACAGCAGCAGAACTAGATCCTGAGCTGTCTCTGAGAGCAAGGACCGCTCCTGTCAGCACCGTCATCCCGTCATCCAGCCTGAACCGCCGACTTCTGCCAGGCTTTTGCCCTCCCCTTGGAACTCCACTACCCTCAATTAAGGAAAACATGGATTTTTCTCTTCCCGAGAGCCAGCGTGGTTTGAAGGTTTGCGTGGCTCCCGGCGCTGCCTTCCTCCAGCGCTGCCCTCCAGCTCAGCTCCCTCCTGCAGCCCAGAGTTTAAATAGTGGCAGCGACTCGCAGAGGCTTGGCGTTACTGGGGAGCAAGGTCCGGGCTCTGGATTAACTGTCCTTCAGCTGCACGGCACTGTGTCTGCCTGTCACAGAAGGGTCTGGATTGGAAAGGACCTTAAAGATCATGTCCTCCTCTTCCTCTTCCCCTGCCTCTCACGAAAAGTTTGGTTTGTGGAATCTGTTTGGCCGCAGGTCCCTAACACGCATCTGTGGGTGTCAGAGTTTCCAGCTGACGGGAAATGTGCTGCGTCTCAGAAGGAGAAGAAAGATGGACAGGGACTTGGATCTCAGTTCCATTTTTAGTTCTACCAGGCTCACCTCATGCCAAGGCCCTCTGAGGTGCAAATCCCAGGAGGGAGATAAAATAACTCCCTGCCCTGCAGGTATTTTAAGGATAAATAATGTTTTTGCTGGTGACAGCTGTTAGGGACTTGAGGAAGCAACAATCCTGTGAGAGGTTTGGGGTGTCAGATCCATGGAAACTGAGCGCTCTTGCACTGGATCATCACAGAGATTTGTTATTTGTAGTAAGGAGTCAGGGAGATAAACTGCTTTCCAAGTAAAGAAACTAATCCTTAGTTTGTGTCCTCGAATGAGAATTAGTTATTCTCAGCTGCCTCTTTTCTTGGCATTGGCAATCTTCAAACAGAGTTTGAATTTTAAGGTGTTTCAGTGGCTACCTTTGACTTGGCGAACACTTCATGTCAAGAAAATTGCTGTGATGCCTAGCTCGGAGAGCTCTGGAATATGTAGAGAAACTTTGGTACTTACTGAAGAGTTGTTAATAGCAAAAAGTAAGGAGTGTGTTGCATGTAACCTGGCCAAAAGAAATTTCATTTCTAGTATTTCTCAGCCCTGAGCAAACATTGGGTAACTCACGGGAAGATTAAATCTGGCCCATTGCGCTTGTGTAGAAGCCTTGGATGTGTTGCTCTTGGAGAGCCTGAAGAGCCATGTGTGGAAAATCACAAAGGGACTCGAGGCTGGTGAAGGTGTTGGACCATCTGCACAGCCACGTCGCACCTCGTGCTCTGTGGAACGGTGACTCTACTCGGGTGATGAAGTCCGTGCTGCCAGAGCTGTGGTACCAGAGGTCTTGGCTTCGGGAGGAGAGGCAGAGCAGAGCTTGGAGTGAGTGAGTGGGAGAGGGCACTTCAGAGGGTTTGAATAACTGGGCTCCAAGTGGATCGTGCTGTTTGAGCAACACTGGCCCTTTCCCCCAGAAATCAGTGAGTTCTGCTGCTCACCTCGTTAGCATCTGACTCAGCAGGTCAGGCTAATAACAATGTTCGTTAGCTTTTCACTTTCTTTTAGGAATTCTGGCTGTTCTCTTTCTTTTCTGTCATCATGACATTGAGGAATATAAAGGGTTTGGAAGTTTAATATTTTGCACAAAATTGGAATTCTTATGTCTCTTATGAAAATTTAGAGTAACTTGAATTGTAAGTGTCCGATTTCAGTCACAAGTAATGACATTTGGACCTCTGTAGGAAATGCAATCCCTGTGCTGAGGTCACCCTCTGGTTTATGCTTTTGTTCCTGGGCAAGCACTTGGGTGTTTTGCTGGTGAAGTGATGATTTACTGGTGAGTCTCTCTGCTCTCACACCTGCTCCATCCGTCCGTGCTCCCAGAGCTGCCCCTCACCCTGCGCCGCTGGGTCTCGCGCTGCCCCGTCGCCTCCTGCAATGCAAGGTAACGCAGCTGGTCTGAGCTTCTGTTTCCAGGGCTTTGTAAATTGAGCATTTTTGTTCTGGGTGGTTTGGAGAACGCAGAGAAGGTTGTTAGGGAGTTTTGGTGGTGCCTCGTTGCAGTGAAGCCCACGCTCTGGGTTGCGCAGGGTGAGGAGATGGCAGCGGCGTTGGGCTCTGAGCAGGGTCGTCGACGGTGGAAGCTGCGGCTGCACGATGTAAAGGCATTCAGAGATTTTGTGAACATCTGTGCCCCTTAAAATACCTGTTTCCACTTATGCTTTTGGATGTGGGCATGGTTTTCCCTTTCGCAGGTACCACCAAACACTTTATCTGCAGGTTTTGCAGCCGGGCACGGCAGAGACTGCAGAGCACATTGCTTCTGGAAGATTTCTTTTTAGTGATTGCAGGGAGTTATTTCTTAGATCTTTGTGAAGTGTGTGACAATTGCAACTGATGACTTCGGTTATAAAAATGCACAGTATTAAAGAGTGATTCTTAAAGGTGCTGGTGAGAAATGCTTGAGCAAGGAGGCTGATTTGAAGCTAAGCCACTCCGTGTAGTACAAGTGGCACCTGATGAGCAGATCACCTCGTGGGGAACTCTTCAGCCCCAGCAGAAGGAAACTTGTTTGGCCTCTACGGTGCCGCTCGTCACAGTGGTGCTTTTTCCAGGGGGGGCTGCAGCTGGGACCTGCAGCATCTCCCCGGCAACCAGTCATCCTGGCTTTGTTTGGGACCACAGGCCAACAGTTCTGGGGATGGAAACCTGAGACCGTTTGTCTCTGCCAGGATTCAGTCCTTCCCCAGATTTAGAAGCTGCTTACATGCTGGAGCTACCGCGCTGATTGCTCTGCTTGCAGGGGACACCAGCAGCTGTGGAAGCAGCTCAGAGGGGACCGCGCTTGGCACCCGCACAGAGGGGCCCACGGTCTGTGGGCAAGAGCAAGAGACACAGGAGTGTCCCTGCAGCCTCTTCCCATCCCCTCCCAGCTTTCTCCCCTCTCCGCTGGCTTCCCAAGGGTGGGGGGGTCCCGAAAGGCACAAACCCACCAGGGTCACAGTGCAGAGATGTCACCGTATCTGCTGATATGCAAGGAACCAACTACAAATGCTGATGATTGGGAGACACAGAATCAACTTGAAAAAAGGAATATTTTGACCAAATTTGGTGAAAAAATTTGCTTTGCACTTTAAATAACAGGCACGCATTAAATAAAACATGTCTGGTTTATATGTCTTTTCCTGCTACTGTAAGTCAAAGTTGCTTTGTTTATTAAAAAAAACCCAACTGAAGTTGAGCAGAGTCTTAATCAGCAAAAGAGCTGCCAGGTTTTCTGCAGAAAGCAGCTAATAAGGGATTGGGCTCAGAC
The DNA here is from genome assembly GCA_013400375.1 of Thinocorus orbignyianus. Lineage (NCBI taxonomy): Eukaryota > Metazoa > Chordata > Aves > Ciconiiformes > Thinocoridae > Thinocorus > Thinocorus orbignyianus. Next base: position 45,708 of record VXBW01000493.1, read on the forward strand.
CGTGCAGGTTTGCTTTCCAGCACCTGAGCACAGAGCACATGCTGGGACCGTGTCTGTCTGTCCCCTGCGTCTGTCCGTCCCCTGCAGCCCATCTGCCAGCTCAGAAGCAGCCCCTCCGTTGCCCTTATGTGCAGAACAGAGGTGTAATTGCCTAAGCACCTTTTATTCGGGGACTACAAAAAGCTTTGTAAATGCTAACTGAAATGATGGATCAACTCAGAAATAAGGATGGCTTCATCCTCAATTTAAAAAGGAGCTGCCTCTAAGGGAAAGAAAAATGAAAAATACAGCATAAGGCTGGAACTGTAACAGAACTTTGGGGAAATAGAGCGGAATTCCATTATTTTGCAGCGATATCTGTCCTGAGATGCACAGACCCCAAGAACTAGCAACTAGAGCAGTCAGATTATTTTTTCTGCATATGGGCTGTGATGTCTGTTTGAATTGCGAGATTCTTGTGTGCTAAGCAGATCTAAGATGAAGGTGAGCTGACCTCAGTGTGCAGTTAGTCATTTCCTCTCATGCTTTTATGTTTGAAATCTTGTGTACTGGATTTGACCTTTATTGCATGGGGCAAAGATTTTGAAACGTTACTGCCGGAGCGCTGGCTCTGAGCGTTTGGATCAGCAGCCGGGCATTGACATGGCTGTGGGCCAGCTCGGCTGGGTTAGATGGGCATAAGTCAGTTCCGTCTAAAATTAAACTTTTATTGCTAGATTATAATCCTCACAACGTGCTTATTCCTCGGGACTCCCTCTTTCTTTCTGTAAGAGCCAGGGCACTACAAGGATCTCGCTGGGTTTTGGTGTTGAGGAGGTTTAGGATGTCCTGGGCCCGTGCAGCAGAGTTCTGCCCTCTGAGTTTGGGGCACGGCTGTGTTTTCCCATGTGTTTGTTTCTGGAGAATACCGACTTCGTGCCAGTGCCCTGCCCTGAGCCTCTGCGGGGCTGTAGTTGCAGTGGTGTGGGGGGTTACGGGGCTGTAACACACAGGACAGCAGGGGGGACACAAAGCTCCAGAGAGACCCGTTTGTACTTTCCTGTACGTTTCCATGTACGATCTTCCTCACTTTCCTGATGAGACCTCATCCCGTTGCAGTCCCTCCCCACCACCTTCTCTTGTCCATGGCTTCACAAGCACATGGACAAAGCAGGTTCACAGACAGGTTGTACAAGGGACGGGCGTTTCACCCTCCAGATCAGCTTCTGCCTCTGCCTGGTGTGAAACCTGGGGCCTGGAACCCAGCCACTGCCCATTAGGTTGGTTTCTATGGTTGATGACTATCTTCAGGGTTTGTTTTATGTTCTTGCAGTACTGTTTGTTGCCAGTAGGATGATGGTTAATGTATGATCTGCTCCATGTGTCTAAAAAGCCTATTCTGCCCTGCACAAGCAACAAGTTCCTCATTCTTACCCAATTTTCTAGATGAAAGAGGAAAACTAAGGGAATTTGTGGATTTGACGTTGGCTGTCTATCTTGATGTGGTTTGTCACACACCCATCAGCTGATGGCATTTTTGCTGGGGCTGTTGAGGCTGAGAGACCACGGGCAGGTGGGGACCGTGTGTGTTCCCGCGTTGGGGACGTGGTGGAGCTGGTGGGGTGGTCCAGGGCCAGCAGCCTCAGCACAGCATCAGTGGGGATGCTGCCGGGCTGAGGCTGTTCCCGCTGGCTGTAACAAACAGGGAAAGCCTGAGGATGGTGTGTGCCCACTTCCAGTGTGACTCCGATGTTTTTGATGTCGCTGCTACTGTATTTGAATGAGAGCAGGCCCTCCTTTCTGACATGGGATGAGTAACGTGCTGGAGAGGAGAAGGGAGCAGGACTTCAGAAAGCGATCGCTCTCCTGTTCCTTGCTCCTTTTTAAGAATTGATACGAGCAGCCACTTCCCTGACCTGTGACTCCCGATCTCCTGGTCACACCGAAGCTCCCGTGATCAGTCACGCTCCCTGAAACTTGGCTCCAGCATCTTTCTTCCTATTATGGTCACCCCGGCCATGTCCACAGCTGCTGCCCAGCAGCCCCTACGAGCTCGGGTAGCTGATGGGCCATCGCTGCCAGCAGGCTGCTGCCCGGCCTGTGCTGCGTGGGGCAGGGGAAGGAACTCAACATGTGGAGCCTCTCCCTTCTCCAGAGACCAGCCAGAGTCTCTTCTGGCATGTTTCTAAACCGCAGATTTCTTAACCGACTGGTCAAAGGGACTTGGGCTGGGGAGAAGTTTCCGATGTGTTTGTATCTTCCTCCTCTGCTCTTGGACTCCCTCCTTCGCTCAAGTGCTCTGCTCGAATCGTGACAGCTCCAAACTGCCCAAATGGTTTCAGTTCCGGACTTCCTGTTGAGTGCACGGAATTTGCTTTCTTTGTATATATTTTGAGTAAGATTAGCAGCTGCTCTCTTGAGCAAACATTCCGTTTTAATGTTAGCGGAATGACACAGGCTGCTCGTTCTGAATGTGTCCCAACAGCTCTGCTGCCGATGGCTCTGCCTCAGCCCAGGCTGTGCACAGTCGCTGTGCAGACGGGCACCCACAGGAAGCCTCAATAGATCTTCTGTTTCTCTTCCTCCAGACCACCTATCTTCATCCTTACCTGGTGGATGCTTCGGCTCTCAGCTAGACTCGGCGGACCTGGTCGGGTAGGAAGGATGAGGGGAGGAAAGGGACAGAAGTAGCTTGAAACCAAGTGCAGAGCAAGGTCTTGACCACAAGAGATTACAATTTGAATCTCAGATGGGCAAACCCGCCTGGTTTTCCACTGTAGCATGGAAAATTGGATTCCTCTGCAACTGCGGCCTCATTAAAAAGAGATTCTTTCTTTAAAGGGTAGAGAAGGGACAGAAGTCCCAGTGTGCACAAATGCTGGCTCAGAGCTTTGTCCCGTTACCTTGTATGGGGATGCTGCCTTGTGAGAGCCGGGCTTATTAGCAGCAGGTTTTCCTTTCACATGGGTTTTGTTTTATGTTTCCGTATCTTAGGAGGAAGAACAAGGAATTCAGTACTAGAGGGAAAAGGTCTATGAACTCATTGGTGTTCTGGTGTTCCCTGGGACCGTGGGGTTCCTGATGCCCCGTGCCCCCCATCTGGGGACCCTGGGGCTGCCAAGGTTTCCTGCAGACCCAGCCACGTCTGCCTGAGAGTGTGAGCACCTCAAGGACACGTGCAGGTCGCTGGCTGCAACCGGTGTCTCTAAGGTTCATTGACCTAGGAGACACGGCTAGTCATTTGTGGTAATTCAAAAGTTTAATTATACTTTAAAAAAAGCATTGTTGCTTTCCAGATCCTGTGTGTGTACCTGGGCCGGGTGTGTGTCTGTCACAGCTGTGCAAACAGCGCGGTGCTTCCTGCAGGGTCCCCCGGGCAGGCTGTGCCCCACGCCGGGTGAGATCAGACATTTGTGGGACAGTTGTGCTTTTAGCACTTATCTTGATCTACGTGCTGAGCTGTCAGGAGGAGTCCATGTGATGTGGCTTTGCGCTTTGAATGGAGGACACCTCAGAGATCTCTTCCGAATGTTGGGAACCCTCAATTTGCCATTCTAAGACTATAAAAATTGTGCAATAATCTAGGTATGCCTTGTGATTCGTCAGGCGCTTTAACGGTTTCTGCTGCTCCTTCCTCTCAGAATGGTGGGGAGCTGCCCGCCTTGCTGAGCAAGCATGATTCCAGCAGCACTTGCTTCACCTGGAACGCGGGGCTGTGGGAACCGGGACCTGGCAGGGGTGTTTCCCTCTGACTGTGCCAGCGTTCGGCTGCAGGTGCTGCAGATCCCAGGACGGCCCCAGGCAGGAGGCTGCTCTGCCCGTGCCCAGGGACGCGGCTGGGTCCCACACCTGCGTCACCCCAGCATCCCGGAGGGGCCGCCTGGCCGTGCCCCCACTGACTCATTCGTCTCCTGCCTCTGCCAAAGCCAACGGCAGGAGCCAAATCTTCCCGATGTGTTGGAGAAACGACCCTCTATGTCCTCCTGTTGTGCCGGTCATGGCAGAGCTGCGGGGTGAGGTCTGTGGCTGCTCTCACGGTCCCCACCAGGACTCGGCTTCTCTGTGAGCCCCCTGAGCAGCCCCTCCTGCTGGGGTTTCCATGGGAGGCTTTGGCTGGAGGCAGCTTGGAGACCCACGAGCAGGATGTGACCCAGCAGTGCTGTGAGCAAGGGCCAAGGGCCTGATGCGGCGCTGCTCCCCAGGGTGCAGGATGGCGTGCCCCGATGGAGCTGGAGCACTTGGCACCTCCCTGGGCAGCTGCCCCTGGCCGGCAGCGGGGTCTCCTCCAACAGCAGCTGGGGGGTGCTTCTCCCACAGCGCCAGGTCTGCAGGGCAGGGGGTGCAGGCAGCGACAGCAGTGGGGGAGGGTGTGGGGAGCCCTGAGGGCACCCCAGGGAGAGCCAGAGCTGGCCCCCAGAGGCTGGGCCCCTCTGTCCCCAGGGAGCTGGGGCTGGCTGCGGTGGCCCTGCGCAGATCCGCAGGAGCTGTGTTGGGGAAACATGGACTGAAAATGTTCCCAGGCTAATGGAGGGGTTGGAGCTGCTCCTCAGAGCAAGCAGCTGGTTTCCCTTTTAGGGTCGGCAGCAGGCAGAAACAATTTCACGCAGATTCCAGGACCCATAATGGTTCTGGAAAGCCAACAGGAGCAAAAAGCGTTCTTCTCCTCCTTTGACCTTGGAGTGTATTGAGGACCATCTTCCAAAGTCTGATCCCTGGATGGTTTCATCCTTACATGGGGAATGCTGGCCTGTCCCAGCGAGGTTGTGCTTTCCCTTCTGTTTAGGTGTGAGCTGTGATGGCACAAGCAGTTCCCTGCTTGGAGCAGCCCAGGGAGGATGAGAATAGGCAGGAACCTGGCAGCTGAAGGCAGGTCTGTTCCTGCGGCCTGGGCAGATGAAGAGTTTCCCTGGGAACAGCCTTATGGTTTGCCTGGGATCACTGCGGAGCAGCTGGTTGTGACCTGACAGCGAACAACAGCCTGGTGTGCAGTTGTGCAGGGTTGGAGGTTCACCACTACATGAGACCTCTCACAGGAGTTCGTTGTGGCAGGAATTGTCTCAAAAGGCTGGTTAAACCCTGACGCGATTGCGTGCGGGGAGAGCCTGCCCTGGACAGCCCGTGCTGCCCCTGTGCACTGACAGCTCCCCAGTTTACCAACACTGAACTTAATGCCATGATCTCCTGGGGCTGTTGCTAAGCCATCTGCTGTGCTGCTGAGGACAATGACACTGGGGTGGTGTTGGGTGCATGTTACTCCCTAATTAGAAAGTGGACTCCGTGGAGCGTCCTTGACGAATTGCTGACCTTTCCCATACGTGAAGTTATTCTGAGCTCTGTTCCAGGCCGATCAGGTTTGCATCCTGGAGCACTTTGCATGTTGTTTGTGAGAGGAGCTCTTGTTCCCAAAGCTGTTTGTTCATGGGCACAGGAGAGGAACTGAACTTCCTTTCCTCCATGAGCACAACTATATCTGTCAAGGGAAGGGCTGGGCAGCTGCAGCCGTATCTCTGGGGTTTATTTTTGCCCTCAGCCAGCAAACAGCTGAGAGAACACCCCATGCCCGGCTGCGCGAGGGACCTGCCCCAGCAGACCTTGTCCCCCAGTGACAACGGCTGGCGGGTAGTGGCAAAATACACCCTCTTTGCAACTGGAATCCCACCGTTTTAGGGCAACACCTTGGCAGGTGTTTGAAAGCGTTAGCTCCATCAGCCCAGCACAGGCAGTGCTTACAGCCTGGTGCAGACTGCGAGGTTCGAGTATCTGCTAATTAGCACGCATAGTGATTGCCTGCCTTGTGTCTTCTAAATCTGAGCCTCAATTAAAGGTTTGAGGTTTTTTTAATGTATTATAAAACTCCACCTCTTTTCTTCATGGATGGAGACAATTTCCAGGTTCCTCATTACCATCACAGTGAGAATTGTGGGCTTTTGTGCTATTTCTTTTACTGTATTTCTTTTGTAGCTCCTTCCCTTTTTTCCGTGGACTCCGTCTCTGGCCGTGCCCATTTCGGGTGCACAGAAGTGGGGTTTGCTGTGGCGTTGGGCTTTGACACCCCTGCTCAGCACCCTTTGACACCCTGCCCAGCGCCGGGAGGCCGGAACAAAGACAGCACACAGCTTATCTCATGCAAACAGCCCCGAGCAAACTTCCTGGGCCTGCTCTTTTTTCTGTGGCAGAGGCAGTGTGGAGCCGGATCCCGCAGGCTCCCGCTGGGCCCTCGGCCACGTCACACTCCTGAGACTGGCTCTGCCGGTCCCCGGCCGTTTGCCAGCATCCTGGGATGCCACGGAGCCACCACGTGGCGTGGCAGGCGTGGGTGGACCTTGGGGAGAAGCTGCTCTGGCTGGTGCCCGCAGCCTGTGGCTCCCCCGTGGTCTGTGGGTCCCGGGGGTGGAAGCAGCTCCTGCCTCAGTGGGGTGGTTCGTGGCTCAGTGTGGGAGCCCCAGCGACCCTTGGTGGGTTTATCCTGCCCCTGTGACATGGGGACACGCTGTCCCTTGTTTTGAATTTGGGGACAGGGGCTTGTGGAGGGGCAGGGGCAGGCACGTCAGCACTCCAGAGGATGAGTTCCTGTCACCAGGAAAAACCAAGGCTTCTCCCTTCAAGCTGTTGTTCCTTTCCTCACGTTTACTGTTGTTCTCTGACCCCATATTACAGACCACAGAGATAAGTGCAGCCCATTGAGCAAACATGGCAGCTCCCTGCTGCGGCGGCTCCCGGGGTAGGAGTGCTCGTTAGAGGCCCTTTTATTACAGACACACCTTGGAAAGTTCCCTTCAACGGGGCTGGGAGGAGGAGGGTTATTAATTTGATTTTCATTCTTTGCCAGAGAGAAAGGTCCTGGGTGGCTTCAGGCAGCGGAGGTGAGCGGGTCGGCTGGGGGGCGGTGGGTGGTGGGAGCCGCTGCCTGGCCGGGGAGCACTCGTGGGGTGCCCCCGAGCGGGGGGCTGGGGGCAGCCGGGCTGGTTTGGCACCCTGACACCCATCTGGCTCCCCCATGTGAACCCCCCCAGTGCCGGCCCTGTCGCCAGTAACAGACTGGAGGTGCCCAGCCTGGGCCACCTCATTCTACGGGCAGCGAGTCGGGGGCTGTGGTGGATGGGGCTCAATGGAGCGGTGGCCCAAAGCCCCTGCTGGTGGTGGGTACAAGCCGTGGAGCTGCTGCTGCTGCAGCCCCCACAGCAGCCTGCCCACCACGGGACACGGAGCTGCCGGCGGAGTGGGGGGCAGCTGGGGCAGCAGCTGGGAAATGGCAGTGTCTGAAAAGCGACTTTGTTCCCCCTCTGTTGGTCACGTAGCCATGTGGGAACACTAGATTTATTCACCGGCAGCCCTATCGGCGCATACCAGGCTTGACAACAGCTGGGAGCCGTGTGGCTCGACCAAGAATAGCCCTGGGGAGCTCACTGCCATGAGTCAGGGCTGTCTGGGACCCAGAGGGAGCTGCCACCGGCAGGGAGGGGGCACGGGGGCTGTTGGGGAGCCCCCAGCACCACGAAAGCTGACCCACAGGTTGAGGCACAATGGCCCTTTCTGAAGTGGGTGGGTTGAGGAGGAAAACTGCAGCGTGCAGCGCTCTGCTGCTGACTGCTCAGATGTAATTCCATGGGCTTGTCTACACTTGAGAGCAACCTGTAATAAAGGAGGGTGTGATTTTGCGAGTGGAAAACTCCATATTTAGGAATAACCAGGTTAAGCCAAACAGAAGGAAGATGCTCTTGTTCTGGAGATAGTGCTCCAAAGGAAGTGGAATAGTTCCACGTCTTGTCTGAGAGGGAGGCAAGAGGCAACAAGAGATGCCTGATCTGCATGCAAACCCCAACACCTTTATTGCTTGTAAAACACCCACCCTCCCCAACGCCTTCTCCCTGAAGAGTGTTTGTAGTTGGAGCAATGTGTGTAAATGGTTTGCTGGGATGTGGTTTCACAGCTGGGCACAGTGTGGGGTACTCGATTCCGGCTTCCCTGTGGAGCAGCTGCCTTTAGAGTTCTGGAGAAGTTCCAGGATCTGAAACTCTGACAGCCCCTCGGGCAGAGCATCAGCTCAAAGGCCGTCGGGAAGAATCCCATCACTGGTGCTGGGGGCTGAGCGTGGATCTCGGAAAGGCTGCTCGGCAGAGAGATCTCCCTCAGGGTGGCTGGCTCTGATGTGACAGTGACGTGCATCCAGCGTGTGCAGGCTCCTGTTTCCAGTGCCAAATCAAAACTTCCCATGAAAAATGTTTTTCTCTTACGGTGATTGCACTTTGGTTCCCAGCGAGGAGGCAGGCACTGAGGAGCTCAACATTCTCTGAGGGGTGCCCAAGTACTCCAACTGTTGAACTTGAGCATGAATCGAAAGCGAGTTCCATGCCAGGCCCCGAGTGTGTGCTGACTTTTTTGGAAGTGGGAACAGCCATGGAGCAGGTGCTGCGGCTCGGGTCTGTGCCCTCTCCTGGTTTGGCTCAGCACAGGATTCAGGCCCTTGTCCTCTGGAGACAGCGGGGCTGCACGGGAGCATCTTGGGTGGCACAAGCTGCCGCTGACCCAGCACCTCCCCATGTCTCTTGGCAGGTGAAGGAGCCCCTCAGACTGGCACCATGACAGAGTGCTTTGACTGCGACAACTGCAAGGAGTCCTTGTACGGGCGCAAGTACATCCAGATGGACAATGGCCCCTACTGCATCCCCTGCTATGACGCCCACTTTGCCAACACCTGCGATGAGTGCAAGGAGCTGATCGGCCACGACTGCAGGGTGAGTGTGGGCTCTGTGGCTGGGCAGGGGGGTTCCCTGGGGCCATGGGCACCCCCTCACCTCGGCTGTCCCCCCAGGAGCTGTACTATGAGGACCGCCACTACCACGAGCACTGCTTCCGTTGCTTCCGCTGTGACCGCTCTCTGGCCGACGAGCCCTTTACCTGCCAGGGCGAGGAGCTGCTCTGCAATGACTGCTACTGCAGCGAGTTTTCCTCCAAGTGCATCGCCTGCGAGAAGACGGTCATGCCAGGTAGGAGCAGACTTGAGTGCTGCAGTTTTTTCCTGGTCCCAGTGGCATCAGCCAGGGCTACAGGGTCCAACTCCAGCACAGTGAGGAAGAGAGCTGAATTCCTGCTCTCCTGCCCCCCTGTCACTGCAGAGGGCAGGACGGGCAGCAGGATCCTGAGCTGTGGTCACCACAGCAGCCCTGTCTGTCTGTTCCCCTTTTTCGTGGGGAAGTAAGCCAGGGAGGAGATAATAAAGGGTTTCCTGGGCATTTTCTGGTGTGTGCTGACAAGAAGAGAAGGAATGACTAAAGAGAGAAGGAATGACTAAAGATGCGTGATCGTCTCTGGAGATGGCCCGAGGCAAAGGAGTGTCTTTGCTTGGCCATTCTGGCACTGTCTTCAGATGCAGGTTACAAATGGGTTACAACAGGCGTCGCTGCCGCAGGCTGCGTGCGGGTCCAGGGCATGTTCCCACAGCCTCCCCTTGATGGAGGTGGGGACTCTGGGTCTCCCATAGGGTATGTAGGACCACGGCTCATCCTGCGCAGCCTCCTGTCTCCCCACGTGAGCTGCTTCCTCCTGTCACTGACCGTCTCTCTCCGCAGGGTCCCGTAAGCTGGAGTACAACGGGCAGACCTGGCACGAGCACTGCTTCATATGCAGCAGCTGCCAGCAGCCCATCGGGTCACGGTCCTTCATCCCCGACAATAAGGATTATTACTGTGTCCCCTGTTACGAGAGCAAGTTCGCTCCTCGCTGCACCCGTTGCAAAAAGGTATGTCTGGCCTGACAGCCCAAAGCCCCGTGTTCTCTGGTCCGGAGACGTGTTCCCCACTCACGGATGGGTTCAGACACCAGCACCTTGGTGTTGTGGCCCGTTCCCCCGTGTCCCCATGTCACCCATGTGTGCTCTCCCCGCAGACCCTCACCAAGGGAGGGGTGACTTACCGGGATGAGCCATGGCACAAGGAGTGTTTCGTCTGCACGGGCTGCAGTACTCCCCTGGCTGGGCAGCAGTTCACCTCCCAGGACGACAGCCCCTACTGCATCAAGTGCTTTGGGAACCTCTATGCCAAGAAGTGCAGCGCCTGCACAAAGCCCATCACAGGTGAGCACACAGCCCTGGGTACAGGCGCTTCCCCAGGGCAGGCCGTGACCTCCCTGCCTGTTCCCAGACCTGCAGGGACTTCTGCAGGTGAAGCTGCACTCCTGAGTGCACGCATAGCTCAGGCCCAGGGGATGCTCGCACACATTCCCACCACACAGCCTTGCTCAGAGACTTCCAGAGGCTTCCAGCTGGAGCTGGAGCAGAACTGCTGCAGGGAGTCCGGACCTGCTGGAGAGAGGGGGGAACGGGAGATCCTCTCAGAAGCCCCTGAGAGGGTCTGGCCTCCTTCCTGTCCTCCCCGACGTGACCTTTCCCTTTGCAGCTCGTGTCTCCTGCTGCTGGGGAGGCAGCAGAGCTGTGAGTCAGCTGCTGACTCAGAGATGACTCTGGCCGAGGACAGGGAGCTCTCGGGCACCCTGCTTCCCGTCTGGCCCTTATCAGTTTGTTGCAGCCCTGGGGAGAAGGGGGTCACAGCTTGCAGGTCCGAGCGCTCCTGCCGGGGAAGGAGGCTGCCCACGGAGCCGCTGCAGGAGCGCAGGCCCAGGCTGGTGGCAGGAGGGCTCTTCCCAGGGTGTCACCCGCACTGTCCTTGGAAGGAGCCCCTCACTGCAGCAGTGCGGCTCTGCTCCCTGCTGCTCTCTTCCACCTCGAGAGTGGAGATTTGATTTCAGATGTGTTTGATACTGAGGGGTGTTTGGTGCAGCAGGGCAGCACGTGAGCACCTGACTCTGAGATAGAGCCCAAGGCTTGGTCTGTGCGGGAAGCTCATCCCTGTTTCTGCAGGGGCTCTAACGCTGTGCCCTGTCCCTCCCGCAGGCTTTGGCGGTGGCAAATACGTCTCCTTTGAGGACCGTCACTGGCACCACAACTGCTTTAACTGTGCCCGCTGCAACACCTCGCTGGTTGGGAAAGGCTTCATCCCTGACAACGATGAGATCCTGTGCCGCGACTGCAGCAGCGACCTATGAGCCTCCAAGGACACCGCGGGGCAGGGGCTGTCTCTATTCTTCAGGGTCTTTGTGCCAGATACCCCAACAACCTGTCGGGGCAGGGCACGAGGCACAGGAGATGGGGGCTGACCCCGAACCACGGTGTGTTCAGGGGGTTCCTGCGCCCCTCTCTGAAGGCTAGAGTACGCTACGCTATGGCTCTGTGCAGAGTCAAAGCTAAATAAAGTTGAGAAAGGAGCTTCAAGACCCCCGATTATTTACTCTTTCCTTTTGCTTCCTGTCTGACCAGGCACGAGCCGAGCCCAGGGTCCCAGCCAAGGGTGACAGCAGCAGCTTCAGCCTTGGGCTGCTGGGTCTGCGTGCTGGCAGCAGGCATTTGCTCTCCTGGCACAGTGATGACTTTTTTCCTCACGTGCTTCCCTTGCTCTGCGTGACATGAGGCAGCAGCTCCTGGTCCATGTGGCTTGGCCATGCGGATGGCTTTGCAGCACAGCCTTTCTGTGCATGTAGCTGGCCTGTGGCGACCCAGGTGTGAAGGGTGCTCTCTGCCCTGCTTGGGACATTTGGGGTTACCAAACAGGAGTGTAGCCAGGAGAAAAGCATGTGTCCTGCCAGATGGGATCAACCTCCGGATTTTTGTAGCCACCTCACTGTGGGCCAGACTTTGCTCTGCACATCTCCACGGAGGTGCTTTCACCCAGACGTGAATGAGGAGCTGAAAACACTCGCAGGTACAGGCCAGCTAACGGGTAGTCGGAGTGTCCCCAGCCTGCCCCTGCCCGGGCTGAGCGTCCCCCCAAGTGGGCAGAGAGCGGTGGCTCCCTCAGCCACACTCACCCCTCACTGTCCCAGACACAGAAGTGGCCCCTGGGCTGCCCTGAGAAGGGGCTTTGCATCTCCCAAGTCCCTGTGTTGGCGCTAACTGTGCCAAGCAGGACATTGTGAGCCATCTCAGACTTGCTCGAGGGACTGAACCATCCTTGACCGATGGCTGAGCTGGCCCTGGCCCCCCGTGGCCCCCTCTGCTGTGGGACACTCGATGGCTGCCTTGTCTCTACATCTCTTCTGCTTTGCTGAGGCACATATGCTGACCCTGCTTTCCTGCTTAGACAGCCACGTGCTTTTCTGAAAGCATCTTCTTGTGTTTGTTTTTTTTTTCTTTTCTTCTTTTCCCCTTTTGTACTCTTTTGTCATGAATATCTGTCCTTTTGTAACCAACTGCAGGATGAAGGGGCTAGCCCCCCTCCCTCCTCCCCCCCCCCAAAGCTTCACTTAGGAACAGAAAATGTTATGCATGCTGAAGTGTTATTAACTCTGTGTGCAGATCCTTGTTGAATCCTTATTTGAAAGCTTTGATGCAGGCAAATCAGAGTTTGTGCGTTTGCTGTTCCAAGGAGCTCGGAGCAGTCTCTGGGAGGAAATGTCCTAAGCCTCAGTCTCTGTATTTCCTACAGCTTTATATAATAAACTGGTTTAGTGGTGCTCGCTCTCGTGTGTTTCTGGAACAGTGGGCTCAGGGCAGAGCTCTGGGTCGGTGCTGCAGCTCCCTGCCCAGTCCTGTCCTTGTTCCGAACCCTGTCCTGGGACTGGGGGATCCCCCCAGTGCTGCTGCCTCCCCCCTCCCCAAACCACAGGCTGGCATCAGCCGTACCAGTCCCCAGGGCTGTGGTGAGGAGCAGCAGCAGGTTCCTGCTGCCGGAGCTGCTGTCTGTCTGTGCCTGCTGTCTGTCAGGGCAGGCTGCAGGACTCTGGGGTGCCAGCCACGCTGCCCCCGGGCTGGCTCTCAGCATCAGCCCCGGCGCTGCCCGGCTGCGGCCCCAGGCGCACCCCGCTGTGCAGACACGGCCGCTCTCCTCCGCACAGGGAGCCCCTCGGGAGGGTCTGGTGGGGAACCCGCCGTCGTCTCCAGCTGGGGGGATGGTGGTCTGTCTCCTCCTGGCAGCCTTCCCTGAAGCGGTGCGTGCTCATTACTCACTTCTATCAGCCGGGGAGCCATTTATTCCCCAAACATCTGAAACTGTTTTCCACAGATTCCTTTACATTTACTAACAGCTGCCACAACTTCCTCTGGGCCCCGGCTCCCCGCTCCCTTCCCCCTGCGGGTGCTATGGGGGACGGGCACAGATCCTTTGGGACGGCACAGTTCCTGTGGGACGGCACAGATCCTTTGGGACGGCACAGATCCTTTGGGACCACCGCCGGCTCCATGCGGGACGCTCCCAGCTCCTTCAAAGGCTCCTGCTCTGGCAGCGAACGGGCCTCCAAAGCGAGGTTTCTGTTGCTGTTGCTGCCCCGTGACCCGTGCCGGGCTCTGGTTCTGCTGCCGCTTGGTCTCTGAGGGCGGGCGAGGAGCTCCATCCCGGGAGGTTCCCAGCTGAGCCTGCCCTCCAGCTGGAGCACCACAAACCCTTGTTTCTGCAGCGCTGTTTCCAGGGATTAACCACAAAAGGTTTCTGTACAAAGGGCCCCCGGGCTCCTCTTTCAGTCAGCCTCAAGAGCCTCACGTTTTTAGCCAAAAAAGGAAATGACCCAGCTGCATGGAGCACTGGAACATCTGGATTTTATCCCTGTCATGAATGGGTCATGGCTGTGCATGGCCCAGTGCCTGATTTATGGGAGGGGGAGGGTGATGTCATGCACAAGCATCCCCCGAGACTCCCCGAGTGCGGATCTAAAACACTCACAAAAATATTATTACGCACAGGCGAGCTGTGCTGGGGGAGGGTGTGCAGTGAGGGGGGAGCAGGGAAAGGCTCTGGGGGTGCAGAAAGAGCCCCCGGCACCGACCAAACATGCCCGAGCTGCGCTGCCTGTTGCCTGAGCCTGCCAGAGCTCCCACGGGGCCGGGGGCTGCACCCACTGGGCACGGCCAGCCCCCAGCTGCTGCCAGCCCCGGCGAGGTGTCCCAAAAGGAGCAGGGTCCCACCACAGGCTGGTGCAGCCACGGGGCTCGGGCTGGGATGGTGATGGCTACAAGAACAGGGACAGGATGGTCCCCGTGCGTGGAAGCACCCCGTGTCACTGCCCAGGGCCACGCGGGGCACGTGGTGGCCGTGTGCTCCCTCCCCGGGACATGGACACGGACACGGCTGCTCCTGGCTCAGGCTCAACACTGGCAGCGGTTTCGCTTCCCAAGGCTTTCTTCTCTTTCCAGGCAGGGTTTCCCTGGAGGAGAGCTGGCGTGTGGGGCACAATCCAGGCGGCAGCAATGTCTGCCGGTGCCCCAGCGCCGCTGGGAGCTGTGGGCTGGGAGCGAACTCTGCCTGCCCCTGCCTGCTCCTGGGCAAAGGGAAGGGCTAATTCCAGCCCCCAGCTGCCCACTGGCATTTGCCGCTTTTCCAGCCGTGGCTGCAGGCAGGTTCAGACAGCGCGTTGGGCTGCTGTGCCCGTGATGCCCTGTCTGAGCTCCCAAACCCAGCACGGACCTGCCTCGGCTGCTCTTGCACCCTTCCAGGTGACCGCTCAGGGGGCTGTGCTCCGGGGGAAGCCGGAGGCTCAGACCTGGCCCCAGGACGGTCACAGGCAGGTTCCAGGGCTGATATTAAAGGGTGAACAGCTTTCCTTTGTCTCTAGCGTTAGGAGGTAGGATGTGGGTTTAGCCAGGCTGAACGCTGCAGGCATCCTGTGAATACTCCCACAACTCTTTTTTCTTGTCCCTTTGTCCCCACCCTGCCAGGGCAGAGCCTGGGGAAGGTCCTGGGGAGGTGTGGAAGGAGCGTGGAGGAGCTGTGCTCAGCTCAAGCAGGTTTGCTCCCATCACCCCACCTTTCTGTGCAGGAAAACCGTGCCGTGTCCCTCCCTGGTCTGTCCTGCAGCCCCAGGCACCAAGGTGGCTGTGCCAGCACATGTCACCCAGGGGCTGCAGTGGCTGCTGGGGACAGGCTGGCATCTCCCTGGAGCAAACCTCCTGGCGTGCTGCCATTCCCGGGGCTGGGAGCAGGGAGGACATGGAGGGGCTGATCTTGTCCCACCTCAACCCCCAACGCCAGCAGCCTGAAATAAAGAGGCCACGCGGACATTGCTAGATTTCAACTCCTTCCCTCTCCAGGGATGAAGTTTCATGCAAGGGGAAATGGAAGAACACAGAACACTAAGTTCTTATCTCCATTTTTATTTTTAGACAGGGATTCATGAGGAAGAAATGACATACTGCAGGGCAGCCTGTGGTGCAAGAGAGTAACTGAAGACAATATTCTCACCTTGGGTATCGCTCTCTTCCCAGTGAATTGGCTGTTCCCAGGACCATGTTTGTCTGCCACGATTAAGCCCAATTTTTTGTTGTTGGTGGTTTTGGCTTAAAGCAATTTATCATGCACGGTAGAAAAATACGAATAATTTATTTGTAAGTTAAAATTTAATTATAGCTTTGCGTTTGGCAAAGCAGGGGCAAAGCGCTGGCACGATCTCTCCTTGGCATTTAGGGTGGGTCTGAAGGCAATTAAAATCTGAGCGAGAGCGGAGGCTGCAGCCACAGTTTCTGTGGGAGGACTGCCACCAGGATGGTGTCACCCGGGTGCAGTCCTGTTGTGCAAGCCTGTCAGGCAGCAGCACCCCTGCTCCCCAGGGACCGGGGGCACCAGCCCCGACCTGTGGGGCCAGACCCTGCACGTTCATTTCTGTCAGGCTTGTTCCCATCAGGCTGATTGACGCCGTGTAACGCTGCGCAGCCTCTCAGCCACTGGCACCCCCAGCCTGGGACGGAGGAGCTTCTCCCCATCCGTGGGGTCTCGTACCCGGGGGGGACACAGTGGTGCTGGCTGTGTGCCGGGGTCTGTGATGAGCAGGGTCTCAGGGTCCTGCCTGCCCTGCACTCAGCCCGGCTGCAGGAGTTCCAGAAGCCAAGGGCCAGGGACGGCAGCTGCATCTGGGTGAAGCATCCGAGCCCCCGA
>VXBW01000493.1:80107-101683 GCA_013400375.1 Thinocorus orbignyianus
ACCACCCCCCTCCGGATGCCCTGTTTTAACTGGTGGCTTGGAACCCACTGGGAGAGACTGGGCTGTATCTGTGCCTTCAGGAGCGAAAAGTTGCTGAATGAAACACAGCCCTGGTGCTTTTGTGGTTTGGTTGTATCTGGAGCACAGTCACTCTGCAGGGTAAGCTCCTTGGGAAGTAGAGCTATCAAACCCTGCCTTTGAGCTTTCACAAAGTTGCCTTTTCAAGGCTTCATTGTGGGCTTTTTGAGTCGGAGAGGTCTAAGGGTATCTCTCTTTTCTTTTTTTTTCTTTTTTTTTTTTTCTTTTTTTTTTTTTTTCCCCCCCCTCCTTGTATTTGCAGAATAAAATGTTCTCTGCTATCACTTGGGTCTTTTGGGACCTAAATTGTTACAGAATGAGGTTTTGTCTGCCATTTTCTAGGAATAGCTGTAACTCGTTCTGGCCTTAAATGTCAATATGTACTGAGAAAGTTTCATACAGAAACCAAAGCACGTTTACACTGTCAGTGCTACCGTTGGCCTGTAAAGTGATATCAGTGCACCTTCTGTGATTTAGCACTGGCTAACGAATGAGAGCATCTATGAATGGATTTATTTGTGCTTTATCTCATACGGTTTATCTTCACAATTTTGGCTAAACCCCTACCTAAGGTCCTACCTGTGTGTGTGTGTGGTCACTGCCACAGGCTGCTCCAGGAGGGACCCTGGGAAGATGAATCTCGCTCCCCTCCGTCCCGAGCAGCGCGTCCCGCACGGGCTGTGACACAGTCACCGAGGGCAGGGGGGACTGGCCAGGGCTCATGTAACTAATGGTAAGGCTAATTG
Source organism: Thinocorus orbignyianus (assembly GCA_013400375.1). NCBI lineage: Eukaryota > Metazoa > Chordata > Aves > Ciconiiformes > Thinocoridae > Thinocorus > Thinocorus orbignyianus. The sequence goes on from VXBW01000493.1 coordinate 80,932, forward strand.
AATCCTTCCTTTTGAACACTCAGCACAGATCCTACTTTATCCAGAAGATCTGATCCACGTTCCTGCTGTGGAACAGTACTGCAATGCCACTGCAGTTTTAACAAGAACGTCTTTATTACTACTTAAATCTCAACTGCAAATCCTCTGACTCAGGCCACACGTGTGCTGCTACGCTGTAATCTCTTCACTTAGCTCTTTATTTCTGTGCCCACTTCAATTATTGAACAAGGTCATTATCTTGCTAAAATGTTACCCTGCGGGTGGCTCACAGATAGATCCCTCTGGCCAGAGCAGCTTGGGTCTAGGTATAAATTTACCCCAAGGAAACAGCCCTTTTCCAGGGTTAATCTCTTTCTTAGGAGAATCCTACCTAAAGCTGATTCCTGCTGCCGAGGTTACCGTGCAGAAGCGTGGTGTCTGACCATGATCTCTGGATCCCATCGCCGCTGTGTCAGCACAGGGTGCCGTTGGGCAGTGAGGCGCTGGGTGCTGGTGAGCGGCACCGTCCCGGCTGGAGATAGAGCCCGAGCTTCTGCTCCTTCCTGGTGCAGCAGTAACAGTCGTCTGTTAAAGTGAACGTTTAATTCTGCTCTTGCCACTGTCGGGATGCGTTGTGGGGTCTTTATGGGGAGAACTTGCAGAGGCTCAAGCAGCACCGAGTACTCGGTGCCTATGGAGAGGAGTTCGGGCTCCGTCCCACCCCCCCAAGTCCACATCCCCCGGTGCCCCTCCAGCTGCCCACGCTGCTGCTGGGCTCTACGTGACTTTGGCTGTGTGGTCTGCAGTGAGGTCTGTGTCACGTGCCCTCCTGCAGCCAGCCTCTGATAAATCCTCTTAGGCGGTCGTTCTTCTGCCTAAGAGCCCTCTGAGAATAGGCTTTCCAAGCTGAGAATATAGCCGCTTCTTATCAGCTTGTTTATATTCCAAGTGTTTAGGTAAAGTACTTCAAGTTCTGTTTCTAGTTTGTGCTCTTGTCCTGGAGAACGTGCTATGACAGCAACAACACTTCAGCTTTTCTGAATTATCCTCGCTGGAGGAGAAGCTCAGCTGAATGATTAAAACCTTACAATCTTAAGAGCGATTTCTCTCTCATCGTGAGATTTGTGTATTGAGTAGCATAATCTTGAGATTATTGTGTGTCTTAAACACGGAAGCCCCCATGCAGAATCCTCTTTTTAAACTTATTTTGCCACTTGTAGGAGCAGAATGTGGTAACTGAAACAAAATGCTGAAAGACAGGTGAAATTCTGCAGACAGAGTGTGGTGTGCTCAGGGCCACAGCCGTGTTGGCGTGGCAGCTGCCCTCCGACGCTTTCAGGAGCGCCCGGTTTGTGCTGAGGCTCTTGCTTCTGCTGAGGTGGGTCCCTGTGGTGACTGTTCTGCGCTGCCCCAAGGGGAGATGCTGATGCTTTGGTCTCTGTTTGCAGATTGGTAGAAACACTTCAAAGGTAGTGTGTGGGGGGTTGTTTCCCCCCCCCCCTTCTTTTTCTTCCTTTCTTTGTACTTCCTGTCTTGCTTCAGAAAGGAAAAACCTGTTATGAACGTACATTTTTGGGATTCTTGCGATAAAGCCCTGGATTTTGTGCTGCTAAGCCCCGGGCTGGCTTAGCTGCAAGGGAGAGCCAGCAGCGACCTGTGCCCACTGCGGGCAGCATCCAGCAGTTGTGCTGCTCGTGTTGGCCCTTCCTCTGGAGGGGAAGCTGGGGCGTCACAGAACTCTCCTGTCAAAATAATCTGAACCTGTCAGGTCACTGAGAGACAGGCTGTGGGCACTTCGTTTCTCCACCGGAATCTAAATTGTATTCTGCTTGCAGATTTTTGCCAGTGTTTGATTAAGTGTATTATAAATAATATTTTGTGTTTAATGTGAAACTTTTTGGGTTTTTTTTTTTCCAGAAGTGGTTGGCTCTGAAGGCATCAAACAGAATGGAAAAAAGCTCGGAGTCAGCCAGAACTGGAGCCACGACAGCCCCGATAAAGGTGCTCCCAGGTACCGTATCTCCTGCTTCTTGTGTAGCTGTGGTGAAGCGGGAGTTGTGCTCGTCAGCTCTTTGTGAAGGTGCAGCAAGGGGTAAGAGTGGTGGTTTTGCTGTTTCAGCTCTGCCTCCCCTCCGCAGAGGATCTCTATAGTGACAGCAAATATGTATAGCACCAGAGTCCTGGGTGACTGTGCACGGGCGGAAGAAACTGCGGTGGGCAAACTGTTGATGCTTTGGTGTCTAGAGGAAGAAAAATTAAGTGCAGAGAGCTTTCTGCCTGGGCTTCCTGGCTTTCAGCTGGAAACCGAGTGAGAAGCTGGTGTCTCTGTGCAGGCCTGTGGGGTCTGTGCACACACGGGTGCTCCAGCCACCCTGCGGCTCCTTATCTACTTCCATCTGCTGGAGACTGTGCCGGCCGCAGTCCCCGGAGGTGGTGGGGTTGAGAGCAGAAGTTGGCAACTTTTTGATAAGAGAATCTGTAAATTCTAGTTAGGAGAGGAGAAAAATGAGCGTGCTGTCAAAACTTGGAAATTTCAGGGCGGTCTCTCGGAGACAGTCCTCTAGTCCCCTATTTGGGCATATTTTTGCTGTTGAGTGGGACAGAACCCACTAGCGTTGTTTATTTTGAATAAACTTTGGCTTAGGGCCACCCTGTCTCATAGATACACCCCTCAAATGTTCCAGTTCCGTTTTCCAGTTCCCAGGACTTTGTGGACCCTCCGGAGTCTTGTCTGTGCTGTCCTTGGCACTGCTGCACAGGTTGTTGACCTTAAATTTATACCATCTACTTGCTTGTGGGAACTCCCAAGCTGTGGCATTAGTGCTGTTGCAAAATGGGTTTGCAGAGTCACAAGATAATAAATAAAACCACCTCTACCTCCACCCACTCTGTGCTGCCTCCTCTCTAGGCAGAGCTGGGAGTTTTCCACCAGAAGGAAGGCTTTTAAAACAAACAGTTTTTCATTCTTCTGCTGAGGTCAGAAGGGCTGAGCAGAGGCGGCGGGAGATGAGATTTGCATTTGCCCCTGTGAGCAGGAAAGGGGCACGGGTTCTGTGTGAGCATCGAGGTGTGAGTAGGGCGTGCTCTGAGTTAACAGCCTGCACTGGGTTAGTGAAAACCATTTGCTATTTCAGTTAAACTGGTTTTATCTAGAGATCTGAACTGTTCTAAGAAATGCCCATTTCAGACTTGTTTGCTTAACCCAACCATTGATTATTTGTCTGCAGTGAAACAGACAGATAAATGCGAATGGAGCCCTTGGTGGCAGGAATAAGCTGTTACAGGTGCCTGCCTAGCTGGGTTCCATCGTGCAGTTTTGCTTTCATTTGCAGGCAAAACAAACTCAAACCTGAAGTGACAACTGAAATGGTGCAGCCCTCCTGCACGATGGCTTCAAACGAGGCTTCAATGTTATCAGAACCAAAGTTTGGACTAAGAGATGCTATTGTTAAATCTCAGCTTGTACAAATGGAGGATTCCTACACACACATCCAGAGCTTCAGGTACTGCTCGTTCCTAAGAAGATATTTCTGCGGGGAGTAAGTTAGCATAAGCTGTCAAAGTAACTCACCTCCATTATTCCATCTACTATCCCTGCAAACAGGAGTTCTGTAGAAAAGTGTGATCCATGCTTTCCAGAGCAGCTCACTTCCCATGTTTAGGCATTGGCAGAGAAGAATTTCATTTGTGTCTCTGTCGAGGTTTGCCTTGTGGTTCTTGCTGAGAAAACAGCCTCTTTGAAATGATTCTTTTTCTTGTGCTTATTTCAGACTGTGTCTGGAAATGCATCAGTTCTGTGCAGCTCTGGCCTTCTCCCTCACTGCTGCTGTTCACTATTTACCCCTGTAGCTGTTCCAATAGGCTCATAAGAGCTTGGGTGAAATATATAATTAGGACCAAAATTTACTGTGGTTGAAATCCTTTTATGCAAGCAATTCTATGAATTTATCATTTCAAGCTGCTACTCTGCAGCTCTAATAGTCTTTTTTTTATACTGTATGNATGTGTGTCCTTCTGTGAAGCGTGTCTGTAGAGATGCTACTGTGGTTAAATCAGTTTGTTATTTATGTAATTTAAATCATATCTTCCCAATTTTTCCCTGGAAACATGTTACTCCTAAGTAGTTATATGTAGCATTAAGTGCATGGGTTATTGATCAGTGGTATTTCCACCAGCTCGACCGTTTGCAGCTCTGGGATTTAGTTTCTTTCTTTGCAGGTTTTTTGTCGGGACGTACAACGTGAACGGCCAGCCGCCCCGAGAGAGCCTCCAGCCCTGGCTGAGGTGTGATGCTGAGCCCCCAGACGTTTACTGCGTGGGGTGAGTGTCTCTGGCCAACCTTCCAGGGCTGGGCCATGGGTTGCTCGTTGTGCACGTGTGGCACGAGATGTGTGACAGCCCAGCTGGGGGTGTCTGCAGCGCTTTGCTCCATCGCGCGGCTGCCGAGCACGTCCGTGTGGCCTGGAGGGGCTGCGGTGCTGGTGGTGCTTGGGCTTGCTGGCACTGCAGCGTTATGAAATCTTTGATGCCATTCCGTTTAACATCAGTGGTAATTCAGCTTTACATTTAACAAAACCTAAACTCAGTGTAACTGAATTCTGGCTTTCAGTTAAAAATTCAGTGAGTATAAATTGATTTAGCTCTTTCCCAGAGGAAAGGGCTGGAGAGTTATAAACAAGTGCATGCATCCACGGGTTCCTTCCTCTAACACAGTTTCCAGGAGCTTGATCTGAGTAAAGAAGCCTTCTTTTTCAATGACACACCGAAGGAAGAAGAGTGGTTTAAAGCTGTAACTGATAGTCTTCACCCAGATGCCAAATATGCAAAGGTAAATGTGGCTTTTGGGGAGGTTTGAGTGTGGAATCATTTTCCACTTGGGCCTCTTCTCCCTTTGCTTTTACTTCTTCTCAGTTGCTGTGTCCTCCAGAGGCTCGTTAGCCGCAGGGCTGAGGTGAAGGAGGGGGTGCTGCTGTGCAGGGTGCCGAGGCAGGGGCAGGGCAGGAGACCAGGCGTCCACGAGTGAAGGGTGCCCTGGTCTCCTGGGGGAGGAGAGCAGCAATTGCCTTAGCTTCTTCCATGTCCATCTTGGCAATGCAGAGTGGAACGAGTTGTGAAGATATCTTGGTAGGAATACAGCTACATTTTGGCTCCTGCTGCTTAGGTCTGCCTTGTGTCTCGTCACTGTTATTGAAGGAAAGCTCCTTCCGTGGGCTCTGCTGGTGCTGTAGGTTTTGCTTTGGGCCTCGGCTTCATGTTCAGGGATGCTGGTCCCTGGCTCCCCCTGTACTGTGCTGCTGGAGTCTCTGTGAGCCCAGCTGCTCTGTCGGATGAGCCTGGAACTCTCTCTTTCTTCATCTGTGTTTTGGTGCCCTGTGTTCTGGACTTGGGGGCAGTGCCTTCTCTCATCAAACCTCTCCCGTTCTAGTATTTCATGGAGCAGGATCTGTTTTTCAGGTGAAACTCGTGAGGCTCGTGGGAATCATGCTTCTGTTGTATGTGAGAGCAGACCTTGCTTTGAACATCTCTGAGGTGGAAATTGAGACTGTGGGCACTGGAATCATGGGGAGGATGGTAAGAATGGCAGCTGTGCGTGAGAAGGGGTGGGATTCAGAAGAGCCCTGGAGGTCCCCTCTCCTTAGATGTGGTGGTTATTCCTCCAGGGAAGGGGTGCCGCTGCCTTTGGAAGCACATAGTCCTGTCCCTGTGCCAGCTCAGGGCCTTGCCGTGTCCTCACAAAGGCTCAAAGACCTTGGGGGAGAATCTTCTCTGAAGCCTTCTTTTCCTGATTGCACACGCTGGGCTGTGTGGGGCCTTGATTTCATGCAATTTTGGTGCTAGCCATGATTTTTCCCAAGGCAAATAACACAGGGAACCCTGAGAAGAAGAAACGTGTCTATCCAGGTTAGTTTTCCTGAGGAGGATTTCCTGGCCCTTGCGATTCTGCACTGTTGGAATGATCTGTGCCCTTTGAATGTCGTTTCTGTGAATGTTGCAGCTATAACTTGTCCAAGGAGTTTTCGACCAGCTAAGCCATGTGCTTCCTCCTCCGCTTACAGGTTTTTTATGGGTGGTGTTGAAAGATCCAGTTTGTTGCTAAACAGGTTTCAAGAGTTGCTGAAGTAACTGACCAGCTCTCTTGCTGATTCTGATTTCCCTTTGTCCTAATTCCTCATTACGAGCCCAGTTCCCTGTGCTTGCTCGCTGTGTTCAGTTGCTGTGTGCAACCCTCACATGAGATTTGAATCCATGAAGTAGTTATCTCCAATTGGCGCTTTCAGCCTTTCCCTTCCTCTGGAATTAAATGGTCTGCCTCAGTGTCTCCTGGGTTGTCCACTGCTAGTGACTCATTTGTGGATTCCTCTGTTGTCTAGAAGCTTCTGACCAAAGTCGCTGTCTTTATCTTTCAGGGAAACAAAGGTGGTGTTGCCATAAGGTTTAAATTCCACAACACTAGCGTGTGCATTGTGAATTCTCACCTGGCAGCTCACACCGAGGAATATGAGCGCAGGAACCAGGACTTCAAGGACATCTGCTCTCGGATGCAGTTCTGCCAGTCGGATCCCAACTTGCCCCCTCTCACTATCAGCGAGCACGAGTACGCTGCCCGTCAGGGAAGGGCTGTGTGGGGCGAGGGGGAGCCTTGAGCACGTCTGGGGGGTGGGGGGGGTCAGAAGGGGGTGCCCAGTGATCTAACCATCGCCCTGGAAGAGCCAGGAGTGCTTTACTGCAACCCTGGTTTTGAGAGTGGTCACCTACACAGTTCTGATGAGTCGTTTTGCTGCCTTGTGCTCTTCCAGACCTTCTTTTATTTTCAAGCGTGAAGTGGGAACGGGGCAATGATATGCATCGATTTCCCCTGGGAAATGTGGAATATTAAAAGTTACCAGTTATTAAGGGGTAGTGACAAACATGCAGAACAGGAATTAAAACCAGCAAAGGTAGAGAATGTAGCTTCTCTCCAAGTTTTCACTCTCTCTTGCTCTCTCTGGAGAAGCAGACCCAGATCCATCTGATGATGGTGAGATGAGGGGAGCTCGCACGAGGTGGTGTGGGGCTCTGCTGCGAGCGGTGCCTCTGGACGTCCTTTGGTCTCTGAGCAGGATCCTGGTGTACCTTCTCTTTCAGCGTCATCTTATGGTTGGGGGACCTCAACTATCGGCTGGAGGAACTGGATGTGGCAAAAGTGAAGCAGCTCATAGATGAGAGGGCGTTTCTGGAGCTTTGCCAGTATGACCAGGTACCGCTGTCTCTCCTGCAGGTGGTGCTGAGGGTGCTCCGCTCAAACCCCACCGTGCTCCGCAGCCTTCTCAGTGCCCAGCGTCTCCCTTCAAGCTCTCCTGGGTGTGGTACTTGAGCTTATTTAAAAGTAAATCTGTCTTTTTTTTTTTTTTTTTTTTTTTTTTTTTTTTTGTGTGTAAAGNAGCTAAAGAGGCAAATGAAGGCAAATGCAGCCTTTGAAGGCTTCACAGAGGGAGAGATTTCTTTCCAGCCAACATACAAATATGATGCCGGCTGTGATGACTGGGACACGAGGTATGGTGATGCTGCCAGTGGCTTCCATCACTGATGGAAGTAAAAACAAAACTGAAAAGAATTGCAGATCTGATGGCTACAAACAGGAACAGTTCTGAGATTATTGCAGTTAGTTGTGTTCATTTGGTTTGGTTTGGTTTTCCCCCGAGCAAAACTTCAGGACCTTTAATTTGCTGATGCCTGCTGGATCTGCTAAGGTGGGAGCAGCTGGGGCTGGACGTGGTGGTTGCGCTGTCTGAGCTGAGCGCGTTCTCTAGAAGGGCTGCGAGAGCCCTGCACAGACTGCCTGAGCTGCTCTTAGTGAGCTGGGAACTTTGGCTTGGAGTGAGGGAATGTGCAGCAGTCAGTGGGGAAAAAATCATATTAAAATGTGGACTTTGAATGTAGAGGTTGAAGTCATATTTTTCACGGTTCCTACAGTCAAAAGTATCTCCAAGTATTGCTTTGTATGTTAATTTTATCAAAAGAACAAAACAAATAATTGCATCTTTGAAGAAGCAGAAGGTCAAACGTATACAGAGATGCCTAATAGTAGATAACCAAACTTTTATAACTACTCCAAGAAACTATGGAAAATACAACTTTGATAGAGGACAAGGTGCTGGCTGTGTCAGGAAAGGAGTCTCTGGGGCAGCAGGATCCTGCTGTGAGTTGTTGCTCCAAACCGGGCCTGGCAACTGTCATTTTTCCTCTGTTGTAGCGAGAAGTGTCGCGTTCCAGCGTGGTGTGATCGGATCCTCTGGAAAGGGCAGAATGTTGCTCAGCTGAGCTACCGCAGCCACATGGCTCTGAAGATCAGTGATCATAAGCCAGTCAGCTCCGTCTTTGATATTGGGGTAAGTACCTCAGTGCTGAAGTAAATAACTCTGCTGACCTTGTCCTTTGTCCGGGGAGGAGGTAGGATCTCCTGCTGATTTCCCTCTCCTCCAGCTTTTATGGCATCCGTGGAGAACAATGGCTTAAAAGGTGGGCTGGATAAGGTGCTGAGATAGGAGTGTTTGCAGTGAGCCAGGGTTGTCTTAGCAGATACTTCAGTTAAGCATGAATATCTGTAGGTATTTTTTCAGAAATATTCTTTTGTCTTTTTTCTTACTTTCCTAATAACTTTCACAGAAGCTTGTGTTGCAGGGATCACTAACAACATAGTGGTGTGTTGTCAACGTTTTATAGGAAAAAAAAAAAGCTGATGGAGAGCTGACTGGGTGACTTTTGGTAGTTATGGCAAGGTCCTTTACTGTTTGATTCTGAGATGGTGCTTCAGGTGGCCAGTTCATTACATGTGCTGTATACTCCAATGTGCTGCTGAAATCAAATCACTTTGTGTGTTTCCAGCTGTGTAACAGCTCTTCTGCCCAGTGAATGCCAGTTGGTGCAGTGTGTGTCCTTTTCAGGTGAAGGTGGTGAATGAGGACCTCTATCGAAAAGCCTTTGAGGAAATAGTCCGCTCCCTGGATAAGCTGGAGAATGCCAACATCCCCTCGGTGACGCTCTCCCAGAGAGAGGTAGGGTAGTCCCTGGGCTGTGCCTCGCTGGCGACACTGAGCCACCCCGGGCCCCAGAGCCTCTTCCAGTGGTAGAAGTAGATTGGATGGATTCTAGACCCTGAGGTCTGCTTCCTGAGAAGTAGAATATTTTTGACTTCCAGCTGTTCTCTGTTTACAAGCCCTAGAAGTAGTTGTTCCTGTCTAGATGCAGGTAAATTCCATTCCCAGTAGCAGGCTGAAATGCAGGGCGTGTTACTCCCTGAGGAGGGGAGAGACAGAGCAAAAGGGTGGCTTGTGGCCCTTGCTCTGACTTGTTTGAAATGTAAAATCTGAAGGGTTTGGAGAAGTTCACAAAACCAGCATTCGCTTTGTCTGTTGGGGACTGAAAAAGATAAGCAAATGAGACATTTGAGGCTACAGCCATCTTCCTCCCAAATTCCATTGATGTTACTTGAGGGGAACATTTATTTTAAAGGGCCCACTGGTGCAGGTGACTTTAGTGTACAGAGCAAGCAAATGTGATCCCCTGTAATCCCGGGAGAGACGGGGCGTGGGAGCAAGAGGGTTAATCTGTGCATCAGGATACGGCGCTGTTTAATGTTTAAACCCTGGGACAGGCACTGCTGCTGGTGCTTGGCCAGGTGGAACTGACGGTGTTGACTGACATTTGTTTCTAGTTCCATTTTGAGGATGTTAAATACATGCAGCTGCAGGTGGAGAAGTTTACAATCCACAACGGACCCGTGCCCTGCCATTTTGAATTTATCAGCAAACCAGATGAGAAAACCTACTGCAAGGAGTGGCTGATTGCTAATCCCAGCAAGGGCTTTCTGCCGTCAGGTGAGCTACTCATTGTTCCTCTCCTGTTAATGACCTAAATTGTCACCTTCTGGCTTAGTTCTCTCTGCTATTTTGAGAGTGCTGTGCCTGTTGGTAGGCTCACTGGTTCAACACCTTTTCTTAACTGAGTATGGGTGGTTTTTTTCATCTTTTGGCAGATGCTAAGATCACAATTGAGTTGGAGGTGTTTGTCAATAAATCAACTGCTACACACTTAAACTCTGGAGAGGAAAAGCTTGAAGATATCTTGGTCTTGCATCTTCACAATGGGAAGGATTATTTTCTATCTGTAATGGGCAACTACTTGCCAAGCTGCTTTGGGTCTCCCATTCACACCCTGTGTTACATGAGGGAACCCATCCAGGACATGTCAGCGGAATCCATAAGGAAGCTAGTGAGTTAAAGATTAAAGAGTCATTAGAACGAGATGTTAAGTTCTGTTTATTGCTAGAGAGCCTTCTTCCACTCCCCTGGCCCATAGTCTGAGAGAGCTGATTCCTCCTGTGCTCTCCAGCGCTCCATCTTCACACCCTGAGTGAGCTCTGCACGTGTGTGTGAACCAGCCTGTTTCACTGAAAGTGCACTTGCTCTCCCTGCGCGTTTAGAAGAGATGTGCACCTCCTCAGTGCAGACCTTTTCCCTGCAGCTGTGTGTGTGAGGCTGAGTGTACATGGAGCATGTTCATGACAGCAGCTTGTTTCTTCTGTCTTGACTTCTGATATAATATAAATGTGCCTGTTGGACTAGTCTTGTGTGGGTTCTCAAGTCTAAATTCTCAGGTATAAGCTCTGTGAAGCATCTTTGCAGAGTTGAATTAGAACTTGGCTAATTATATTATTTTTTTGGTTTGGTTTGTTTGTTTTTTACCCCCTCGACACCTCCCTCTCTCAGACTCTGATGCCACTAGAACTGAGTGATGGTGTAGTTCAAGCTGAAAAGCCTATGGACATCCCAAAAGAGCTGTGGATGATGGTGGATCACTTGTACCGCAATGCTTCCCAGCAGGTTGGCAGTGTTTGTACTGGAAACAGGATAATTTGTTTGCGTTGGGCTTAGTTTTGAAGAAAATACTTGTAATGGCAGTCCTTGGTAACTGTGGGTGCTTGGCCAATGGCAGAAAGGTAAAGGATGTCTGTGAAAGTGATGCTGGCCCTCTGGGTGGCCCTGTTTTGTGATGGTGGCCTTGTCTGTGGGTGGCATGTACCAGCACTGCTCTCTGCAGCGGTGCTTTTTCCCAACTAGTGCTGCTCCTGGTGGGGTTTGTGTTGACCACTACTGAGCTGGAGAGATTTTTTCCAGCCAGATTATAATGACATTGCTCTGTTTACCCAAATAACTTTTCTTTTTCTTGAGACTGATGAAATGTCTGCTTTGCAGGAAGACCTGTTTCAGCAGCCAGGCCTCAGATCGGAATTTGAGCAAATCCGAGATTGTTTGGACAAAGGAATGCACGATACCCTCTGTATCCTTTTAGACTGCTCTCTGGTAAGGCTCATGGTGCCCTAGAGATCATAGCTGGAAAAGATTTTTCCAGTCTTCTATGCTTCACCATAGTCTTTAAATTACTGTCCCTCATCTCGGGGTAACCCAGAGCCACAGTTCCTCATTCCTGGCTCCTCCTTGTCATCAGCACGAATGCCTCTGCTGAGTCCTGGCAATGCTGATGGGTGATTGCCAATGAGTAGGGATCAGACAGGAGCCCGACTGCCACTGGAAAGAGCTTGCTCTGTGGAGCCGAGTGGTTTGACTCAAAGCTGTGATCAACAGGAGGAGTTCTTGGAGAACTAAGCAAAGATTGATGTTTCAGCAGAAACAGATCGCGTTGTGCTTGCCTCTTCCTTAACCGTCTTTGGGTCAGTTGGCAGCAACCACTCGGTAGCAGAAGCCCTCCTGCTCTTTCTGGAGAGCCTGCCGGAGCCCGTCATCTGCCACAGGTTCTACAGCAGCTGCTTGGAGAGTGCTGACAACTACCTGCTGAGCAGCCAGGTACTCCCAGGCCACCAGAGCGGGGGGAGCTGGTTTATGCCAGACCAGTAACAGGGTTTTGCCCTCAGAAACAAAATCATCTGATTAAAGAAAGGATCTAGAGCTGGTGCTTCGTGGCTGTAAAGAGCTGGTGGTGTTTGCAGACAGGGTGATGGTGGTAGTACATAAAGCTGCGAAGCCATTTCCATGTGTTCAAGATAAAATGTTGGTTTTCTTCCCCTCCTCAGATTATCTCTAACCTGCCAGGATGCCATAGAAATGTATTTCAGTATCTAATGGCATTTCTACGAGAACTGCTGAAAAATTCAGGGAAAAACCATTTGGATGTGAACATTCTTGGTAAGGCGAGCAAAATGACCGTGCTGTCGGGAGGGGCTTTGCAGTTTGTGGAACAAAACCCGTTCCTCCTGCGCTGTCACGGTGTCTGTGGCTGTGACACATTTCATCAGGAGCGAGCCCTCTGTGGGCCGAGAGCCCCTGCAGAGGCCGAGGGCCGTGCCGGGACGGGGAGATGGGTCACCCTGTCACCTTGTTCTGAAGCCAGGCCCTGGGGGGCTGGGGAGTTACCTGTGACACCCTGCTGCAGCGGGGCTCTTACCCCGGGGCTTTTCTTGTTGTTCTTTTTAACTACAGCGAGTATATTTGGTGGGCTGTTACTGCGCCCTCCTCCCGGGCAGCCGGCACCCGACATAACGGAGAAGAGGAAAGCTCAGCAGTTCATCCGTCAGTTCCTCTTGAGAGAAGACAATTTATCATGAATTTCAGATACAGCTAATGTGATGTATAGATACCAAGTCACTGTAAAAATGTTTGGTTTTTCTTTTTGTACAGGTACTAGCTTTTTTTTTTTAATATATATATATATATCACATCACAGTATTTTATACAATCTATTGCTTTTGAAGGCACAGATCAGGCAGTTTGAATCAGGTGTCACTGTTGAAGCTGTAAAGCATATCAGGTTTCTAAATAAGCTGTAGGTAGGCAAGTGAAAATACAAAAGCTGGTATTTACACTGTATTTTATTTAACTTGTATTAAAACTCAGAATTTTTAAGTCCTTGTTATTTAAATAAAAAGATCTCGGTGCATTTTTCCAGCCTCTGCCCATTTTTGACGTTGGCTGGTTTGGGCTCTTTGGAAGAGGCTTAATGGTTCAATAACGTGTCTGGGCGTTACACGAATTGCTCTGTGGTGTTCTGCTCCCCACGCTGTAGCTCCAAGACCGTACAGCAACGAGCAGTGGGGACCGGGTGGAGGTTTTGCAAGAAAACAGGCTATTTTGAAAACATTCTGGCTGCTGCTGCCGCCTGGGGGGAGGGTGAGAGGGAGGAGGCCCCAGCCCCGCGGGCTGCCTAACCCGGCCCAGGGGCAGCCAGAGCCCTCTCCAAAGGGCTGATGCAAAATCAGCGCACGAAGGAAAACGCTGTGTGCTCGACTTTGCCCCGTGCTGGCTGCGGAAGAAACGGCTTTTTTCTTCTATTGCGCAACCGCATGTCGGTGTCAGGGCTGTGACATTGGCTGTGGTGTGTGCGCGCCGCCGGCCTGGGCCTTCGCGGCCCCTTCCCAGCCTGGCGCTGGTTACGGGGCCGGTCTGTCTCGGTAAGCGCGGCGGAGGCCTGTCCCGGTGCCGGTGCAGGCCCCGGTGCGGTGGCTGTGCAGGCCGGCGTAGGCTGCGGCCAGGCCCCGGTGCGGCGGCGCCTGCGCGGGCACGGCCCCTTCCCGTCANGTGTTGCAGATGAGTCGCTGCGGGCCGGGCAGTGAGGGGCGGTGACCATGGGCGAGAACAGTCCCGACGGCAGCGCTGCCTACTATGAGGCGGAGGAGGAGGATTTGCCCCAAGATGAGAACATGATGAGGTTCGCTGACAAAAACGGGCTGGTTTCTTCGTCATCCGGGACGGTGTACGACAGGACGACTGTTCTGATCGAGCAGGACCACAGCGTGTTGGAGGACGATGAGGAGGAAGGACAGTGTGGCGATCACTTGCCTTTTTTGCCAGAGGGGCACGAAGAAGGATTTCATTTAATAGCAGATCATGAAGGAATGTCCCAGGGTTACGTGCAACACATTATTTCTCCAGATCAGATTCACCTAACAATAAATCCTGGTTCGACTCCTATGCCAAGAAACATCGAAGGAGCAACGCTCACTTTGCAGTCTGAATGCCCAGAAACTAAGCTTAAGGAAGTAAGTGCCTGAATGTGATTCTGAGTTGTGTGCTCATTGTGAGAGCTTCTCATCTAGTGCCCTTAGATGCTTTGAAAGCCTGTTTTTCTAAGGCTTTTTGGGAGGCAGACAGAAGTTTCTCTTGTTCTTAGAGGTTATGATGTGGCAGAGTGAATTGCCCTGCACTAAACCTGCTGCTGCTCTTATCGATGGCAGAGCTCTGTGCTGATACCGGGCTGGCTCCCACGGGCACCGGGCGGGTCAGCAGTGAAGCTGCCCGTGTCATCAGTTTTCACTTTCTTGTGAGGCTGCCAGGGAGGCTTCTCGACAGGCGGTGACGTGCTGGGTAGCAGGGGAACACGAGACTGAGAACGCGTGTGTGTTGGTGGCGTGTGTGACTCTCTGGTGTTTTACTTTAGTTTTGGCTGGGCAGTTATTGCCCGAGTTAGAACACGAGCCCTGTCGTGCTGTGCTTGGCCCTGTTCTTGAGAAGGGCACATCCAGGTTGCAGGTTGAATCCCAGACTCTGGCAGTTGCTGAGGTGTGGAGCTTATGGTGTCAAAATTATTTCTGGTTTTATCATGTCACTGACAGAGAAAATATGAGAAGAAAATAAGGGAAGCTTTGACCTGCCCTCTGTGCTGGTTTGAAAGCTTGAGTCAGCTTGTGTATTTAAAATGGTGATTACTTTAAATTCTGTTTCACTGTTGAATTTTGCCCGTGTGAGAAGTGCTGAGGGCTTGTACAGACTGACTGGGGGTTCTGGCTGCTTGGGTGCAAAAGCCGTGTGAAATTGATTGAAATACCGACTCGGGGACAGCTCTGTGCTCCTTGTGTCAGCCTTTCTGGGTTAAATAAGGGATGATCTGTACAAGCATCGGTGGTGGTGGTATCAACTGCTTGTGTAACCGATATTCAGGCTGAGAGAGAGCTGCAGAAATGAGCCCTTGCTGGGAAAGGAAGCTGGGTTTGAATGCTCTGAATAATTTAGATTAGCAGGAGCCTTCATTATTGCTCGCTCGGCAGCGAGGAAACGGGGCTGGGGGAGGCCGGCCCTGCCGCGGGGAAACTCCTGGGCTGAGGTTTATTCAGTGAACCCGTGCTCAGTTATTAGCAGCTGCTCTATCCTGCCTTCCTAGCTGCTCAAATAGTTAATTTTTGATATCAGTACTTTCTTTGCTTCTTGTAGGATAACGATCTGCAGTCTGTAGTGTGGGACAGCGTGTACTGGCTGAACAGATGCTGACTGCACGTGCAATTAAACTGATTTTAGTTCTTCACTGCTCCTTTTTTAAAAAGGCTTGTACGACCTGGGATTTCCTAGTGAAATCCTTTATCCAAATTTATTTTCCATCTCTTGAATCAGCTTTATGGGGGTGGGAGGTGTTACACTACAATTTGAATGCAGAGGGAAGAAGAAGTTCTTTGGTGTGAGGGTGGTGAGGCACTGGAACAGGTTGCCCAGGGAAGTTGTTGCTGCCCCATCCCTGGAAGTGTTTAAGGCCAGGTTGGATGGGGCTTGGAGCAACCTGCTCTAGGGAGAGGTGTCCCTGCCCGTGGCAGGGGGGTTGGAACTTGATGATCTTTAAGGTCCCTTCCAACTCTGACCATTCTGTGATTCTATGAATAATCCCTCCCTGGGAGAGGCGCACCCCGTCCCTGGCCGGGCAGCCCCAGCCCCTGGCCTGGAGGCAGCTCAGGGGGTGTCCCTGAGCCCCCCGGGGTCCTCCCCCTCCTGCCCTGTCCCTGTTGTGGTGCTGCCTGTGCATGGTGGGAGCCAGTTACAGGTCTCCCAGTGGTTTTATTGACGGCCCGTTACTTCTTTCATTTATGCAATGTTACACAAAGCATTAATCAAATTAATTATTTTATAGAAGGATTAAATACTCGGTTCTGAGTTAGGCACAACTAAACCGGTGCGGTTTGGATGTTGCATCTATTTAACAGGTCTGCCTGAGTTCCTGCTATTCTGGGAAGAGCAGGACTTCAAATAAAGTGATTTTATACTGGCCTGACAAGGCTTCCCAAGTTACTCTGTTCTTGGCTTCCAAGCTGTGGAAGTAAAGAACTGTGAATGTCAAATGCTGTTTTCTGGTGGGTATTTGGAAAGAAAAGAAGAGCAGTTTTGAGTCATGAGATGGGTGGAAACCCACAAGTGTTACAGGCAGGGGTTCTTGTGGTTCTCCTGGTATCAACTCCCAAATCAGTATCTGCTTTTCTGGGGATGGTCTGCCTTTTCTGCTGTTGCCTTTTCTAAGCAATAGTACCAGGTACGGAGAGAGGTGCTTTGTGCCCTGGAAAAGAACAAAATTCCTAGTTATGCCCTGCTGTGCTGTCTTCCTGGCTGGTTGTTAGAGTATTACATCTGCGGATTCCTGCCATGAGTTTGTGTTGCCTTTCTAAACATTTCCAAATCACCAGCTTTTGGAATGCTCTTTTGCTTCTCGCCTGTCGACCAGCAAGTCCTCTCGGGCTCTGGAGCCACTTGTAGACGCCGAGGTTTGACGGCAGCACTCAGATGAAAGCCATCAGTCTGATAGTTAACGCTGAAGATACATTTATTCCAGCATATCAGATGGCTGTTCCTTCTACTTCACAAGAGAGAATGAGATGTAATTAAGCATTGGGACTTAGACACTGGAAGCTTCTCCGTGGTCTCCTTTTGCCTTCACAACTGTTCTCCTGTAAGGTCAGCCTGCTCTCCAGTGTTCGCCGTTCCTTCCTTGCATAACGCAGCAGAAACACGAAGCAATCTGATAATTAAACAACTTTTATTCCATGTTCTCTGGTGTTTAACTGCAGCTCTACCCTGTCTCGATTCCAGAAATGCTTAGAAATGATTAAGTCTGCAGCATTTTGTCTCTTAGGTCAAGAGATACCAGTGCACCTTTGAGGGCTGCCCACGCACCTACAGCACTGCCGGCAACCTGCGCACTCACCAGAAGACGCACCGGGGGGAGTACACCTTTGTCTGCAACCAGGAGGGCTGTGGCAAGGCCTTTCTTACCTCCTACAGCCTCAAAATCCACGTTCGAGTGCACACTAAGGAAAAGCCCTTTGAATGTGATGTGCAGGGCTGTGAAAAGGCATTCAATACACTGTACAGGTGGGCACTCTGCCAGTTTCTCCTGCAGACGTGGCTGTTGCTGTTTTGCAAGTTGCCTCTGCTTTTTGTTTGTGTCTCAGTACAGTTGTTGTGCTTCTTCCAGGTACAGATAGGAAAATAACCCCTCCAAAATGTGGAAATTTGAAATCCTACTGAGAGTAGGGTGACAGAACCTGTGTGACATACTTAGCTTATCTGTATCCCAGTAGTATTGATGGTGGTGCACAAACACGGGGAATTCTTAGGTTTGCTTGAACTTCAGCAGTGCTATCAGTTACTTTCATTAGCTAATTATCTTCAGTTCAGGATATGTTAAGCTCCTGATCTTGTCCAGCACACTGGAGTGAATGTCTTGCTTGTCTCAGGTAGAGACCATCTTGTACTGCAAGTCCTAAGAGGGATTTTTTGGCCTGCTTTTTAGGTTGAAAGCACATCAGAGGCTTCACACAGGGAAAACATTTAACTGTGAATCGGAAGGCTGCAGTAAATACTTCACCACGCACAGTGACCTGAGGAAGCACATTCGAACCCACACAGGAGAAAAGCCATTTCGGTAAGATGCTGGTTGGCAATTTTTACTTCTGTGGGACTTGTGTGACAGGTCACCTCTGCCAAAAGGCAGCTGTTGCTGTCCTGAGTGAAAAGCTGTTCGGGTGAGAAAAGCGAAGGCAGGTGGGGTTTGGGTGCGTGTGTCCTGGAGCTCCCTCCGTTGCCTGTGAAAGTGGGTGAAGTGACTGTCTTCAGAGGCAAGAATAGTCAGGCTCTCTTTTAAAACATAAAAGTGTGCACAGTGAGCACAGTTCTGGAACACACGGCAGCTTCTCTGCTGTGATGGAATGTTTGATCTGTGAAGGAGGGCCCCCCCCAGGTGCTGACTTCATGCCCTGGGTCTGCAGCACACGCAGCGGCCATGGGGAGGGACCCGATCCCTGGCCCAGCTCGGCGCTGTGCCGGCTGTTCAGGGTCCTGCGGCTGTTGCACAGCGTGACCCGAGCTGTAGCTGGTGCCTGGAGCAGGCCTGGTGCTGACTCTGCTGTGATCTTGTTCAGGTGTGAGCATGACGGCTGTGGAAAGGCTTTTGCTGCGAGCCACCACCTCAAAACACATGTTAGGACACATACTGGTAAGTCCTAAGGGCTTTTTTTTTTTTTTCTTTAATTGAGTTCATTCAGTTTGTACTAATTCTCATAATCCTAATACGTGTTTATACTCATCCATATGTGTGACACGTGGGTGGCACCGAGCTGAGTGGTGCAGGTAATGAGCTGGAGGGGCTGTGCAGGGCTGAGGCGTGTGTCTGTGTGAGCTCCTGGTGCTGAGCAAGGCCAAGGGCAAACCCTGCACCTGGGTCAGGGCAATCCCCAACATTCCAGTTATGCCTGACAGGTCTTGAATTTCATGAACGTATTTCACAAATGTGTCGGTGATGATGCAAAAGTTACGTGTGCTCTTGGATCAGCTCACGTGGTAAAATGGAAAGTTCTGTCTGCAAGACCCCCAGGAATGCTTGAACAGTCGCGTTTGTGTGAAATATTGTCCCTCTCCTCCGGGCTTTGAAATAAGTGTCTCCTGTAGGCTTTGTAAGTTTCATTGTGTGTGTGTTTTGCTGCCTGTAGGGGAGAAACCCTTCTTCTGCCCCAGTAACGGCTGTGAGAAGACTTTCAGCACTCAGTATAGTCTCAAGAGCCACATGAAAGGTCATGAGAAGGGACATTCCTACAGCGCGGTCCCCAACAGCAACGCCTCTGAGGTGAGTGGCGCTTCTGTCTGAGGTGGGTGCCAAACCACGCTTTGGGGAAGGAGTTCCTTGCTCTGCAGCCTGTTCTAAAGGAAGAACTTTGAAGGCTGGGACTTCCAAAGGGAGCTGTGGCTGCTCAGTGCCCTCTCCCCCGTGAGGATGCCCCGTGTTTGAACCCCGTGCGGTTCCAGCGCTGCGGGGGCTGGGATGGGGGGTGGCAGCGTGGGGCTGGCTCCGTGCTGTGCTCACAGCGTGGTAACAAACAGTGAGGCCAGTGTCTGAAACTTCTAGCCTGGTGTTTGGTTACCAACTTCTATTTAGAGAAGCTCGTCTAAATCTGTCTATTTATTTTAATCGTATTAAAATTAAAGCTTGAGCTGCTGCTGCTTTGACGAGTCTGCCGCGTACTGCCACGAGTTCATAGGGAATTGTGTGTGTCATTGTGCTTTCCTTGGGGATTCCTGTGTTTTCATTGGGACTGTATTATAAGCATGAGGAGTAAAATCAATCCTAAATGTTAAGGTTGAAATTTTGTATTTTCTATAGGCCGATTTGCTCCTGTGCTAATTTAAAATTCCAGGTTATTAAATTTCTTTGGAAGCAAGGTGGAAGAGATGGTAAAAATCCTTGATAGATACTAAATACCCTTGCTTAGGAACATCCTGCTTTGGTCCTTTGGCGCTGGGGTTCCATATAGGTGAAAAGTTGTGGGTAGGCAGAATTGTATGGACTCTAAAAAGTAATTGAAGACGTTCCTGACACTACTTTTCTAGTGTATAACTCAATTTCTTTTCTCTTCTTTCCAGGACACAAGCCACTCACTTTGTCTGAGTGACTTGAGCCTCATATCAACAGATTCGGAATTGCGGGAGAACTCCAATGCGGTGAGTTACTGTCTGCACCCCCTCACCTGGGGTCTGAGTGTGGCTCAAGTGAAAGAGAGGGATTTCGCACCAAATTAGGCAGTGCTTAATTCAACCTGGTTTTACAGGCTCTCCAGCTGGTTTTACCCTAATGCTCTTCTTGCTTATTGATAACTCTTGGCTGAGGTTAAGTTTTCCGTCGAGGAAAGCAGTTTATTAATGACACTGTGTAATTCTTTTGTGTTTGGATGTGGAAGCAACGTGCAGCTTTTGGATGTGTTGTGTTCCCAGCGCAGTGGGGGTGATGGCAGTGCATGGCCCAGGAGAGAGTCTAGGTGGAGCTATTCTGGTTTTGTTCCAGAAAAAGTTTCACAAACTGTCAGAAGCAGATTAGTGTCTGTTTCTGATTCTAACAGGGCATTATAAGAAATAGAGTTAAACAAAGTATCAGTGCAGAAGAATGTATTTTATTCTTGTAAGAATTTGCTCATTATGTTGGTAGATTTTATTTTGGGTAATAAAAGCTGCCATTTTACACTCAGTAAGTGAAATACATTGCCTTTCCTGAGGGTGGTGGGTGGTTGGAGAGGTCTCTCTGACATTCATAATGCTGCTTGACGGGGATTTGTGCAAAGTTTGAGACCCAAGATATAACCTTGTCTGCTCTCTTCCTCTTTATTTTCCGTTTGCCAGACACACGGACAAGACCTGAGCACAATCTCACCAGCAAGCATCTTTGAGTCGATGTTCCAGAGCCCAGAGCACGCTGCCAACCAGGATGACTCTCAGCAGACAGGTACAAATTCTCTGCGCTATGTTGAGAGAGCTTTGGACAGTTTCCCTCCTCTGTGTGTGTGCTTCATTCCTCATTTCATGCTGGAGGTGACTGACACGGAGCTCTGACTAGCAAGCAGGACTTTCATAGAATCATAGAATCATAGAATGGTCAGAGTTGGAAGGGACCTTAAAGATCATCAAGTTCCAACCCCCCTGCCCTGGGCAGGGACACCTCTCCCTAGAGCAAGTTGGTCCAAGCCCCATCCAGCCTGGCCTTA
>VXBW01000493.1:110301-184567 GCA_013400375.1 Thinocorus orbignyianus
TGGGGGGCGGGGGTCGGCTTGGCGGCGGGAGGAGGAAGGGGGCCGAGGTTGCGGGGCCGCCCCGCTGACCGGCCGTGTCCCGCAGGCTGGAGGGAGGCAGTGTCGGCCGCCGCGGGCGCCCTGCAGGCAGGCGGGCTGGTGGGGCTGCCCACCGACACGGTGTACGGCGTGGCCTGCCTGGCCCAGGACTCCGGCGCGGTGCGGAGCATCTACAGCCTGAAGGGGCGGAACGGGGAGAAGCCGCTGGCCATCTGCCTGGGCGACGTGGAACGGCTCTACAGGTGGGCGCGGGCAGCGGGGTCCCGGGGTGCCGCCGCCCCGGTGCTGGCGGTGGAGAGGGGGGACGCGGGGCCAGTGGAGCCGTGAGTCACTGTGAGGCGTTGTCCCCGCCCCGCAGGTACTGCCAGGTGAACGTGCCCGACCAGCTGCTGCGGGACCTGCTGCCCGGACCCGTCACCCTGGTCTTAAAGCGTTCGGAAGAGCTCAACAAAGACTTGAACCCTTTCACACCGGTAAGGCTTTGCCACGGGATGAATCTCTGGTTTGAGGGTTGTTGCGCTGCTGCTGTGCTTCTGCTGCCCTAGCGTTTGTTCTTACACACTCCCGGGGGTGCTCAGCAGGGATCAGTGTGCTCCCAGAGCCTGTCCCGGTGCTGCCCTGCCCCCCGTGACAGGTTTGAACACGGCGTAACCCAGCGCTGGGGCTGCCTGAGCAGAGCTTGTGCGGTGTCACAGCTCTGCGGGTGCTGGAGCATTGATTCTCTGGAGGATGCGCTCTGGGCAGGGCGAGGCTGGAATTGGTGACTGTGTGAAACCTTCCCTGCAGCTGGTGGGTGTTCGCATTCCAAACCACCCCTTTGTGAGGGACCTGGCACGAGCTTGCTCGGGACCGCTGGCTCTGACAAGTGCCAACATCAGCTGCCAGGCCAGCACGCTGACTGTGTCGGTAAGTCTGCTCCTGCCCCTGGGCGACGTTACCGCCATAGTTTGTGAGAGCATCAGCCTCTCATATTTGGAAGCCAGCTTTAGCAGTAACATAAGGGCTTCTCTGCTTCGAAAACATTACTCACTAGTCTGAAAGACAGAAGTTGCTGTGGGAGGGGTGGCTGTGGGGTGAGGCGGCTGCTCTCTGTGCAGCTCCTGCTCACTGACTGTCTTTTTGCAAAGCTTGTGACCCTGGTGACGGTGTCACTGGGTGCAGCACCAGCTGGACACCTGCCCTCACCCCAAACCCCTTGATAGGCTCCTAGCTTTTTTCTCTGTGCTCCTTGATACACACGGGTGCAACTGGGAGTCCTCAGCCAGAGAATCCTTGTGGCTTTCCTGCAGTCTGAGAGAAATGTGTTCTCAGAAATCAAACCCCAATGTGCTCACGGCAGAGGGTGCTGCCCTGGGGGAGCAGGGCGGGCAGCACCTCCCCTGGCAGCTGTGAAACAGTCACAAACCGTCTCCAGGACTCTCAGCCACATTTCTCTTTCAGGAATTCCAGGACCTGTGGCCTCAGTTGTCCCTCATCATCGATGGGGGCCCCATTGGGGACATCCAGAGCCCGGAGTGTCGGTTGGGGTCGACCGTGGTTGACTTGTCTGTGTCGGGGAAATTCACCATCATTCGCCCGGGCTGGTGAGTGCTCTTTGCTGGATGTAAGTGCAGCTTTTTGTTTGCTTTAAATGGAAGAAAGCTTCCAGGTTAGGGCGAGTTGTGTGCTGTGTGTGCTTCCCCATAGCAGTTGAACCTTGGCATTAGTGTTGTTTGGCTGAATCACCAGCACGCTCAGAAATGCTAAAAAAGAGCCTCAGGTTCCGAGGCGGCAGATCGTGGTAGATCATAGAAGCTTCTGCGTGAAACGCTGGTTTCTGGGGTTTGTGCTGTCCTCGATCCAGGATGCATGCTGTGGTTGGTTGGTTGCTCTTTCCCAGAAAATGCAGTTTAACCTGAACCCCCTTTTCTCTGGTGGTTTGTTTCCCCCACAGCGCGCTGACGTCGACGGTGGAAATCCTGCGGCAGAGATACGGGCTGACGCCGGAGCCACCCTGAGGGGCTGGGGGTGGCTGTGGGGGGCTGGGGCACTGGGCACCGTGTGTCTGCGCCCGGGGAAGGGGCGTGTGGGGCCTTGTTTCATGAGGTCGATGGATTGTGTCCAGGTTAATAACCAAAAGATTAGAAAACCCAGAGCAACGGTTGATGGGGACGTGCTAATTAGTGTCGTATCTGCTGTAGTCGGAGGAGCCAGCCCCAACTGCACCCTGAGCTCTTCCTGCTGCTGTGCCGTTCCCAGATACCTCTGCTCTGTTCACGTGGTGAGCCTTTGAAATGCAGTTATTTGAGTATCAGACTCTTCTCAGGATGGGATGAAGAAGACAGTGTCTGATCCCCTTCACACTCATTCCGTACCTTTGTTCTGTCTGCACTGAAAGAAGAGGAAGGATGCAGAGGAGGTTTGTCAGGCTTTCGTGGTATTAGAGCGAAGGGGTTCTCTCACTACTTTTCTCTCTTCTGAATGTAATCAAAACCTGCTGCTGAGATGAAGCTGTAAGTGCTTTTGAAAATTAACAGTTGGTTAAATGATCCCTCTCTAGACAAGAGCTGCTCAAAAAGACCTGACTTGCCTCCTAATACGAAGAATGAAAACAAGCTCTGGCTGTGCTGAAATTCATTCTTGAAACATACTCTTCCCCCTCTTTGTTCTGTCCTGAGAACAGTGCTGAGCTGTAGTAAGTGGGGAATGGGTGAAAGTTTTCTCTGGTGTTTATTGTTCATTGAAAAGTAAAGTTTATGGAGCTGCTATTCATTTAAAAATTGTTAAGCAACTTGCATGCTGGTGTAAATGCTGGTTGGTGTTGCCCATCGCTGCTGACGGACGCAGCTGAGAATGCCTGCGCAGTCATAAATAGAACCTTGGTTCACACCCAGAGCTGCTGCTGCTCATTTTGTTGATATAGACAAGTATAAAATAATTTTATGGCTAAAATCAGAAAAGAGGGAAAGCTGCTGGGAGCTGAACCTCAGTCAAAGCACTGAGGGTTCTGTGGCTCGTCCCCTCCAGTGCCCTTTCCCGAAGCAGCGCTGGGCTGGGTCCTGGCAGTGGGGGCCTGGGGCCGGCCCTGGGAGCTGCCGGGGGAGGGTGGGGGGTGGTGGCCGAGGTGTGGGGCAGCCCTTGACACGAGGGGTTGATGAAGGACTAAACTGATTTGAGGGAAGATAAATGCACTCCAGCAGATGCTGAAATGGGACTGTCTGAGCTGTTAAAGGAAATAACGTTTTGATTGGGTGAATCTGTTACGCACAATGTTACAGGTGATAAAGCTCCTGCTGAGTGGCAGCCCGGGTGCCAGAGAGATTTGGCAAATTTCTTGTTGCTTGGACACCGTTTTTTCAATTTTTAGTGGATTCCCATCCCTGAGCCCACCTGACTGTGCCCTGTCGTGCACAGGGCCCAGAAACATGAGTTCCCCAAAGTTACTGATGACAGTGCTCCCAAAGAACTGTCCTGCTGGCTTCCCTGTGCCCCACAAGCCGAGCCAGACCTCCAGCCTTCTTCCAGGGTAACGGAGCTGTTGGAGCCACCTCTGCTTCCAGCAGATAGTGCTGGGCCACTGCAGGGAGCCTCGGGGCCAGTGTCCGTGTGGCTGATGGACCAGATGCCCAGGGAGCTGCCCCGGGGTGGTGGCTGTGCAGGAGCTGCCCCTCTGTGCAGGGCAGCCTCCTCTGTGCAGGGCAGTCTCTCTGCAGCCCATCCTTCGTGCCAACACTGGGCAGAGCTGGAGCTGCTGCCCTGGCGTCCCCTGCACACCTGGCTGGGGGATGGCTCTTGGGGTCTCACTGACGAGGAGCAATTTCCCCGCTGGTTCCGCTCCCTCGGGATTTGTGTGGTGACCCCCCGTCTCCTTCTGCAGCTCATCAGCTGTTCCTGGCTCTCTGCTCCCCCGCCCTCATTCATCGCTCTGGCGCCCGCCGCCTGCTTCCCAAATGTTTCCTTTTTTCCCGGTGCTGTATTTCCCTGCTCAGCCGAGCCGATAACCGGCTGCAGCTCCTGACCTCTCTGCTGGCATGAGCAGGGCGTGGGAATGGCTCTGCCCTGCGAGGGTGGCTCTGCCCTGCGGGGACGCACCGGCCCAGCCAGGGGACACAGTGCCAGCTGCAGCCACCTCCCAGAGCGTGTCTGCAGCAGGAGCTTGTCCCTCCCCTGGGCACGCAGGAGCTGGAGGGTTTGCCCTCAGGGCCGGGAAGGGCTGTTTCCCATGGCTGGGTGGGCGATGGCCTCTGAGAAGGTGAGGCAAAGCCCTGAGAAAGAGCAGCCCTGTTTGAATGGGGGTGGCTCTTTGCCCTGCTCTGAGGTGCCAAAGCCTTGTCACTTCCCCAGCCTGCTGGTGCCCGTGCGGGCAGGGAGCTGGGGACACGTTGGCACCTCCACTGCTGCCTCTGCTTTACTCGGGGCTGCTGGAGTTCTGTGTCCCTGTCAGTGACAGCTTTGTGCCACCAGCACTGAGAGGATGAGCCGTGCGTGGGGCGTGGGTGGAATGGCTGGTGCCCTTGTTCCCTTGCAGGCACCATAAATTATTCTCTCCTCTGGCTCTGGGTCTCTGCAGCCTTTGCAGCTGCCGGGGTGTGTGCTCAGCACCAGGCAGGGGGACTGGCCCCTGTGCCAGCGTTTGGGCACTGTAGCTGTGTGTCCTGCAGGCAGGGCAGCACGGCGTGGGCACCCGTGGGGGTGGTGAGTGTTGGGGACACGGGGATGCTCCGTGGACACGCGCTCGTGGCCGGCTGGGACCTGCTGATCAGTCAGGCGGCTCCTGCTGGAGTGGGGAGAGATGCCGTTTTAGATCTGGTAGTTGGAACTATAAACACTTCCACAAGCCAATGCACAGATCAGGGTGACTCTTGTGTTTGCAGCCCTTGGTGAAATCACATTGGCATGAGCACTCGGAGCAGGAAATACACGGTTTGCATTTTAATTAGCACTTGCCCTCCAAACAAAAATGCATCTTTAGAACCTCATCAGAGGAGCCGGTTGGAGCTCCCAGGGCGATGATTCAGAGGGGCTGAAGCTGACCTGGCCGGCTCGGCCCACGCTGCTGTGGGAGGGGACGCTGCTGTGGGAGGGGACGCTGCTGAGCGTCCAGCCCTCTGTCCGTTGGAGAACGTTGCCGGGGAGTCTGTGTGGCAGCCTTGGCCAAGGGATCGGGTCTGGCCGGTGTCGGGCAGCTGCTGGGTGACTCTTGCTTGTCACTGACCTTATCTCCTGATGCTTATTGGGTGCTTCCCCGTGCCCACAATGTCATTCTTGCTGCTGCAGTTGGTGGCTGAAACCCTGGGGCTTTTCATAAATTGGAAGAGGGGAGATTTAGATTAGATCTTAGGAAGAAGTTCTTTACTGTGAGGGTGGTGAGGCACTGGAACAGGTTGCCCAGGGAAGTTGTGGATGCCCCATCCCTGGAAGTGTTTAAGGCCAGGTTGGATGGGGCTTGGAGCAACCTGCTCTAGGGAGAGGTGTCCCTGCCCATGGCAGGGGGGTTGGAACTGGATGATCTTTAAGGTCCCTTCCAACTCTGACCATTCTATGATTCTATGATTCTTTATTTTGTGCAGCTGTTGATGGCCGATGTGGTTGTGCTGAGAATTCCCAGCTGCTGGAGCTGGAGCAGCCTGTGTTGTAGACCTTTGGTTGTGGTGTGGGCTACTGCGGGAAGCAGGACATAAATTAGAACAACTCTTGTTACAGGAAGGTGCTTTGGAGAACGGAATTGCTTTAATATTTTTCACACGTTTGTGGCCATCTCCAGCGATGACATTAGATTTATTTCTCCTCCTTCCTTGAGCTCTGCAGGTCCGAGTGAGCATGTGGAGCTTCACGCCGCCCCGTGCAGGCACAGCTCAGGTTGTGCCTTCAGTGGGGCAGCCAGGAAAGGTGTGCCAGAGCTGCCTGGCACGGGCACAGGCAGCTCTCCCTGAGGCAAAGCAACCAAATCCTGCTTTGATGGGCACAGCAGCGACGCGCTGCAGGGCTGGAGCATCCTCCTCGCCCCAGCCTGGCACAGGAAGGCACCGGGGCACCGTTTGTGCTGCAAGAAGCAGCCTCCCCCAGAGCCCCTGGTGTCTGAGCCCCCTGCGGGTGCCACCCCCTCCTCTGTCACACCGGGGTCTGCAGCGCTGCTGCTGCTGCTGAGTGCCCCCTCTCTGCTTCCCAACACAGGGCAAAGAAAACCAGGCTTGGGCTAATTAAGCTGGAAACATAACATTGCAATTCGTAGCTGATTAAATCTTTCAAACAATATTTATGTTAATCTCCTTCTGATTTATTTTCTTATAATGCCTTGACTAGGAGATAGTCCAGTGCATGGGGAAATGCTTCCAGATGGAGCACGGTCCGCCTTGCCAGATGCTGGAAGTGAGGATTTTCACTCCCTGTGGCTGTATCCAGGAGTGATGATCTTGTCCATCTCGGCCGTTTCTGTACGTAGAGGGGGATGCTGAGCTGCAGTTCTTGGCTTTGCTGCAGGAATGAGTCCGCCTGTGACAGGAGAGGGTGTGAAGCAGCGTGTGGGAAGGGGCATCCACAAGACAGCCAGTTCCCGGCCGGGGATGTTCTGCTTCTCTTGCACACACCTTGCACCTCAGAGCCAGGGCTTTGCTTTCTGGAGAGGAGGCTGCTGTAAAACACTGCTTTGAGTTTATCTCTGGAGACTGTAGAGGCCTGTTGCAAAAACCCATTTTCCTTTTCCATGCTGCGCATGAATATCCACTCACAGTCCTCCAGCCCTTCTTCCAGCTCCAGGCTGGCAGGGTGCCTGGCCACTTTCCACAGGATGCTGATTTAAGGAGTTAGTCTGTGGAAGCGTAGACGATGGAGACAGAAGGGACCTTGAGGCCATCTGGAGAGTCCCCTTCCCAGACAGCACCCCCTCTCCCAAGCCACTCCAGACACATTTGTCAGATTTGCTCTCAGCTCCCTTTACTGGAAGAAATTCCCCCCGGCTGCTGCTCGGCTGCTTCCGATTTTTTCTGCTTCTTAAAAAAAATATTCAGTGGGGCTGCAGTCTGTGTGCTCCTGCCTCTTCTCTTGTTTCATCCCTTTTTCACAAAGGCTGTGCCTGACCCTTCCTGGTGCTGACACCGTGGAAATGCTGCAGGGTGAGTCCCTGCGGGAGGGGGCTCTGGGTGGCACCGGCCGAGGGACAGGGGACCGGAGGGTGCAGGGTCAGATGCTGGAGCGACCAACAGCCCCTGCTTGCAGGGAGGGTGGCTCCAGAGGTCAGGGGGTTTTCACTGCAGAATTGTTAAATTAACTATTAATTTAATTATATTTTGATTAAATTAGATCCTCTTCTTTTTTTTTTTTTTTTCTAATTTCACCAGCAAATGATTCTGTGCATAATTAATGCTGGCTGATTCTGCTAATTCACTTACTGCTGCTGAGGGGACAGAGGTTTCGGCTGCAGTCGGAGCCGCCGGCTGGTCCCCAGGGGCTGGTGCTGCCTGTGCCATTCAGGAGCTGCCCTGACAAAAGCCATGGTGTGTCCCCAGGGTCTGTGGGACAGGGACAGCACTGGATGAGACCCCTCTTTGCAACAGAGCCATCGACTCTTGTTCCTGAACTGTCCCTCCCCTGGGTGTGTGATGCAGCTCCCCGGTGGCAGCGCTGGGAGGGCTGGCTGTGGCTCTGCCAGGGCAGTTACTTCATTGCCCCATGACACAAACTGTCACCAGCCACGGCTCTTCGGGTGGGATTTCTGGGGAAGCAGGAGCTTGCTGCCCGACGTGGACTGTTCATGCATTATGTGCCAACAGGTCTTGTGGCGCGTGCCCGCTGGGCTCCGTGGTGGCCACCAGGGCTGGCCTGGCTGGCTGCTGGAGCTTCCCTCTGCAACAGAAGCAAGAGTTTGGCACGACTTGACCCTGCTTCTTCTTGGGGACAAACCCCCAAGTGTCCCCCACTTCTTGGAGCCATGCAGGAGCCTGTGGAGCTGTCACTGCTGCGGGCTGAGCTGATGAGCTGTCTCCTGGTGAGAAGCAAATTTAGTTAACCTTAAATTAGTCACGGGAATGGGAGACTCTTCTTTGAAACGATGTCATTCAAGCCACTGCATCTGAACTTATCCCCACTAGAAATGCAGCTGGATGATGGTAATTAATTCATCCTGCTCCCGTATTAATTCAGCAGCCACTCTGCTCCTGCCTGGCTCTGGCAGCCGTGACCAGCAGTGGCTCCGGGCAGGGAGCCCGGGGACAAGCCGCCCGGTCCCCGCTGGTTTCTCTGGAGCTGACCATCAAAAGAGAATTGTCAGGTTTTCCCCTCGGTGTGCAGCTGTACCCTTTAAATACCCTTCGGACTCTGACAAGCTTCCTGAGGCGTGCAGGGAGCTCTTCCCTGCCTCCAGGTGTCTGAAGGCAAAAGAAGTGGTGAGTCCACAGGGATTTGGGGTCTTAATGGTGAAATATCATCTGTTGAAAACTGCACCGGGAGCAGGACAGTTGGTTTAATTATTCTAAGCATGTTTGTCCCCAATCCCCTGCCTGTCACCTCCCTGCCCCTCGCTGCTGCTGGGGGGGGGACAGTGTGTTGCTGCATTGCTGGGGAGGCAAGTGGTGGGGCTGGGACCCCGTGGTGGGGCTGGGACGGTGGTGGGGCTGGGACCCCGTGGTGGGGCAGGGACGGTGGTGGGGCTGGGACCCCGTGGTGGGGCTGGGACGGTGGTGGGGCTGGGACCCCGTGGTGGGGCNGGGCTGGCTTTGGTTTGAGGGCAGAAGCCCCAGTACAACCCAGCTGGGTGCCCAGCCTGTCCCCAGAGGGGCGGGCGGTGCTGGCAGTGCCAGGCGCCTCGGCCAGGGGAGTGCTTGGTGCGGGGCCCGCGGGTGGCTCCACTTGTCCCTGCCCTGGGTGACGCTCCTGCAAAAACCTCTCAGAAATGATTCCAATTAGGCCAGCGCATGGCTTTGTAATCTGGATCCCTGTTGTGCTGTCAGACTCAATTCAAATTTAATTTGCAGAAGGTGTGTATCGGGCAGCTTTTTTTACTTAGCACAAAACTGAGAGGAAGATAACATTGATGGAAAAAAATAATACGAGTTCATATTCTTCTTACCTTAAGGAAGGAAAAGAGATGCCAGAAAACTTAGCCAATTTACATTTTAATGGGAAATGTTACGACTGCCTGCTCCAGGAGGCACAAATTGCTTTCTGGATGGGACCCTGACTCTGTACCAAAGTGCTGGGAATTAAATCCAGCAGCCTCTGGTGAGATGAGAGGGACATCCAGAGCAGCAGCTGCTGCTGCCAGCCGGACACAGGGCCATGGCCAGGCACTGCTGGCACTGACAGGCTGCCTGTGCCCACCATGGGACAGAGCGGGGCAGCCCCTGGCTCCGGGGGTGGAGGTCTCAGGGGCTGGGGGCTGTCTGCGGGGAAATCCTCTGCGTTTCAAGCCCTGGAGTCGCCCTGCCCCTGGCGTACCCCCGAGGTGCAGGGGGTGATGGCAGAGGGTGGGCTGCTGGCTCCGTCTGTCCTGGACCCCTCAGCCCACGGTGGTGGCTCCAGCAGCACGGGTGGCACTTCCACAGGTGCCACCGCAGCCTGTCCTGCTGGCAGCCGCTGCAGGAGCCCCCCGAGCCCCCGCCTGCACCAGCCGCTGCCCCGGGGGCTTCTCTGCCTCCTCTTCCCCACCGGAGCGGCTCCGGCTGCAGACAGGCTCCAACAGTGCGTCTCGGCGGTGCCAGCCTGGTGTCTCAGACCTTCACGCAGGGACAAAAGCTGTGCCCAGGAGGGGCTGCTGTTGATTTCTCAGCATCTTAAAGCTCTTTGAAGATGAAAGCGCGGCGCAGTGCTGCGCAGCCTTATCTCTGGCACTGCCTGTCACCTGCAGCCCTTCCTGGCACGCTCAGGAGTGCAGCAAAGGCTGGTCCTTGCTGGGACCAACACTGGGGAGCCACAGGGCTGGAACTGGGGATGGTCTCGTGTCTCCAGCAGCTCTGCTGGGCCTGCCAGGCTCTGCAGCCCAAGCCCTGTTGTCTGCCCCTTGTACTTGCAACAAAAGAGAGTATGAGCTTTTCTCAACACCTCTGGGTCCTTGCAGCTCCTGGGGTCCCGTGAGTGTCCCTTGTCCCTCCAGCTCCCCTCTGTGTGTGCACAGTTCCCTGTCCTGGTGGTGATGGCACAGCCTGCACTCGGGAAGCATTTGCGGGATTTGCCAGACTGAGCTTTTTTTTTTCCCTGATTATTTTTCTGTGCTTGAGGGTCACTGGTTTTGTACACGTACTGGGTGTTTTTATGTTGGCAGCATGATGGGCAAAGTTTTACTGGCAACAGATATTCTTGTTAGCAATGACCAAGGTGTCTGAACAGTTGAACTGACCATTAATAATTCAAGTGTCTCAGCTCACCAACTATTTATTTACTTCCAAAAGTTGCTGGTAATTATTTTTCCTGCTTCTAAAGCGAGGGGTTGCAGCTGCCAGTGTGGGCTGGCAGGGACTGCTGCAAGCAGTGCTTGTCTGTGCCCATGTCCCCTCCCTGGTGGCGCTGGCTCTCCCAGTCCCAGGAGAGGTGGGATGGGAGCCTGGAGGAGAAGAACACCCCCAGGCAGGGGGTGCAGGGAGGGGGTGGGGGTGCTGGCTGGGATCCAGCTTGCTGGTGGGTTGTGTGGGAGAGGGGACTGTGGGGGCTGCCAGGGTGGTCCCCAGGGGTCTCAGCCCCTGTGGTGCTGCTGACACCCCGCTGGCTCGGCTGGGCAGGATGGGGGCCCGTGGGGGACAGCACTGCAGGGATTGGGAGCACGTGTGGGTCCTGGAGCTTCTCCTCTCCTCAGAGGGTGCTTTTCCAGCTGTGGGGGTGGTTGTGCTGAGCACAGGGGATGTACCTGCACGGTGTTGTACGGCAAAGGCATCATCACTCACGCCGGCAGACAGCGGGCTTACTGGGGATGCTTCCAGCCCAATAAAATAAGCAAAACCATCGCTGTTAGAGGCTCAGCCAGAGCAGATGCTCTGGCACCCACAGGGCTGCGTCCCCGGGTGAAGCAGTGTCACTGTCTGGGATCCAAAGCCGTGATAAATCACAGGTGACCTTCAGTAATTTGTTACTGCCTTGTGCAAAGCGCTGCTGTTTCCCTGGGCCGGTTCCTGAGCATCTGCTGGGATGGCAGTAATTCCAGTCCTCAGCGTCCTAACGGCTTTGTCACGGGTTGGATGATGATAAAGGGCTGGGTGGAAGCAGAGCAGCGTGTGCCCCCACGGCAGCCAGCGCTGTGGGAAGGGCTGCCTGGGCTGTGGACCCTGGGGGTGCCCAGTGATCCTGGGGCACAGGCAGCCCCCCACACGGGGGAGTCCAATCCTGTGTCCGTGGGAATAACGTGGGCTTGGCTGGAGTGAATGTTATTTCCCCCAAAAAACGACGCAGGGAGAGAAAAGACTTTCTCAAAGCAAAAACTTTCCCCGATACTTCAATTGTGAAGCAGAATTTACGTTTTGATTTTGGAAATCAATAGCAATTCACAAATAATTCTCCCGGGCTGCTGCAGGTCATCCATCAGCTTTGGGTCTCTGCTCGATACGAGCCATTATTGGGTTTTGTTTGTTTGTTCAATATTAGTGGTTTGTTCAGCTGTTCTCCAGGTCTGTATGATAATGACAAATTACAGCCTTGGGGGCTTTTTTCCCAAACAGCCTTGACAAATGCAGATGGATGGCATCGTTAGGCTGCCACTGAGCCAGGGCTCGCCAGCTGTGAACATCTGGGGTGCTGTGGTCCTGGGGAGGACACAGCCCCATGCAGGCAGGACAGGGTGAGCAGACCTTGGTCCTGTTCGTCCTCTCTCTGCCATTTATCCTCATCAGGGCACGGGGTGGCCACACAGAGCCCACAGGGGGGTCCCGAGCTGGGGGGGTGTCACTTTGGGCAGTGTCTGTGAGCCCGGAGCTGGGGCTGTCCCTGACCCGCTGGGCTCTGGGCGTACCCCGGGGGGTACAGGGATATTTGCCAGTGCTGGGCCTGTGATATTATGGGCAAATTACCTGTGAAATGCCTTTTTAATACTGAAAGAAATAACTTGATTAGTAATTATTGGTGCAGAACACCTGGGGAGTCTCTGCAAGGCGAGGATGGGCGGTATCCCTGCAGCTGCCTGTCAGTTTGTCATCTAATTATGAGAGTGTTCAGTGCCAAGACTCTGGACAGAGAGAGGAAAAAAAACCCTCAGTGTAATTGTATTGGCCATATTTTGTAGCCACTAATTACTTGCTTAGCAATTAATGTTTCTCTGGCTCGCTGGGGAGCTGTCATGGCCTTGGCTTGGACCAAGTAGCTCGGTGCCTCTCATTGCAGGGCTTTCAGACCTTGTCATCTGAGGGGCTGGGTGGGGAAGGGGCTCAGCCCCGGCTCTGACACCCAGCTCATCTCCTGGGGCTCCTGGGTGCCAGCGTGAGCCCCGGGGTGCTGGAGTGGGGGTAGTGGAGCTGGTAATGACCATTGGGGTGCCTGCTTCTGGGGCTGTTCTGTGCTGGTGCTGCAGGTGCCCTGGGTTTGCTGCCATCACTGCAGGGAGCACCCCCATAGTCCCCCATGCAGCCCGGGCCCCCAGACCCCCCAGACCCTGCAGACCCCCCAGACCCCAGCCCGGGCACTGCGGCTCCCACCAATGCCACTCGTGGCCGCCCTGTGGGCACAGGCGAGGCCAGGGAAAGCGGCCGAGTGTGAGCGTGACGGAGGGAGGTGGCAGGCACCCAGGTTATTTATTGTTTACTGTTTGCTTCTAACAAGCATTTTCAGCTTATTAATTGTGGCAGGACGTGAGCTGGGTGAAAACTGATTTGGACCCCACTATCTGAGTGGTCAAACAGTTAAGTACCTATTTTACGCTCTCTAAACAGACATGGTAATTTTTCTCTTCACACACTGTTTTACACCAGCTTAATTCCAACAGTAAATTGAAATCAAATGAAAAGCAGCTTCCCGGCCCAGAAGCCTTCCTGGCACACGTGTGTGAGAACACCAGCCCCCGGCAGGGAGATGTGTCCTGAGGCACCGGGTCTCCTCAGCAGAGGAGCGGAGCCAGCAGACAGATGGACGGACGGAGAAGGGCTGTGCCTGCAGCTGCTCACGTGCCTGGTTTGTGTGAATGCCTGGGGGGGCTCCTCCATTGCCCTGGTGCTGTTACAAATGAGATGATGTTCAGCCTTGCAGGTGGCCAAGCCATTTTTGAGTCTCTCTTGGCCTCGCTGATGTCTCAGTGTCTCTTGGCTCCCAGCCTTCTCCTCCAGCCCTTCTCCCTCCGGTCTGGAGCCCTCAGCGCTGGCCCAGCACCAGTGCTGTGCCCGAGTTCTGCACAACCTCAGATGGTCCCAGCTCAGCCCATGCCAGCGTCTGTCCCCCCCCAGACCCTCATGGGCAGTGAGAAAGGGTGCCTACAGGTGAAGTCAAGAGAAACAGAGAGGCAGGAGAAGCCCCACTGGAGAAGGATGTGTTCCAGATGAGGAGGAGCATCCTTCAATGTGTGGAAAGCAAAGGCCCCGCTGCCCCGGTTGTCTGCAGTGTGGAGGTGAGGACAGCTGGAGCTGGCACAGGAGGCAAAGCTGTTGGAGCTCAGACACACCTGCAGTTGCTTCTCGTGGTCCATGGGGACCTCCAGCCCCGCGGCGCAGGAGGGAGATGGGGCTGGCCGTCACCGGAGCAGGTGAGGGACACGCTGCTCTCCAGGTCTGGGACAAGGTGCTGGGCCTGGGGCTGGTGGCTCCACCTGAGCTCAGCGTGGTCGTAAATCAAAATCTTGATGTGAACTTTAGCAGCATCCATAAATTCTTCATTTATCATTATTAAAGATATGTCAACATTCCAAAATTGATTTATAGCTGGTAATTTAGATCATGGGTTGTCTCTGATACAGTAAACTACTCCTACCCAAAGCCCATCATGCAGTTTTTTAACTTAGTAGGAATTAATGGCTCATAAAACAGGGCCAGAACGGGCTCTTAGTGTGACGGATGGGAGGGCTGTGACTGTTGGGGTTTCCCTCCCGAGTAAGTAGGAGGGAACCCCTGATAAAACGCTCACTGGCTCTGTCAGGCCTTTGGAGGTGCCCAGGGCTGGGCGTTCGGTGGGTCCTGGCCCTCCAAGCGGTGCCAGCCACAGTCCGACTGCCACACCAGGTGCTCTCCTCGGAAACTGCACAACACATATGCTAAACCTCCAGTTCTCTGCACTGGCAAAGCTTTGAAGTCCTTTATCTCCAGGAAGGACCATCTGCTGCTTCAACACCATGGAAACAGCTTTCGGCAGATAAAAACTTTAGTTTATCATTTTAATTCAGCACCAAATGCCATAAAGTCAATAATTTATCGTGCAGTTTAGAAAGTGTTTCTCTAAGACTCTGGTACGGCTGTTGTTTGCTTCTGATGTTGTAGTGATTTTGCATTTGTGTAAGTGCCACAGAATTGACATTACCCACCGAGACAGATTGTCCTGTCCGCAACAGCCCCTCGCCGTGGAGCAGCAGCAGCTGCTAAATTGATGTGCCGTGTTGATACACCTTCATAAATAACAGATTAAGTCCTAAAATAAAACTCTTCTAACATCTACATTAAATGGAATCAAAGCTTAAATTGTCAGCTCGGTGCAGCTGCAGGTGCCAGGCCGTGGTGCTGCGGTGGGCGACGGGGTTGGGATGGGCAGTGGGAGATGGACCAGGCTCCCTCTGCGGCCGCCGCGGGAATACGGAGGTTCAGGTGAGTTTTGCTAATGAGGCTCGTTAAGTGAAGAACATGGTTCCCTGCAAATTGGGTTCCTCGGATGCTGGGGGAGCGGGGAGGGGCAGGCGCTGGGTGCGTGGGGTCTCAGTGGTCTCACTCTGTGGGGCCGTGTCACACCGTGGTCTGTCGGGGACGAAGCTGACTCGGCTCCACGGCTGCAGCGGCCACGTCCTGCCCCGTTTTGGAAAGGCCCTGGCTCTGAGGTGGGTTTGTACCCGCCATGCACCGTGCACCCTCTGCTCCTCCCTTTTGGCTCCGTGGAGGATGTTTCGCATCCCCGTGCCTGATCGGTAAAACCTCTGCTCACACACTGAGACAAAAACTATTGTATTTTGGTTAAAACATTACAGAGACATGCTGGTGTGATAGAATGTGCAGCATTGTCTCTAACAAGCAATTATATTTCATAATGTGAAATAATTAAAATCTTACACTTAAACCAAGTAGCTAATTACAGACCTTTTAGCTTAATAAAGATAGAGTGTGGAAAGGGATAATATATACGGTAATTATTGAGTTAAGCTGGATGTAATGTGTGTCCGGGGCTCACTCAGGACGTTCTCAGTCAATACTTAATTACTGCTCTCTGAAGCCTGTGTGGCATCTGGCTGCTGGGTTCCTGCTCCCCTCCCGAGGCATCTTCGCTGCTGGGGTTTACCTGTGGCCTTTGGTGGTGGCCGGGGGCAAGGGGGATGCCAGGGCAGTGGATGTGTCCTGTGCTGTGTGTGGTCACGGCCAGCTCTCGGGGTGTGCCAGCGGGGTGACTGACCACCGTCTGTCCCGTGTCAGTGACCCAGCTCTGCCCGATGCCATCCCACGGGGTCTCTGCCATGGACCCCACTCGGTGGCCAGACGGGACCTCGCAACATTTGGGTTTCTGCTGTTGCTATGTCCCGTGGAGAGGTGAAGGTGTTGGTCCAGGCGTTGGGAGGTGCTGGCAGAGCTCCCTGTCCCTGTGTAGCCTCCTGTGCCCCGCGGAGACCCTTTGCTTCTCCCACTTGCCTTGACTGAGCGTCGTTCCCGGCATCGCCCAGCCCTTACCGTAACACAGAGGGAAAATTTATTTAGCAAGGCTTAAGGTCAGATTTCGAGAGTGAACAGTTACAAGGTCAGGAACAGAGTTACAAGAAGAAAACAAAACACAAACCGCATCCTGCGCGGAGCGTGAGGGCCAGGCTGCTCCCTGGCTCTGGTGCCACAGGGCACCCCCAGGGTGTGCTCCCTGCCCGGGGCTGTCTGTGCACCCCAATTAATTACTGTCCCTGCTGCTGGAAACCAGGGTGATGCCCCTTCCCGTAGGGAGGGGGTGGAGGGATGGCATCTCAGACCCGACTGCCACATTCTCTTATGGGGACTAAACCTTTTGTCCACCGCCCCAGAGAGCTGTCAGCTCTGACCTCAGCCGTCCTAGCCGTGGAATGACAGGCCGACAGCTGAGAGGAGCTTAATGACTGGACATGGACTTAATGACTGGCCAGCAGTGGGACTGGCTGGCTGGGGAAACTGGAGCTTGACTCTCAGCCAGAGGTGTCTGGCCAGAAAATTCTGGCTTGTTTGGGAAAGGCTACTGTAATGCTGCAACGCTTGAGCTCCAAAAACCCAGCGGTAACTGGAAAGCGGGACAAGACGTACCAGGGGTTCCTCCGGAGGGATCTGGGCAGGCTGTCCTGTGCCTGGAGCTGTGAGGCCGCATCCCAGCGCCTGGTGTGGGAGATCTGGATGGCACACACTGCAGCCAGGTGTGAGACAAACTGGGCTAAACCGCAGCACGTGGAGACCGGAGCAAGAACGGCTCTAAGCGGGCACGGACGGGTACAGACGGCAGCAGTGGGGCGGAGGTGTGGGGTGGGGGGGATGCGGCTGGGGAACCCCTCAGGGCTGGGAAATGCACAGGATGGCTCAGGGCGCTGCGGTATTTCAGAGAAAAGTGCAGGAGTAGGGTAACTGTTATGAAATCTGTTATTCTGAAGTGTGACATGGTGCTTCACGCCTGGTGAGGAGCTCAGCAGCTGCAAACGGCTGCGCTGGAGAACAATTTGAATTTACCGGTGCCTCATGAGACGATTCCCTCTGGCCTTCAATATCACCATCCTCTGCCCTGCAGAAAATGCCCGAGCTGCCTCGCGAGGAGGCTTTTCCAGCAGACCTGGGGTGGTCTCGCAGGGCTCGAGCATCGTGCTTTGCATCGCAGGTGCCCCTTCGCCCTCTGACACCTTGGGGCTCACTGGGGGCGGGGGGCTCGGTCCCGTCCCATGAGGGCATGGCCACGGCCAGGGGAGCGTGTCGGGGGGACCCCCTGCTGCTGACGGTGGTGCGGGTCCTGCCAGCACAGGGCTGGGGTCCCGCCGGCATCAGCCCCCTCCTCTTCAAAGGCAGAATGCTAATTTCTGTCTGAGCAAGAAGAGCCACTAATTGTGTGTAAGCCCCTTCCGCGACGCTTGATTCGTGCCTCGCGCAGCGCCCCTGGAAAGGGTTTGAAGGAGGATGAAAGCCCCCTTTTAGGCAGAGAGGCTGTGTGATTAAGCAGCTCTCCTCGCTCGAGCACTGCGCTGGTTGGCAGCTGCTCGGTGCCTGCAATAATTATGTCAAAGCCTGGGGTGCCATCAAGGGTCTCCGACCATCTGCAAGTCAAGAGCTGCTTTCCAATTACCAGCACTGGCATCTCGTGTCCTCTTTGGTCCGAGCTGATGTTTGCTGAAGGATATTGGAAGAATTAGTAGATATATTTCTCTCTAATCCCGTCCCCAGTGACAGCAAAATCAAACTAAAAAGCACCAGATCGTGTGCTGTTGTTTTAGGCAATAACCCAGTGGTATTAACGAAGGTTTTTATCATTCTGGGGGCTGCATTGATTTAGAGAAGGAAATATCCGGGGTAACAAAGCTGGATGAGTTAAAAGCTTAACAGCATCTAAAAGTATTACAGCCCCACACGTGCTCCGGGAGCACTTGGGCTGTCCTGCTCCTTCCCAAGACCCGAGTCCCGGCCTGACAGCATCCCCCTTCCCTTGGAGGCCACTCACCCCTGCGGCCCCTGCGGCCCCTCTCCCCGGGGAGGTGGCGTTAGGGGAGGGCAGAGGTGGGGGTGCTGCTGCCAGCCCCCTCCTGTGCGGGACCCAGGGTGCGGGGCTCGGGGACACGCTGGGGGCTGGGCAGAGCGGTGGAGGGGCTGCACGTTGTATGTGGTGCATCGGGTGGGGACGTGGTGTTGGGGGGGTGTCAAAAAGCCGGGAGACTATTTGTCACTGTGTTTTGGCTTATATTTGATGAGCCAAATAATAAAAATAAATGGACTGTGTTTGCCAAGGTGATGCTTCTGCATTTCCAACTGGCATGAACAAGCAGCTCTGGGGAGGAACACCAGGGCGTGGATGTTTCTGAGAATCTTCTCCAGTCTTCGCTCTTTCCTGGCAGTATCTGCAAGCTCTCGAGCACCTCTGCTCTCTAATCTAATCAGTCCTAGGGAAACAGGCTTTGCCGCAGTGCCTGACCACTTACGCACCCACCAGCAGAGTAAATTCCAGATATATTTTGTGAGATTGGCACCGGAGTGGGGGCTGCACGGCTGAGCCCGGCGGACCCGCGGTGCCAAAGGATGGGATGGGAGGCAGAGGCTGCTCCACGAGGACTCCCTGGTCCAGCTCTGGCTTCCAGGTTGCAGGGAGAGCCCTGAATTACTGCTCAATTACTACTCAATTTCTTAGAGGCTTGGTCCAAATGCCACTTTCCTGACTCCATCACACGTGTTTTCCAGGCAGCAACCAGCGCAGGTGGTGAGGCGGGGAGATTCGATTAGTCCTGTTAGCTCTGTTATCAGAGCTCAGGCGATGGAGGTAACGGTCCCACAGGGTCTGTCCGTCTGTCTGTCTGGGGAGCGTGAGCCTGGCAAAGCTCTGGCTCTGGGTCCAGCCCGGAGGCAGGAGTAGGGATTCTGCCAGATGCTGGGCTCTGCTGGGCTGGGTGGGCTTGTCCAGGTGGGCAGCTCCACGGGGACATGGGGCATGGGGATGCGCAGCCAGTGTCCATCCCGGCCCAGGAGCCCTGCTGTCCCCCGAGGGACCACTTGGCAGCAACTGCCCACCCTTAGGGGTGGCTTGGACCACTGGTGTGAGGCTGCTGTCTCCTGTAGGGGTGGGTGGGTGGCTGTGGGTCTGTCCTGTCCAACTGTCAGGCAGATGCCTTGGGCTCACAGACGTGTTGGTGGGGTCAGCACAGGAGCTGCTGCTCCCCACCTGCTGCTGCACCAGGCTGCAGTGCTGGGGTTTCCCTGGGGATGCGCAGGGGGATTTATGGGCATCTTCCAAGCTTTATGATTCTTGATGAGTAGATAAAAGGCCCGTTTGTTCTTTTAATGGAGTCTCTGATGTTAATGGCCTCCCTCCAGTCAGATTAAGGTGCTTTGGCCTGTTTTACTCTAATAGAGGATGATTGAGAAGCGTCTGGCTGCTTCACAGTTGGTTTCCTCGCACTCCTGCTGTGCCGAGCCCATGCCCAGGAGAGGCTTCTTGGAAATTAAAGTCCCCAAAGCTGGAGGAGCTCAGCACCCTCTTGCAGGGGCTCCCTCCTGCTGGCCTCTTCCTTGCTGCAGACAGGGCTTGGGACCACCTGGGGAGCATGTGGGCGTAGGGTGGGACCCTGCTGAGACCCTGGGGT
Organism: Thinocorus orbignyianus; assembly: GCA_013400375.1. NCBI lineage: Eukaryota > Metazoa > Chordata > Aves > Ciconiiformes > Thinocoridae > Thinocorus > Thinocorus orbignyianus. The sequence continues at coordinate 129,689 of VXBW01000493.1, forward strand.
GGTGGGCGCTGCCCACCCTGCCTTCACCAGCCACCTCCTGCTGTCCAAGGGCACCGGGAAGCGCTGGAGCCTGCAGGATAATCAGAGCTATTAGAAACACTCGTGTGTGCAAGAGGGTGTGAAATGCAGATGGATGGAGGACCCTGGGGAGCGGGAGAGAACAAATGGGGACGTGCCCAGGTCCCCGCTCGGGCTGGGAGGGGGGCACAGGCTGCAGGAGCTGGCACAGGGACCCCAGTGTCCCTGTGCCCCCGTGTCCTTGTCCCCTGCGTGGCCCTGGGCATCTCAGGATAGTCAGGGAGCAGCTCCCCAAGCTGCAGTCTCATTGTGTTCACAAGGCACTGTTCCTGCATTTTAAGTGCATGCTCCTCGATGTTGTCCTGCCTCTAAATGGTCCTGGAAATGTATCGTCTACTTAACTACCTTTTAATTAAAAGTCGGGGATATTAGAAAAGAGAAATCAATTCCTGTCACAATTAAGACTTGGTTTGAACAATCGCAGCGTGTTTCAGCAAAGGATCCTCTCTGGACTTATTGATCTGTATTGTCATAATGTCTGCTTTATTACCATGGCTCAGACGGTCTTAAATGAATATTTTGCCTGAATTATGCATGTCATCTGTCAGGCAGAGGAGGCTGTGGGCTGCCAGTCACACTCTGCAGGGCTTCCTGGGCAAGGGCCGGGGCCAGCAGCCTCACCCCCTGTGGTGGGGGGCTCCTCTGTGAGCACAGTGCTCGCCCTGAGGACCCGGTGCTGGCTGGAGACACCGGGGGATCTCAGGGTCTGGAGCCCCAGGGCTGTCTCACAGCCTGGGGGCCGCGGCAGGTGGCACCAAGGGAGCAGAAACCGGCCACCGGAGCATCCTGCACCTGCTGAGGAGCCACCTGTCCCTGCTGGTGGGGACAGGAGCAGGGCTGGCACCAGGAGGGGTGGCTGGCACCAAAGCTGGAGCCTTCCCGGCATGTGCCCGTGGTTCTGCCACACACCCAAACCTTCCTCTCCCCCTGAGAGGGGCCGTGGGGAGCACTCGGGTGTCTCCCCTGTGGAAGTGACAGGAGAGTAAGAGGCTGATTAATCAAAATCTAACATGATAAAGGACCTTTTTAAGGCAGAAGACATCCCGGTTATAGTTTTTCTGCCCTTTAAAAGTTCTTTAAAACTAGGGGGTCTTGGAGGAAGGAAAATTGATTTCTCACGGTTTCTTTTGTACCTCTGGGGTAGAAAGTAAATTCAAAGGGACCCTGACATGAAGTGTCAGAGTCTCTGCTGCTGTGGCTGATAATGAGATCTCTCACAGACAAATCAAAACACCTGGGTTTCACCACAGAGGAGCTACTGGTTTGACTCAAGATGTTGGGTTTGGGAAGAAGAGCTGGCACGTGCTGAAATCCTGTCTGCCGTGGAGGACTTGGCTACGGGAACACCGGAGCTGCAGGGATCCTGGGGCCGGGTCCTGCTGCCCACGGTGTGTCCCATCCTGTCACTGCTCCCCCTCTTGCCCTGGGCCACCAGCAGTGAATCCTGTGGCTGCTTCCCCGGCTCCCCTGTCCTGCAAACTGCCGGCTTGTCGGGGGCTGGGGAGGGAGAACCCCCACCACCTCGACAGCATTTCTTGTGAGCTGATGGTCACGGCTCCCAGGGCTGCAGCCTGCTGGATACCCTCTGCTTTGTGATAAATAGGGCTCACATCATAATTTCTGTCTCTTATTGATGCTTTTAATCTACAGACCTCAGGAACGCTCAGGCAGAGGGAGGCGAGCCGGAGGAAACCAGGAGAGAGAGAGATGCTCAGAAAGAGGAAAGCAGCAGAGGAAAGCGAGTAGGATGAACTCTTTACCTCTCTATCCCATTAGCACATTCACTGTGGATTAAAAATCCTGTTGGGAGTCGGCAGCTGGGGGAGCTGGACGGCAGCACAGGGATGGCAGTGGCTCTGGCTCCGTGGCAGTGCCCATGCCCAAGAGGGTGTTGGGGACGGCTCCAGCCGCCCAGTGCCTCCCCCTCGCTGGGATGGGCCCCAGCCCTGGTCTGTGCTCCCCTGGGTTGTGGGTTAAATGGCTCTCAGGGTCCCCGATCCTGCCTTCGGTGTATGACTAATTGGAGAAGTGTCTAATCGTGTCCTCCACCAATGTTACTGTTGCACAGCCTGTGATTAAAGATGCTGTCAGCCGCTGCTGTGTACAGATAATAATGCTGCTTTCTGCCCATTCCTACGCTGTCAGCCTCATTAGGAAGGTTTATGGATAAATTAGATGCTCTGGGATTGAGTAGTGCCTCAAATGCATCCAGAGTGTCATGCCCTCGACCTTGGCTGTCCGGGGGTGACTCTGGTGACCCCCAACCACTGCGTGGGGCAGAACCCTGGCCCCACAGCGGGGTGACCCCCAGTCTGGAGCCCCACCTGCTGTGCCCATGTTGGTTCTCCTCGTGGAGACCCTTTTGGGGGTGCAGGCCCCACTTTTGCTGCCAGACTGGAGACTGCAGCAAATGTCTGGGTGATAAAATTCTCTCTGATGCTTCATTACAGCAGAATCTGCAACACATGCAGAAGGATGCTCTTTTTCCACTCTGCTGAGTGAAACATTCATACATTTCCAGAGAAAGCTCCTGGTACGGGTGGTGCGTGGCCTTTCAGATACAGCGGGAACAAACTGCAGCTGCAGATGGGAACAGGTTGTTTCTGCCATTTTTTTATTCTTTCCCCTAATTATGATGCAGATTGGACACTCTCTCCAGCATTTCCTCCCTTTCTGTTTGTTTAAGCAGTATTTTTGCGAGCCTACGGGTCTGTCTCACCCTGGGACACGAGTGCACTGTTATAATGAAACTGAATTTATTGCTTTTCCCCCCAGTGCTGCTTCCACTGGTGGCCAGTGCCGAGCCAGGGGCTGGGAGCAGGGTCAGGATGTGCTGGTGGGAACGATCCCTCTCCTCCATCGGGATGGAGCCAGCAGGACCCCCATGGCTGGCGGTCCCTCTGCAGGGGCTGCAGGAGGAGCAGGGCGAAGGAAGCCGTCCCGCTCCCCGCTGCATACCCAGCACTCCCTAATTACCGGGGAGCTTTAATGGAGCTGGGCACACCGTGCTGGTGCCTTATTTAGAGTCTGCCCAAGTACCGAGTCCTGGAGTGCAAAATGCATCTAGGAATTAGCCCCAGCTGGAGTAAATTGCTAATTATCATTTGCAAAGTATATTACCCTCTTTTATCATGGACAAATGGAAAAGACTGGCGCTGCGTGACCTCCCTGTCACCCTCGCCCCGTGACTAAGGGATAATTGGCAAGTGCCTCGTGGTGATTGAGTTACGGAGCAAGTCCTGAAGTGTATTTCTTCATCACTGTGTCATGCAACTTGCATCTCTGATTGCCTAATGAACAGGAGCCGGAGCCACGCTCACCCCAAGGAGCCTCGCTGCAGCTCGGTGCCGCGGCTTCAGAGCCCTTGATGTAAAGGGACATTTGCTGCCACTTCACCGAGGGGCCGATAAAGTTAGAAATCCCAGTAATTGGTTCTAAATGGTGATCAGCACAGAGACTTAAATGCAAAAAACCCTCTTAACAAGTAGAGAGAACGCTGTAAAACAGGGAAATCCACACCCAAGGCACACTGGCAGTTTGGGATCCCCTTGGGGGTGCACGTAGAGCTGCAGGGTCCCTGGGGAGCGGTGCTAACCAGCCTGACGTTTGTGTGGTCTTCACATTTGCAGAGGTTTGGGGTGCAAATTCCGCAGCGCTGCTCCGATCGGTGGAGGGCAGAGCCCCAGGGCATCCCCCAGTCCTGAGCCTGCAGGACCAGCAGGACCCGTCTGTCTGAAACCCGTCTGACCACGAGCGATGGCCACACGCTGCAGGTCCCTTTGTAAAGCACAAACAGCTCCCGCTGTGAAAGGATTTCCGAGGCCCCTGAAAATGAAACTCCTAATGACAGCACTTCAAACAGAACTGCCGCAAATCTCTGTAAGTGATTTTAATGAAACCAGCCAGGAATACAAGGGGAGCAAATCAAAGCTGGGACAACTCCTTTGTTCAAATTACATGTAATTGCTATCAAAATTATGATAATGGTTGTTTGCACCATTATACTTGAGGTGTATCATCATTTCTCTCACAGACCCTGGCTCGCAGAGGCTCTCACACCTGTGCTCTCAGCCTGCAGTTCAGTTTTAGCCAGAGCCAGAGGGTCCCAGTGCCCCTGCCGTGGGAACAGGTCATGTTCCTGGTGCTGCAGCTCAGAAGGGACTGAATGGATGGGGCGGGACACAGTCCCAAGTTCAATATGTTTACTCTAAGTAATTGCACATTAATTAGCACTAAGTTACAGCTGCTTTCCTCTGGAACTCTAAATTACTTTCAACTGGCACCAAATGGCTTCCTCCTGATCAATGCTGCCCAGGTGAGTGCCAGAGCCACGGCCAGCGGCTGCTCCGTGGTGGCTGCCAGGACCCTCGGGGATGTCCCCTGGCTGGGGCTGTGTGTGGAGGAGCACTGTGGTGGCCCAAGGGCTGGTGGCTGTGCCAGGTACCTCGACTGGCTTCCAGAGGAGATCCCCAGCCCCCCACCTGACAACCAGCGAGTCCCCCCTGCTCCATGTGGAATGCTGGAGCCACCGGGATGAGTTTGCTGCAGTTTTCCCTTGTGTCCACCGTGAGGAGGTGACAATGGGTCTCGGTGCCTTCATGCTGTGACCCCCAACCACTGCTGGGGCTGGAGTGACCTCTGAGAGCAGAACCAGAAGCACCAGTTTTCTCAGCAACGAGCAAAATGAACCGAATCCTCCCCGTGCTGGGTCAGAGCTGAGACACTGCAAACTCTTGTTTTCTCCTGGTAAAATGAAAAGTAATTCTTTCCCCTCTGTGCATTCCAGCCCCGTGTTGTCCCTGCATGAGGCTCTGGAGTCACTGCGGGTCGGGATGGGATGGGATGGGATTTGTTGGCTCTGTTACAGCCTGGGCTCCCTCAGCTCTCGCCTCAGTAATTTATACGCCATTGTGTGACTGATGAAAACCCGCTATCAGATAATTGATTCCCTTTGGTTTTTTGTAATCCTTTGGAGTCTTGTCTCTGATACTCATCACCTGTGCCAGGCCCTTGCCTGGCCAGCCCCCTGCTGCGGGAGGGTTTCTGCCCAGACCCCTGTGCCAAGCCTGCACGTGGCTGGGGAGGGGCAGGAGGGGCTGGGGGAGCCCGGGCAGACCCTGTCCCCACGTGCCACCCACACGGAGCTGCGTGGCTGCGGGTCTGAGTCCCCTGGGAACGACACAGGGAGTCTAATTAATGCATGTAATAAATCTGCAGAATTAGGTGGCCTGTCTGCCCTTGTGCATCCGTTGCTTCCTCCTCCACAAAGATAATTACATCAGACAGCTCTTAAAATAGGCGCCTGTTCCCTTGCAGGGTGTTTGCGAGTGGAGCTGGTGGCAGCACCAGGACGTGTCTGGGCTGGGCACACAGGGTGCCGGGTCCTGGGGGCGATGCTGAACCCGGACCCCTCCGTGCCCAAGGAGGTGAGGCCATCTGCCCCTGTGAGAGCGTCCCCTGCTCTGGCTGAGCTGGAATTTAGCACCCAATGGATCCTTGTCCCCAGTGAAAGGCTGGGCTTCCTTCTGATAGCGACGGAGCGGAGCATTACTTACATAAGCGTAATGATCCTGCGCTGCCTGGAGCTCTGGATTTTCTCAGTATATGATGAATGTGAAGTGTTTAAAAAAAATTAGACCCTTACTATATTTTACATTATTTTCTAGAACGTAGATCTCTGTGGGTTGGCTGGAAATCCATTAACAAGAAATGTAAAGATGCTTAAAGGCATTTACCCAGATTAGCTGCCTTTATGCAGTCAAGGATCTTTTTATGTGATTACCTTAAAAGCTAAAGAGCTGCTGCAAAATATTTATAGTACAGACATCCTGAAGCAAAGAGTACACATCTGACAGAAAAATTAAGCTGTTAAAAACAAATGCAGAGCTCTGGCTGCTTTTATTTTCAGACAAACAATATGGAAGGTAAGAGAAGTTAACACACGGAGTGGTTTCCTCTTGCAGCCCACGGTGCAGGGCTGGGCGGCTTTGATCTTGAGATTTATGGGGAAGCTTTACATTAACTTTAATTTTCGCTGTGATTTCTACCAGTTTGTGGTGAGGAGACGATGTGGGGATGAGCTGGCACCGTGGGCAGTGGGCTGCGGTGGCTGTGACAGCGTCCCCCCCCCCGCCCCGGGACGCGGTGCCTGAGCCCGGGGGGAGCTGGGGCAGGGGCTGGCGAGGGGCGATGGTCCCTGCAGGTGCTCTGAGCCACCGGGCGCTGCCGCTGTCCCGGGGCATTCGCTCCACGCCGGGTACGTCGGTGCCTTTTTGCTGCCGCCGGTGCTGAGTGTGGCTGCGGCACGACTCCTCCTGGAGCGTGCTTCTGTGACATGCCCAAAACAGCACGAAATTGCACAAATCCCTGGTTTTCCATTGTAAGAAAATCCTTTCAAGTGTGGAAGAGGAAGGAGAAGTGCGAAGGTTTCCGTGAGGTTTCTGCCTGCTCCTTCATTCTTCAAGGGCAGCTCCGAGCAGCCTCCAGCCGCGGGCTGCCCCCCCCCCTGTCCTTTCGCATGAAAAGTCATTTGTCAGCAAAAGAAGCAAAGTTTTGTTTTTCAGTCCAGCTCTGGCTGTCCTCCCACTGAGACTTTCAACTCTTTATCTCAGGAATTGATGCTCTCGGATTCTGATCCTCTTTCCTCGGTGTTTGTATTGATTTTCTTTTTCTTTTTTGTTTTCCAGGAGGGTTATTTTCACTGTGGCTTCACAACTACCTTTCTGTCTCCACTTACAGCAGGTAATAGCTCAGCTTGGAGAATTACACGTTTTCTGGCCCCAGCGCACTCTGGAGCCGGGATAGCCGGGTGTCTGTGCCCTCCCACTCCTTACTCTCAGTCTCACCCTGTGGGGAGCGGGGCTGGATGGGGGACAGCGGTGACCAGAGGAGCTGCTTCCCTCCTGCTTGGCTTGCAGAAGCCACCCCCTGGTCACACCAGGGGTGCAGGGGCAGACAGAGGGTCTGGGTGCTGTCCCAGGGCCACATCCCTTGTCCCACTGGCTCCCTCCCGCTGCTCAGCTCTGCTGGTCCCCGGCCGCCGGCTGTGCCTGATAACAAATAAATCCAATAGGCTCCACTTAAGAGGCTGCTCTGTTTCCTTCACCCCAGCAATGGCTTTTAGTCATCCAGTCTCGCCAGAGAAAAATTCATGAGATCATTTCCCCAAAACAACATGATACTTCAAAATGGTAATTAAAATACCTCTGGCTGTTCTAATATTAAGCTTTTATAAGTGCCTGGAATAATATTTCAGATAAATGGAGAAGCTTTGTACTCTATTAGCATGACATGCCCTTCTCTTAATGAAACCTCTCTCTAACATCAAACCCTCCACACACTTTGAAGATACTCTTCCCTGTTCTGTCCTCAGCGGCGGGGCCGTGTCCCCCTCCCGTGGGCCTCGGTGGTGGCCGCGCTGTCCCAGGGTCTGCAGCGATTTACTTCATGACACCAACACCGGCAAGCGGAGCAGCAGCAGGATCCCGTGTGTGGATGCTGAGGGTGGGAGGGTGCTGTGCCCCGAGGCTGGTGAGCGAGATCCCGTATATTACACCCCGTGAGCTGTGTGCCGAATTAGAGCAATCTAGTTTTAAAGGGCATCTTTCAAGCACAAACTGGCTTTTCCCCACACTTGACTGATCACACAAATAACTGTGATTAAAGGTCAAGTGCCTGGGTTTTTCTGTTTTACTCCTTAAAAATTTATATGCGAAGGAAAACCTGGAAGTTAACATAGCATGAAATTGTTATGCCGTTATGAGCCTTTAACGACAACTAAATATCACTTTTCTTCCTGGGTGGCTTGAAAAATCTCCAGTAATGATGGGTCACTGCTGCTGGTTTCCACTGGAGGAAGATGACAAATAAACCCTGTCTTTTGCTTCCCTGCCCTGTGAGGTGACAGGGGGAGAGTTTTAATTATATGAACTTGTGACTCCCGTCCCCGGGCTGTGACCCTGTCCCCAGGGCTGTGACCCCATCCCTGGGCTGTACCCCGGGCTCTCCAGGGGTTCCTGGGCTGCAGGCGTGGGGTTGGAGCATCATTGGCTCAAAGCTCCACTGGCTGTGGCCGCACCAGCCCCTGCCAAGCTCTCCCGGATGGAAACAGCATCGATGCACGGATAAGGATTTTCTCCCGGGCCCCGTTAACCCAGGGAAAGGCAGTGGCCGTGTTTCCAGAGGCACAGAGAGACAGAGGGTGGGTTGGAAACACCCCCTGGCTTCGGGTGTCCGTGAAAAATGTTTCCTCTGTTTCTGCAGAGTGGCCAGGGCAGCAGCATCTCCCTCTCAGCTGTCCAAGAGCCCCACGTTTCAAGAGATTTATACTCAGACGCGATGCCTCCTAAACCTCTCGAAAGCCTTAGGTGTAAAAAATGCTTGGAAAGGCGAGATTCCTGAGGGATGGGATGAAGAACCATCGCAGCGGGGTTTGAGCGGGGTACCCGGGGACGGCTGCGCTGTTCCGGCACCAGCCCCGGCCGCCGCCGTCGTTCGGCTCCAGAGTGAACAGCGCTGCTGCCCCTGGCCCCGCCCCCTTCTCCCGGCGGCGGTCGCGGATTGGCCGGGNCCTGCCCCTGCTGCCCCGCGCCGCCGCCGAGCAGGGTGAGCTCTCCGGGCAGCGGGGACGGGGCGGGACAGTCAGCCCCGGCGGGNGGGGGCGGGCGGGGGTCGCGGTTGGAGCCGCCGGGAAGGAGGGGCATCTCCCGGTGTCCCCGCAAAGGAGGCGACCGGGAATGCGCCGCCGCTGGTGTCGGGAGCCCGAGAGGAGACGGCGCTCGCCCGTCGGGGGTGGCTTCTGCGGGGCTGAGCCGGGGAGGGATGGCGCTGCCCGGGGCGCAGGGATCAGCGGGTCTGGGCTCGGGGGGTTCCTGTGGGCGCCGTCCGGATCCAGGGGTGCGCAGGCTCCGGCGCTGCAGCGGTGTCGGGCGGATCGTCCTGCAGTGTCCCCCGGGAAGGGCTGCAGCCGTCCCCGGGATGCCACCCCCGCCGGGCTCCGGTGCTGGTGGCCCGGCTGCGGGGTCCGCTCCGGGTGCACAGCCTGGATCTCTGCGGGGCTGGGTCCTGCGGGGTGCCTGTGGCGCTGGGTGGGAGCTGTCCCCGCACTCTGGAGCTGTCCCACCGCGGGGCTGCGGGTGTCCGGGATGCGCGGTGGCTGGGGGATGCTCACCGTCACCTGCTGGGTCGGTCAGTTTGCTTTCTGAGGCGTTGTCTCCCCCGCAGTTGTCCTGCTGGACTCGAAGGAATCGCAAGCGGAGCTGGGCTGGACCTCGCACCCATCAAACGGGGTGAGTGTGGCGGTGGGGCTGTCCCTCCGTGCTGCCCTGTGTCGCTCAGCAGCATTTCATGTCCCCACATGGAGCCGGAGGAGGAGGCTGGTGGCCGTGGGGTGTCCCCACACCGCGGGTGGGTGGCTGCTCAGTGTAGACTATAGGGTCAATCAGTGCCGGGCACCCCTGGGAGTGGGGTGAGAGATGAAGCACTAGTACCACCGGTGTGGAACACCTCTTCTAAACAGGTTTTACACTCCTGTAATGAACAAACACATACCCAGTGAAGCCTGAATATCCCAGTTTGCAGTCAGTACCGGATCCTGGGCTCCCCTCGGCTCCTCTTGGAAGCGGCTGTGGCTGGCGGGGCGTCCTGCGGGGTTTGTCCCATCAGGTCCCTGCTTTGCTGCCAGGGTGGGTGTGCAGCTGCCTTCAGGAGAGTGTGCTGGGGAGCTCTGAGCTGGGCTCCTTCCTGCCTTGGGTTCGTTTTCCAGAATGGAAACAAACCCTTCAGAGGGAATAGCGATAGTTCCTGGAGTCATCTGTGTTCCCCAGCTGTTAGTCTGCAGAAGAAACTCTGTTTTGGGTACATTTGGCAATCTTGCATAAATTTACCCCCAGAAAGAACTGCTCTGGAAGGTTGCCAGGTCATCCCTACGGCTGTGGGGGCTGAATCATCTTCCCACTAATCAGAATCTCTGCTGGTAACTTTGGGGAAATACCGTTTTCACTTGTAGCCGGAGGATTTGTTCTGTTCTAGCTAAAACTTCTCCTGACACAGAAGCTGCTGTTGATGAAGGTACTGGTCCTTGTGCGATGGTGAGACTGCCATCACGTCTCCTTGGCTGTCTTTGCCTTCCCTGGTAGCCCAGCCCCACGGGCGTTGTGCTGGTGCTAATGCTGAGCAGAGGCCCCTTCCCAGGGGCAGAAGGTCCGGGGTGTGCGGGAGGTGGAGGCTCTGGCTGCTCAGCAGATGATGTGTTGGTTTTGTGTTAGATGTTGGTTTAGAGGGTCTGGTGCTGGTGCCCTCTCTCTGGCTGTCTCCCTGTGTGCAGCTCTGCAGCGAGCTCGGGTGGTCCAGCAGCACAGTGAGGTTCTCAGCTGTGGTTTTGGTGGGCTGACTTCTAGTGCCGGCAACATGATGGCCTGTAGGTGGAGAGGCTTGTGCTGGTGATGTTTATGCTGACGGGTGTGTTTTTGCTGGGGTGGCTGCTGGTTACAGCAGCTCCCGAGCTGTAACAGCCCTTGTGTTCTTTCCCCAGTGGGAAGAGATCAGTGGCGTGGATGAGAACTACAAGCCGATTCGTACCTACCAGGTCTGCAACGTCATGGAGCCAAACCAGAACAACTGGCTGCAGACGGGCTGGATCGCCAGGCGTGATGGCCAGAGGATCTTCATCGAGCTGAAGTTCACTCTGCGGGACTGCAACAGCATCCCCGGCGTGATGGGCACCTGCAAGGAGACTTTCANTCACTCAGGGGGACCTGGGCGAGCGCAAGATGAAGCTGAACACGGAGCTGAGGGAGATTGGGCACCTCACCAAGAGGGGCTTCCACCTGGGCTTCCAGGACGTGGGCGCCTGCGTGGCACTGGTCTCCGTGCGGGTCTATTACAAGAAGTGCCTGGCCACCCTGCAGAACCTGGCCATCTTCCCGGACACGGTGGCAGAGACGGCCTTTGCGACGCTGGTGGAGGTTAAGGGCACTTGTGTGGCTCACGCTGAAGTGGACGTGGATAACCCGCCCCGGATGCACTGCAGCGCCGAGGGCGAGTGGCTGGTCCCCATCGGGAAGTGCACGTGTGGCCCCGGCTTCGAGGAGAAGGACGGGGGATGCAGAGGTAAAGGTGGCCGTTGGTGTCCTCTGGCAGTCGCTGCTCATGTCAGTCCCCGCTGCTGCCAGACTGCTCCCGTCTGCTGGGTGCCCAGCGTGGCTCAGAGAAGGGGAATTGCCTTTTGTCAGTAATATTGTTCTTTCATTTGATTGCAGCTCCCCAGCGACAGCCTCAATTTGAGGGGTGGCAGTTGGGTGGATGGGGCACGTTGCTGGTGGCTGCTCTGCAGCGCAGTGCTGGCTGGGCAGAGGTGCCAGAGCTCTGAGCACCACCAGGCGTTTCCTACCGCTTTATCTGTAACTATAAAATTACTCTAGAACATTAATATCCCCGTTGTCAAGCTTTAGACACAACTGAGTAATTCGGTGACTCTACAGCTCCCAAGGTTACGTTTAATGCTGGCTGTGACAATGGATGTAGCCTCTACCTTAGCAGGTATCTTGGCATCTGCCACTGAGCCTGGTGCTGCGGTGGTGCCCGGCACGGGGTGGCTGCTGTGTGTGTGATTGTGCATCTCCCACCCCTGGAGACGTTCCTCCATCCCTCAGCACCCAGGGGCTTTTCTGCTCCAAAAGGTGTAGCTGGCTCTCAGTTGCGGGGCAGTGTGTGCTGGTGCCCCGAGGGCAAAGCTGCTGTGGGGCAGAGGAGAGGTCAGAGCACGGGCTGGGATGCCTGAGGATGTTTGCTTCAGTGAGATATGGCCCTTTGCTGCCTGTGGCTGGTGTCCAAGTGATGCCTGGTATCTCTGCCTGGTAGAAAGTGGATGGAGAGGAAATTAGCTGTCAGTCCCACAGAGGTTCGGTTCCCCTGTGTTTGGGCAGTGTGGTGCGGTAGGAGCCTGAGCTCTTCCTGCAGAATTGGGTCTGACCTTCAGGCTACTGGAGGCTTTTCAGATTTAAATTGTGCCCTGTGTGCCGCCTTCCTCCAGCGTGGGAGGCCTTCCCCACCGCCCGGGCAGTGATTGTTTGCTGGATGCCCTCCTTAAGAAGCCCTTATTAGAGCTATTGAATTGAAATCTCAGCGCTGCTCCCTGCTCCAGTGGCTGCGTGGCAGCTCGCCGCGCTTTCCCCATCTGTTTGGAGTGGGAATTTACATAGCGAGTCCCAGAAGGCTGGTGCTAATGTTTCAGGTTTCTCTGTGTTGAGTTTAAATAATTCATATTCTCTAAGGAAAAATATTTGAAGTAATTTAATGGACATAATTGAGTTTCCCCCCCCTCCCAGAAAGCAGGTCATTAGTCACTCTCTGTGGAGCAGTGTCTGATGTCTGGTCAAATACCAGAAGATAGTTTTTAAGGGTTGAAAGTTTTTGGTTTTTTTGAGCCCTGCATTAGCATAGCATTAAGCGAATAAAAGATTTCTGATGAAAGCATCTGGGGCTGCAAAATTCTTCAAGAAGGACAAAAGCCCTTGAGCTGGAGGCAGGTAAACATGGTGGGAGCTTGGGGAGATTCAGACAGGCAGGTGGTGGCACAGCGACCCTGGCTGCGCTGCCGCGGTCTCGTGGAGGTGGCGTTGGAGGGCTCAGTGGGTGCCAGTCTGCTGGGTCCTCCTTGTCTGTGAAAGTCCCCGTCGCAGTCTCTGCCACGGCTCCTGTGGCCGCGGGAGGCTGGACCCTGAGTCGGTTGAAGGAGCTTTGGGGCGCCGGGACAGCCCGGGGGTCTCCAGACTGTCCTGGGTGCTGCTCCCCTGCTCCTGCTCCTCTCCCTTTTCCTTCCGTCTTCTCCCAGGACTTGCTGGTTTGTGGCTAGGAGACATGGCCCTTCTCTGCAGGAGGAATAAGATTTGTTTCCCACTGAACTGGTGCAGCTGTTTGAACTAAATCACAAAGCTGCTGTCCCCCTCACCCTGACTTAAGTGCTGAAATCATCCTGCCGCTGAGAGAACGTTTGTATCCTCACGCTGAAATTCGGAGAGATGAAAAAAGGGTAGTAGGATTTCTGTGAGAAATTCCATTGCCCCGTGGATGATCACCTGTCCGTCCCCATTTCATCTCCGCTGGGCTCCTCAGTGCTGGTGTCTCTTTACCCTTAATTTTCCCAGGTGGGAGCTGTGGCCCCTCCGTGCCGTTTGCTTTGTGATGTGTGTGCAAATGGAGCCGCGATGGGGAGGGTCTGCCTGACATTTGCTGTAAAGTTGTCTCTTTCCACTTTGTCTTTTCTGTCCAATCCCTTGTAGTATCTGCAAGGAGAATTTCAACAAAGCCCAAGGTTAATATTTACCAGCCAGATTTGCTGCAAATGAGACAACTTCAACCAGACATTGAATTAATATGATGGAGACCAGTTTCCAAAAATAGCTGTCAGCCACTCTTCTTTGACAGAAACATAAATTTGTGCTGTGGTGAAGTTTCCTTCTCAATTTATTTCCCTCCTGGGTGTTGGTGGCCGTTGATGGGGAGATGCCAGGTGCCCGGCTCCCACACCGTGCGCCTCCAGTGGGTGAGGGTCCAGTTAGTGGGATGGAGCCCTTGTGTGCGCAGGGTGGCACTGCTGGAGCCGGGCTTAGGGAGGAAGTAGTTTCTGGTGCTCTGTTGGGATTTTTAAAGAAAGTTTGGACTCGGTGTGGCTGGGTCTGACACCTCGGGGCTGTGGTGCCAGCCCAGCGCTGCTGGGTTGTGTCCCACAGCACGTCCAGGGACGTCTCTTCCCTGGCAGCGAGCAGCCAGCATTGCTGCATGCCGGGGAAGGAGCACCTCGCATGAGAAGTGGCACCACTGAGTTCCTGTTTGTGGCAGCCCACGGGCACGAGGAGCAGCTGCCCACGTCCACAGTGCTGTTTGAAAAGGGGAATAAAAGAAATTCCCCCCTTCTCGGCATTGCTGAAGGGACTCATGAGCAGCATGTCGGATTGAACATCCCATGGACAGGACATGGGAGCTTCACAGTATCTTGCTTAGGGAGAAAGCCAGAGAGAATAATAGCCCTTAGACTTGTTCTTTTGTACCTTTAGGGTGTTCTTTGGCTGGGGGAGTCTTCATCTCTGCTGGGCTCATCCTTGACAGCGTCTGTGTGGAGGACTTTGGGAGCTTCACAAGGCGAGCTGGCACCACTGCTGGTCTTAAAATGTAGGGATGAGATGAAAGGCACAAGTCAATGCTAATTAGAAGAAAGCAGCCTTTGCTAATGATAACTGCTAGTGATGCGTGATGTAACGTGCGCTTGATGCTGGGCAGGAGGCGAGAAATGGCTTCCCCTGACCCGCCGTGGGATCTGTCCGTGCTCTGCTGGAAAAGGAAGGGCACGGGGCTGCCAGCTCGCCAGGCCGGGCTGCGCTGCTAACGGCTGTGGCTGCCTGATGGATCTGACACTGTGTGGGGCATAATTACACTTCATGGCAGCTTGTAGTTGTTGCTGTAAATGAGGAGACGGGGTTTGTGACAGTGCAAACTGGATTCTGTTGTGGCCCTTCATCGCTGCTGTTTTCTGACCCATTTTCAGCCTCACCCCCTGCAGTTCCATCAGGTGTGTGCCCATGTCTGTGCCCGTGCCCTGGAAGCGGCCAGGCTGCTCCCTCCTCTGCGGGCTGGGGCTCTGGAGGGCTGCGGGTCTCCCTGGGCTGGTTCTGGGGGGGTTTGCCCTCTCAGATCTCTCCAGTGCTGCCCGGGCAGGCTGTCCTGCCACCGTGCTCCCCTCCTGCCTGGCACAAACCGCCCTTGCAGTCACTTCAGCCCATAACTGCTTGTCCCTGTGCCAGCGAGCACGGAGAGCACTTCTCACCCAGCAGATCCTGCCACGCTACGGATACCTCAGGAAAGTCAATATTATCTTTCCTGTGCTTGGCTTCTTGAATAGCAAGGGAACAAACAGATAAGCAAAGCCTTTGGGAAGATCATCCTGCCTGTTGTGGGTAGTAGGCTTGTGCACAAAACCACAGTCGTAAATACTGTGAAACAGAGTAGGTTCTTCATTGCTGCCAGCCGCTACTGGGTGTAATCTTGGTACTGTTTTGAGCAAATTTCAAAGGAAGTTCTTCTGTAAAATAGAGGGTTTGGATAAAGTCCTTGATTTTTATTTTCCAAAGGGAATTTCTATGATAAAGTACTTTTTAAAAAAACAGTCTTTCCATTTGATGCTGTATCTCCCCTTTCAGTGCTTGCCTTTTTGCTGCTGAGCATCCCAAGCCGGAGGGGGAGAGATCCTGTTAGACACTTCTGCTCGTCTGTTGAGGCTGCCACGACCAGTGCCTTTGCTTGGCTGCTGATGTTTCCCTCTCCCCTTCCTCAGGAGCAGCGTCCCCACGTCCCCTGGCCGGGGTTTGGCTCCTGCCCGGGCAGAGCACTGAGCATCCCCCTGCCCACACCGTGCTGCCAGGCTGGGCTGGTCCCTCCCAGACTGAAGGTGCCTTTCCTTCTGCCAGACAATTGCAGACATCAACTTTGAAGGAATTAAAAAGAATGAAGTCCCAGAGCAGTGGCCTGGCCCTGGGAGCTCCTGGCACCCTCTTTCTCTTAGTGACAGTGAGCAGTGAGCGAGGCTCGTGTCCTTGTAAGTCTCAAGGGCTGCTGAGCTTGGTGCATCAGCCACTCTGCTGTGGCTCAGCGGGACAGGGGAGAGCATCTCGGGGGTGAAGAGAGTGGTCTCACCCAGCCCGAGTCCCTCCCCTTGTTCTGGGAACCGGCCACGTCGTTTGCCCAGTAGCAGAGAGGAAGGAGAGCACCTGAGGAGTTTTTGAGCTGGAGCACCCCGTGGGGCTGCCCTTGGGAAGGTGTTCCTGAGCGCTGCGTGGCCGGGGCTGGTTCTCGCTGAGCAAACCTTTGGGAGGGGAGCGGAAGGGGATGTTGGTGAGATGCTTCCCTGGGCATCCTGTGTCCCCCGTCATGTCACTGCGGTGCCCTTAGATGGGAAATAAATAGCTCAACTGAAAGTTAGAGACATTTAGAATAATAAGTTACACACTTGTCGTTTAGTGCAGATACGTGCTGAAGCCTAAGGTCTGCTCTTCCATTTATATACAGAAAAGATGGATCCGAATGTACAGCGCTCGGGGCCTTTGATTTGTTTCATCTTTTATACATTAGCTTATAAACCTGTGTGTGCTTCTGGAGCTCATTTTATCTTCTGAGTGATGCTTGAGTATTATGCATAATAAGTTTTTTTTTTTCTCCTGGGATGTGGTGAGTTGCAGAAAGTGCCAGGTTTTACTTTCATCAGGGATGTGGCCCTCGGCACCCGCAGAGAGGCACCGGGGCTGCTGGCAGGTTTGGCAGCACTTGTCAGGGCAGGAGCTGTGCTGGGTGGTACCGGGGTGGGAAACGGGGCTGGGGCAAATCTCTGCCTGTTGCTGAAGGAATAAATGCTGGGGCAATGCACACTTTGGGTTCCTTCTGAATTATGGTTTGCCTTTCTCCTCCTGGGTCTTGAGTTCTAGCAGAACCTGGCTGGGGCACCTCTGACCTGGGCAAAGTGACTGTTTGGGGACGTGGAGAGCTTTGCACGGAGTGACCTGGAGGATGTGCCTCCCCTGGCCCCACAGCAGCCTCCCTGGCAGCTGTGACGCCGTACGGAGGATGCTGCATTCCATCATCATGCTTATGAAACGCCCATGTAAAATATGCTTTCTCTTCAGTCTCTTTTTGGAGTAATGACTGAGCTTGGAGATATTTATTATTGGGGATTGTGTATTATATTGCTGTTTTACAGTGTGTCTGAAATAATTATGGCTATGGAAATTGTGGCAAAGCCAGACACAAATTACTCCATGACACTTAATTTTAGAACAAACTACTCAGAAAATTACAAGCATCACAATTTGTTTGCAGAATTCTTGTCAGGCTTAAGGTTATAGATGCCTGGCTGCTAGATGGATGTGCTGGTGGTTCTGGAACACAGGGGGAGGCAGATCTTGCCCATGACAGGGGGAGTTTGTGCCAGATGAAGCCCTTGGCAAGAGTTGGTGCATGTGAGGTGCGGGTCGGTCAGTCCTTCGCAGGGGATGAGCTGTGAGTGCATCAGGGAGCTGACAGACAGCAGTAAATTGCAGTTGGCTCAGGGGATGTGTCTGCTTTGGTGTGTCCTTGGGGAAATTCCTGCATAAATAGAAGGAGGTTCTGTTCGGTGCTGCCGTAGCGCTGAATTCAAGCAAATGCCACCTTTTAGATATTTCAAGACTGTCTTACTAAATATTCTCGGGTATTTAATTTTCTTCTGGACTAATTCGCTGAATTTAATTTCAGCTATTAAGAGGTCATTGTTGGAGATGCACAAAGATGTAGCCTCCGGACACAGGGTTTCATTCCAGTGCTCGTCAAATTATTTAACAGGGGCAGAAATTACGGAGTAGCGTTGTCCTAAAGGTTTCATAGGTGCTGGGAGCGTGTTGGACTGTGGACTGCTGAAAAGGATTATTGAAAACCAGTTATAAAAAAAAAAATAGTTTGTGGAAGACAAGCTGCCTCTGAATCCTCTGGAGCGTGGCAGCCCAAGGTGCTGGTGCTGGCAGGGGGTTCCAGGGGACTGGGGACCGGGCCTGGGACTGGTGTTGGTCCTGCTGGGTGCTGGCTTTGTCCCTGACACGGGCACAGAGGTCGGACTCGGTTTCTCTCCCTCCCTCCCCTCCTCGCAGCGGGGCTCTGTGGCGGCATCGCTCTGCCTGCACAGTATTGATTACAGGTTTTGCAATAAGACAAGGCGAGATTGCAAACACAGCATGTAAGGGGAAGACAGGAGCCTCTCTATTACCCGGGGACGTTTGTTGACAAGGCTCTTTCACCGGCTCGGTGTGCCGCGGGGACCTCATTCTCCCGGTGTGTGGTGGGCAAGGTGCCCTGGCTGGTGTTGGACAACTCGTCCTTGTCTGTGGGCGCTCGCCGGCAGCTGTCCTTCTGGGGCACCCGCTCCCATCCCCATCCTCCCCTTCCCCTCTCCTCTCCTGCTGTCTCACCTCTCCTCTTAAGTGCTGATGGAATGTTTGGAACAAAATAACTGGAGACTTGCTTGGCTTCATAATGGAATTAAGAAGGACGGGGGCTGGATGTGCCAGCCTGGTCCGGGGAGAGGGCAGCAGCAACAATAGCTCCTGTGAGAGATGTGTTGAGAAGAACCGTGTGTTTTATAGGAGTGATGATAACCGTGAGTTTGCAGAGACAGGGGAAGTGGTGTGTGCCATTGCCTGGTGGCCTGTGCCCTGGGGAGCAGAGGTGCTGGTGGTGCCTTTCCCCGGCTGCTGCCTTTCCCAAGCAGCATCTTTATGAATGCCTGCTTCAGCAGAGGAAATTAACACACATTAAAAGCAGATGAACTTTGTCAAATACAATTTCGTGACAAAAAACGGAAAGGAATTGATTTTGGAAGACAACTGAGTTGTAGTGTTAATTATAAATGAGTGCATAGGCGTTTTGAGTGAAGCTGCAGGCGTTACTGACTGAGGCGGCTGCGGGGCTCTGGCAGCACCGGCGAGTTCCAGTGCTCACACAGGCAGTGACCTTCCTGGGCTTTTCCTTTCTTCGAAGATACTGCAAGGTTTGGGGGTCAGGAAGCTGCCCTGAGACAGGTTGGTGAGGGAAAAAAATATAAAAGGCAGAACCCGCCAAAAGCCTTAGGAGTAAATGCTGAGGAGGGTGTGAACAGACTCACAAGAGGGGGAAGGGGGGTCCTGGCCAAGGGCAGGAGCGGGCTGAGCCGGGTCTGTCACTGGTGTCCTGTGGGTGGGCTGAGAAGTGCAGACCCCGAGGGGCCTCCTGGAATGGCCCTTAAAATCCCTGGGTGGGATTCCCAGTCCTCCTCCGTCGGTGGCCAGCGTGGCTGGGGAAGGGAACACGCGCCTGCACACACGATTTTCCAGCTGTGGAGGGGATGGGAACCATGTTTGGTGGGTTTTGCCTGATTTTTGTATTAATTTAATTTAACATGAAGTTTTCTGGGTTAAGTAGCTTTATTCCTAAATCCATGTTATGAAGCAATTTCACCCTAGTACTTAATCTTCCATCTGTGCTCATTCTCTTAATATTTTATGCTAAGCTTCAGTAGTTACTTAGGTCTCGGCCCCTTCTTCTCTGTGAAACGATGAACGCTTTTTAATTACAAGAGACTTGTAAGCTGCAGAAAATGGATTTTTGGTTTTACTGGCCCCCGCACTGTGTCTGGGCAGTGTTGGTGGATGCTGGTGTTGAATCCCATGGCATAATTCACTAGCGCTCTGCGGCTGGTGCAGAGCTGGGCTGCTGGCACAGGCTCGGGGACAGAGGGACGGACCCGCAGCGGGTGCGGGAGGGTGGCATTGGCCTCTGCTGAATGTCCCGGGGTGGCGTGGCCAGGACGGAGCTGGTGAGCCCCTGCTCTGGCTCCCTCCCTGGAAAGGGAATTCGGTCCTGCAGCCCCCCACAGCATCTCCCCCAGGGCACGGCCACAGCAATGCGAGTCCTCGAGGGTCGCCTCCTGTCCCTGGCCGTGCAGCCGTGGTCCTGGCTGGGCCTCCAGGGACCCCAGTCCTGTCCCTCTCCTGTGACTTTGTGCCAGTCACACACTTGCTCTGTCCCAGTTTCCTGCTTATCAGGGTTCGTGTTTCCATACGTCACAAAGAAAACAAAGGTTAACTTAATTGTTGAGATACCCATCACCTCAGCAGCTGATGTGAAAGGCTGCTGACCAGTGGGTAAACGCAGCTGGGTGATTAATAACTTCATTTCACTGCTGCGTGTAAAGCCTTGGCTGTGCTTTGCTTGCACAGGGACTGCAGCTTGCACGGCCCCCATCCTGCCGTCACGTCGTCCTGCCTGATGCACTCGGCGAGTCACTTCCAATCACTGCTCATCCATTAACGAGATAAAGCTGCTCAAGCTCTGGTGCCCTTTTGCCAATTCATCAGAATCTCCTGCCATTTTTAAAGCCAAAAGTTTGACCACGCATCTGGCTGTGGCTTAGGAAATGTTGAGATCCTTGCTGTGAACGAGAAGCTTCAGCATCCTTGGAACATCCTTGGAGCATCCTTGGAGCTGTGAGTCCCTGGCTGAAGAGGGAGGTGATGCCCAGGAGCTGTTGGTGGAAGGATCTAGTTGCTGTGAGACGGAGATGTCTGAACTTCTGGGGAGGGAGAATCAAAGGTGTCCCGTCCCAGCCAAGTAGGAAAACATGCTTTTTTCAACTCCACATCCTCAGCTGCCCCTGCTCTCCCTATGGCACAGGCTGGATGTGGGAGTGGGTTTGCCTTCCCCTCTCATGGAGCATCCGCTCTGGTCTGAGGGGTCAGATGGGTGGGAATGGGAGCCCCTTCCCGTGGATGCGTGGTGCCGGGTGGTCGGCCAGGCTGCGGCACGGATCAGCACAGTGTGTTGTGCTGTGAGTTTGGGGGTGTGTGTGTGTGCAGCGCTGTGTCACGGGGGAACACGTGCTTGCTCTGTCAGTGGGATGGATGCGGGGAGCAGCTTGTGTGGGTGGTGATGATGGATCTGGAGAGAGGCAATTAATCTGTCTGACCCATCCAGCTGCTGCTCTTTGGATCTAGGAGAATGTATTAGTGAATTTTATTATTTAATAATTAAGTGGCGGTAGTACCAGAGGACAATGAACAGGGTAGAAAATGGTGCACAAAAAAGAGAATTTCATACTCTAAATTGATGGCCTGATCCCGTGGGAGCTGTCATGTACCCGCTGCAACAACAAGCACTGCGAAGGAGCAGGGACACCTCGACCAGCTGGGGACCAAGAAAAACACTGGTGGGATGAGGTGAGAGAGGGTGGGAGTTTGTCTGAGAAAAGAAACAAGGGTGCATGCGTGATGCATCACGAGTGCTGGGGCGCCTTTGTTCTCAAGTGTAGGATTCAGCCACCCAAGGAACAAGGTGAACAAGAGACACCCCCGGGCTGAGCTGTGCCCAGGCCCTGGGGGATGTGCTCCTGGTGCAAATCGTGGCTTTTCGTAGGGTTTCTGCCTTCTGACAGACGTGTGTAAACTTGCTTCTGGCTATTAGGAAACAGGGCGGAACAGCCTGAGAGATGCTGCTAATTGAAAACATTCAGTTTCCTCTGAGGAGATGTCAAATTTCTGTGACTGTCAGGCTGGGATCTGAGGAACGGGGGGAACACGCTGGGTTTAGTGCTCAGGTCCCGTCAAGTTTGTAAACAGGATTGATTTTTCTGTCCTGCCTGGCAGGGTGTGAGCGGGAACCTCACCCCGTTCAGGCTTCGACACTGTGGTGAGATGGGGTTCTCCCCACGGGAAGGGCTCCCTGTGCTGGCCCTGGGGACCATCAGTGAGCCGCTGGTGGTGGCTCTGCCCCGTGCTGTGGCCAGTGCTGCTTGCTAAAGGGAAAAGCAAACTGTGTCTCCATTATACGAAGGTCACATTAGTTTTGGTTTGGTTTGTCAAATACAAAGAGGAAGCTGGAAATTTCGGCAGTAATTTAAACATTTGCTACTTTTCCCTGTTTTATCTGGCACCCTAGGTAGGGAATGACATTTATTATGCATTGTGGCTCGCTGTCTTAATCTTACTTCTCTGTTGTGTTTGTCAAGTCCTCGCGATTAAAGGTTAGCTGAGTCTGGGATGGGAGATGCTCGCTGAGGCAGGAGCGGAGAATGCAGAGCTGCGGGATCTCCGGTCCCGCGCTGGCAGCAGCTGTTGCTGGGAGTTTGCAAGATCAAGGAGGAACCATCAATAATTCTTCCTAGAAACGCACAGTTTCCTAGAAAACCTGGATGCTGGGGCTGGCTGGCAGACCCTGACCTGGCGGAGGTGCCTGGGCTCCCCTCGCAGGCAGGGAGAGCAGCGGGGGCCGTGGGTCGTGGATGGTCTCGCCTGGTGCCAGCATCGCGGGCAGGTCGGGCACACAAACACCTCGCTGGTGACTGCTCTGGGGTCCCCGTGTCCGGCTCAGCCACCAGCTCAGCTGGCCGGAGCCCAGACACGAGGCTGCCCTTTGTACCTGGGTGACAGCAGTGTATGCGGAGATGCATTGTCTCGCCCAGGTCAGGTAGAACCACGACCGGGAGGGGCCCAGGAACAGTCTGCTCATCTCAGTTCCCTCATTTTTAAAAAGTTTTAGACATTTTTATTCTCTGTTTTAACGATTTAACTCTTCTACTTTGCTATAGAAACATAACCTTGAGTCCACATCAGTTGGGAAGTTGCATTCTGGATGCAAGGAAGTCTCTCTTCATTACTTGGGCATGACTGGAATGGACTTGAGGGGGCCGAATCTGCTGCTTTTCTTGCCTTGGGAGACATGACAGCACAAGATCTTGTCTGGCAGGGACAAGGCGTTTAGGCAGCTCTTGAAAGGTTTTCTGTGTAATGTAAGAAAAGCAAAAATCTCTGCTGTGCGTTGCTGCTCCCGGCTCTGCTGAGCCCCTGCCTGTCGTGTGCCAGCGGCCGGTCACGGGGGGACCTCCCCCTGGCACCGCCCCCTCCCCCCCGCTGGCTGCGGGTGATGAATTTCTAAAGATCTTGCGGCAGATGAAATAATCTCCCATCAAATGTTCACCCATTTCCAGCATCCCAGGGAAGGATCCTCTCCACCCTGTGCTGTGCTGAGTGCTTTGTCCTCAGATCACAGCTGTAGCTGCCAGTTTTATATCATGCTAAAAATTAATGAACCGGAGTGCACTGGAATAATCTGCTTTAAAAGGAACAGTCTCAGCAGCCGAGTCCTAGACTGTGTTAGTGGAGCTGCTCATCTAGGAACTTTACGACTGATTAAGTTTAAATATTCAGGGGCCTGATGATGGGGTAGCAGACAGCAGCACCACACCAAGATCAAGCAG
This sequence comes from Thinocorus orbignyianus, assembly GCA_013400375.1. Lineage (NCBI taxonomy): Eukaryota > Metazoa > Chordata > Aves > Ciconiiformes > Thinocoridae > Thinocorus > Thinocorus orbignyianus. Next base: position 152,568 of record VXBW01000493.1, read on the forward strand.
CCAAACAGAACGTGAGTGGTTCTGGTTGGGTCAAAACCCAGCTGAGACAAACTCCATGTGTCCCCTTGTGACCAAAGCTCCATCTGTCCTGTGCCAGGATCGTGCAGGTGCTCGAGGAAGGCAGCTTGGAGGGTGATGTCTGCTGGCCAGTGGCAAAGGATGTCCTGGGAAATGCAGTCATCAAATGTGTCCCCCATTCACCTTGTGATGTCCTTCCCATAACTCCCTCTCTGTCTTTTCAGCTTGCCTTCCTGGATTTTACAAGCTTTCCCTCCGTCTCCCTCTCTGCTCTCCTTGCCCTGAGCACAGCTTCACGCATGAGGAAGCCTCCACGTTCTGTTCGTGCCAGAAGAACTACTCAAGGTCCCCGTCAGACCCACCATCTGCCTCCTGCACACGTACGTCTTGCTGGAATGCTGTCTCTTTGCGAAGCGGGAAAGGGGATCCAGACACTTGGTTTTCCCGCAGCACGGAGCCAGCGGGTGCCCAGGACTGTCCCCTGCCAGCCCTTGGGGGCTGCTCCTGGGCATGTGTGTCCCTGGGTGAGGGTACTGCCGTGGTGGGGAGGGATGGGGAGCTGTTCCCACGCCATGGGGCTCACAGGCTGAGCCTGCAATCTGATAAGCCAGACGTGCGGCTGGGCTTGCGGGCTCCCTGGTAAAACTAGAGCACGAGTCATTTAGTCAATATAGTTCACAGATTTTAATTAAATGGCCTCTAGTTAATTGGATTGGACCCCAGCTACTCCAGTGATGGATGCTGTGGAGCTGCCTGCACAGTGATGAGAAAGCTCTGGCTTTGCCCGAGAGCGGGTGTCCTGGGCAGTGTCTGGGTGGCTGCAGGGGGCTCCTGGCTGCTTGGCCACTGAGCCCCGGGAGGTGACGGGTCTGTCTGGCTCCTTCTCACACGCTTTATGAGCCATGGCATGCTGTGTGCCACACGTCCCTCCAGTGGGATCCTCCGTGGTGGTGCCCACACCATGCTGCATCACTGCGTCCGTGTGTCCGTGCTCGGCCACCAGCTGTGGCAGCCGGATCGCGCTCTCTTGCTCGGCCTCTGCTGCCTCCCCAAGAGGCTGTCCCAGCGCCTGTGCACAGACACTCTTCTGCTTGCAGGTCCACCCTCTGCCCCGAGGAACCTGGTCTACAGCCTGCGGCAGTCCTCGCTGGTGCTGGAGTGGAGCGCCCCGGTTGATGCGGGCGGCCGCAGCGACCTCACCTACAGCCTGTGGTGCGGCCGCTGCCCGCCGGCGCTGCGGGGCCGCTGCGAGCACTGCGGCAACGGTGTAGGCTTCCTGCCGCAGCAGACGGGGCTGGTGGACCGCACCGTCACCCTGGTGAACCTCCTGCCTCATGTCAACTACACCATCCGCGTGGCCGCCGTCAACGGCGTCTCGGCCGTCAGCCCGCTCTCGGGGCAGCAGTACGCCGAGGTCAACGTCTCCACTGGCCTGGCAGGTACGGTGCTGGGCAGGGTGAGAGGCTGCTGGGGCAAGCGGTGCCCCCGTTGCACCAAGAAAGCTGTTCCCTGCGCTGTCACACGCTGACGGGTCACTCTGGGGTGCGTGGGTCTGCTCAGCGGCCACTTCTGTGGCTTCGTTGCCAGGCACTGGCGTGGCTCTCAGTGGTGGCAGGCAGCATGGTGGCAGGGGCAGGAGGGGGGATGGAGACCGACCTGCAGCGCTCTCGGGAGGGTTTGGGCTGGTGCTGTGCCAGGCAAGGAGCTGCTGTGCTGGGGCAACTCACAGCCAGGCGGCAGCAAGCATGGTGGCTCTGAAGGGACAAGTTTGCTCCGTGACCTGCCTGCAGTTTGAATTTACAAGTCGCAAAAAAAGCACCTTCAAAAAACCCTTCACAAAAACCCCCACGTTACAATATTGGCTATGCTTCGGAAACAGCAAGTACTGATTTCATCTCCCCTCTGTGCCGGTCTGCGGCACCATTTCTCACTGTAAGCATCTCCTTCCACGCTGTTTCAGGGTTCTGCTCCCTTTGGAGAGGGGAAGCGAGCACCCAGCCTGCATGCGTGGGGCCGGAGGGGTCTGGTTGCTGCCCGGCTGTTGGCTGTGCCGGGAGGAGAGTCAGCTCTGGCTTGTTGTGTCCTTGTCTGTTCCTCTGTGGTCGTGTTACTAATTTGCATGAAATCCCTTTGCCAAACCACAGTTAATGGAGACAGATGATCCTCACACACCTCGTGGCAGGAATTGGCCGACAATTTCATCTGAAGAGATTAAACTTTGATCTTGTTATAAATAATTTTCTCATCATTTGATCAAATGTTTCTGTGTTTGGTGTTGCTGCTTTCTCTTCCCTCATGTAATGATTTCTGTGAATCCGTTGGGTGGATGCTGTGCCGCAGACTGCTCTTCAGCGGAGGTGTCATTCCTCGTTAGGATTTTGCTGTTCAAGGATGGACTTAGCCCTGGGAAGATCTTCTGTCTCCCGTGCCCAGGCTATTCCTGAGCCAGCATACAGGCTAGGGAGGGCTGGGCTTAACAAGGTCTCCTAACGAGCTGTTTCTCCAGAGGCTCATGTTGGGCAGAGGGACAAGTGCTCAGGAGCTGCTCCTCGTCTGGAGCATGGGGTCTGAGCTGGGACAGGAGGCTGGGAAGGGCAGCAAGTGCCCCGTCCTCCGCAGGGAGTGAAGCAACAAGTGGGTGATGCCAGCCCTGCCTCAGCCGTTCGCCTGTTTAATGCAGCTTTTCTCCTGGGAAAGCGGGAATCTCAGCCCTTACTGCACACTGCCTCCTCCCGAAGGAACTGAAACGCGCATAAAGAATATGGCATAATTAATCTTGTAATCTGTTCAAAATCAATGTCTCTTGTCAGGCTGTCGAGTCTCCGGATGCAGATGGTGGCGCAGAATTAGCCGAGCAGCTGAGGTTGGGGAAGTTCTGTGAACACTTGAGTGTTTTGGGGCTGGAGGTGTCCCCTCCCGGGGGCTGCTCCTTCCCCGGGTGCCCCGGTTCCTCTGGCCTTGGCCTTGAGGGCGAGAAGTGACCGTGATGATTGACCTGTGCCTGTCGGCAGAGGGGGAAGAAGGGCATCTCCTGGAGAGACACTTGTCAGTCTGGTTTGCCTCTCCAGGGAGTCCCGGCCCTGCAGCCCCTGGCATGGAAGCCCATCAGAGAGGTGCCTGAGGGGGCCCGGGATCAGGAGGAAGGGAAACTTGAGGGATGCCTGAAGCAGCGGTGACTCCCTCGGTGGCTGCGATGGGATGGCCTTGGAGGTCACCTGCAGATATGCAGATTCAGAGGAAAAATTAAACGAAGAAACAAGACTCTATTTAGCTGTCAGATCCCTGCTCCTCTAAATATAGCTGTGAGTGCAGCCCTCGCGCTGCCCTTCCCCTTCAGCTGTCACAAGAGGGAATTAGCCGTTGTTCATTGTATTTGCAGGCAAAAAGGAAAGATGCAATTTAGTCTGCAGGATGCAAAATTAATACTGTGTTTTTTCTAATCTGGCCCCAGCATGGAACTAAATAAAAGTGTTTGAGGAGAGAGCGGAGCTGTTTACCTGCAGGAGCGGGGCTGCATTAGCGATGTAAATGTATGCTCTGGGACCGTGTCATTTATATTCCCGGCAGGGATCGGCTCCTGTCTTAAAGGGCTTTTAAATCTGTTGCAGATTAATAATGCAGCCGGAGCCGAAATGCGTCCTCCTTTCTGAGGCTGGGGAGAAGGGGTTTGTGCTGAGCTGGGTCCTCCCAAGCAGATTTCTCTGCGTGTGCTTGTTGCTGGTGTGGCACTGCCAGCGTGGGGGGGCACAGGGTGAGCTGGTGCTGGGGTGAGGGTCTGCGCTCCTGGGGTCTCTGCCCTCCACACAGCAAGAGCCAGCCCTGCAGGAGCTGCAGAGTACCCCAGGAGCTGCATCTCTGTTTCAGAAAAGAAGAACCCTGGGGCAGGAGTTATCTGGGACAGTGCCCAGTGCATTTTCTGTGCTGGGAGGTTAATAACTGGTGGTGGAGGGGAGAGGCTGGTGATCCCTGGCACGAGTGGTGTGTGGGGCAGGGTGGCAGAGGGGCTTGGGAATGATGGCAAACTGTCCATCCCATTGCAGGGAGCAGTGGACAGCACGGTGATGGGTCGTGGTCTGTTCTCGTTTGCTCCCCCAGCTCTGCTGATGTGTGGGGAGAAGGCACTGGGCACCAAGGAGGCTCTTCCTGCTGCGGGGCCACAGGCTGCCCTGGTCCAGCTCCAGCTCTAAGCGCTTGCTGTTGTCCCTCTCTAAGGACCTCCTTCAGGTTTTGGGCCGTTCAGCGGAGGGGCACGGTGCCCACATCTAGTTTTATGCCTTTTCTGCTTGTACACTGGTTAATTAAGAGGAGTAAACCCACATACAACGGAGTGGAGTTTATAAAATCAGGCAGAGTGGTGAATAATTTAATGTTTGCTTTTTTCAGAGTAGAAGCAATGTTAGGGGAGCTTAAAATATTGATAGGAAACGCATTTTTTTCACAGTGTGAAATGCTTTATAGTCCGTGTGATTTTCTTTAATCCCTTTCAAACATGTTTGAGGCCAGCGCCTGCCTGCTTTGCTGGCTTGTACCACGGGTTCTGCTCTACAGCCCATCACTAAGTGAGTGTGATTTTTCCTTGTGGCTTTGTTAACAGTCAGGACACTTGTTCAGGTTTCATCGGTCCGTTTGGTAGATGCAGAGATACACGAGGGCATCTGTGTGATATTTTATTGATGGGAATCCTGTGAAACAGCAAGGAGCACTTCCCTTAGTTTACAGGAGCAAAACACAAGTTAAGTGCCCATCTGGCCTCAGCCGCCCCTGTCACTCGCAGTGTCACTGACTGCGGGTGACGTGTACTCATGGTGGGGGTTGCCCCGCGGGTTCCTGTGGGAGAGCTTCTTCCCGTGGCACCTCTGAGATCTCTCTGGTCCTGGTCTGACCCCGCGGAGGAGGCGGATGTGGTGTGTTTGTGCCGTGGGTTTGTAGTGCAGCCCCCGGGGGGTTGTGTGCTGCTTGGCTTGGTGGGAGCATTAATAACCTTTCTGCTGAGCTTCGTGCTGCTGGGGTGAGCTGTCTCCAGCTCAATATCCCTTCAAAGGCCAGCTCTGGGGCCAGTGAAGATGCTTGTGGAATGATTTTTGGGAATGTCAGATGGCACCGCAGGGGAGCGGAGCACGGGGTTCCCAGCTGCCCTTCAGGTCCTCTCACTCCTGCAGCAGGAGGCAAAGGGACTTGGAATCAAGGAGCAGATAATCATGAATAAAACATCAGGAGGGCTTTTTTTTTTTTCTTCAGCAGAGATTAATGAGCTAAGTAATAAATACAAAATTTCACAGATACTTAAGTTTGCTTTCCAGGGACTTGTTCCTCTCTGCAGGAGTCTCGGTGGGGTAGTCAGGGTCCAGCAGATGTCCCGATGTGAGGGAGCAGAGGCACAAGCTGGGAATGGCAGCTTTCCCTGTGCCTGCTGCGGGGCCACTGGTGTGAGTGGGAGAGTTGGTCACTGCAGCCCCCTCACCATGATGGGTTCTGAATCAGACCTCATTTTCTCTCTGATCAACCCAGAGCAGAACAAGGGGGTCCAATAGATGCTCTTACCAAGCTACCAGGTACGAAGTTTCTTTTTCCTACTAAAATACTTCATGCCTGTTGTGAGTGGCATCCTCTGCAGCAGACACTGATGTCTGAGCCTCTCCCAGCAGCTGCCACTGCCTTGCTTGGGGCAGTGGGGGATGCCGTGTCTTTGGCTGGCTCCCGAGATGCCACAGACAGTCTGGCAGGTCCAGCTGGCTTTTCTGCTGGTGCTTTTGGAGGAGCTGCCAGGGCGCTGCCTGTGGGTGGGGAGCCCGGAGCAGGCTGTACTGCTGCGGGATCTGGGGGGCACCAAGCTGCTTGGTGGCTTGGAGGCAGGAGAAGGTGGTCAGAGGAGGAGAGGGCACAGAGGAGGCTCTGGGGATGCAGAGATGAGCCCAGCAGGACAGGGCAGGCAGGGCATCCTGCGCTGTGGTGAACACAGGTGTCACCATCAGGTTTGGAGCCTGGGGACGGCTGGTGACAGTGGGCTGCCAGCGCCGTGCTGGAGAACTCAGCTCGAGTGGAGCCAAACTGGGTAAAACGGGAATGGTTGGCAAGTGCGTGTTGTGTGGCGAGATGAACTGGGCACAGGGAGAGCAGGGAGATGCTCTGCCCCAGCAGCACCGTGGTCACCGCTGCTTTCCTCTGCCTTTCAGCACCCACTTCCGTCACCGACATCCGCACGGATAAAGTCGAGCAGAAGAGCATCTCCTTGTCGTGGCAGGAGCCAGGCTTCCCGGCCCCCAACGGCACCGAGTACGAGGTCAAGTACTACGAGAAGGTAGGCTGGGGGTCTGGGGGCTCCCCTGGGTGCCCAGGTCTGTCCCTGTGCCACCGGATCACCGTGGGGAGAGGGGGCAACGTGGCTGGGACAGTGCTGCTGTCCCTGAGCTGAGGGGGACAGGAGCCCTTCAAATGGGGACCAGTAAGGTCTTCTCTCCTCTGGCAGGGTTATGCAACCTGCTTATGCAAGTTATAAGGAATTTGGATTATTTGTGGAGTTTATGTTAATTAGTGGGTTCCTCCCCCCAGCCCCATCTGTGCAGCAAAATTTCATCCGGTCCTAATGTTGACATCTCCCTGGGAGAAAGAGTAAAGCTAATAATTTTCATTCATTCTTTCTTTCTTTTTTTAATGCATGGGATGGCTTTTTTCAAGGACATGAGAAGTCTGAGGGTTGGGTGTTTGCCATTAGCCAGCCAGCCAGGCGCTGCTGATCCGTACGGGGTTTCTGTGTGTTGGACCAGATGACACCTGTACCCACAGACCGCTCTGGGAGAGCATGGGACCTTGTGGCCTTCGCTGGTGCAGGGCTGAGGGCCACCAAACCCATGGCTTTGGTGAGCTGAGAGTGGTCTCCCACACAGGAGGGGACAGCAGGCATTTTTGTGACAGTCTCCTAATTTTAAAAATAGCTGCTATTTGACGGGTGTGGTGAGCTGAGAATTTTAGAAGAAATACTGCTGGGCAGAGAGCAGGGACAATGCTCTAAATCAAAATAAATGCAGTTTATGACACAGTTCCGCAGATTACCTTATCTGCGTGTGCTCAGGCTCGTTATGAAACTGATTACATGTCAGGCAAACTGTGCAGGTGACATGTTGGTGTTCTGTATTTAGAAACAAGCTACCTTGAAGCTGATTCATATTAATGTGATTTTCAGCATCTGATAGATTTGAAAGGAGGAATCTGTGGGTGAGGGCGAATGCTGAAGCCTGAAACAGTAATTCCTGTGCAAATGGGCTGCGGCAACAAGATGCTTGGGGTATGTGAAATGAGGAAACGTCCTGCTTGGGTAGGGAATTCGAGCTATAATTTACCAATTATTCACTGAAATGAGGTTCTTGATGCTGACATAGAAACCAACCTAGTTCCTAAGCTTTGCTTTTAAAGACGTACTTTAACTATGGAGATTCAAGGGGAAAAGTATGTCAAATGGAAAATGCATTTCCCAGCGATGTCCCCGGCCCCGGGAGCAGCGTAATGAAGGGCTGGTGCTGGGTGGAAGGGCTGGGACACGGGATGGGACCTGGCCCCACTCCTGGGGAAGAGTGGCCTCAGATAAACCGGGCTCAGGACCGCGGCAGCACCAGTTGCTGCTTCTTGCTGGGGAGTTCCTTGGGAAGTTCCCAACACGGCCGAGGAAATATGCCCAATGGTGGCTGCGCAGTGGCACGAGAAGTTTTTGGGAACTCACAGAGGGGCTGGAGCTCGTTCTGCTTTGCCAGCTGTGGGAAGCAGAGGACTGTTGGCAAACCCACCTGCTGGCCTCGATTGCTCAACGTGTGCCAACACCTGTGTGTTTACACCAGGGCAGGGAGTGGGACAGGGCTGGACGGAGCAGCTGAGCCCCAGAGCAGGGGGAGAGGATCCGTGCGGGGTGACACAGCTGCCCCCACCACCTTGCTCCCCGCCTGTCTTCACATCATCGGGCTCCATCTGCCATTTCGTGTGACCTCTCTGTGTAATTTCTGTTAATGAGAGGTCTAGTAAATGTATTCTTTCTGTGGAAGATGTAGTGTTCTGAGAGTGCCCTGGTGGGGCCCAGGGGTGAGGTGAGGATCCAGCCGTGCTCTGCCCACTGTCAGCCTCGCTCCATCTCAGGTATCTCATTATTTCACAGGATCAGAGAGATCAAAGTTACTCAACTGTGAAAACCACATCAACAGCCGTGACGGTCAATAACCTGAAGCCTGGCACCCTCTATATTTTCCAAATCCGAACATCCTCCTCGACGGAGTATGGAAACTACAGCCCTAGCATCGAGGTGGAGACGCTGGCAGAGCGTAAGTGCTGGCAGGGCTCGTCGCACACCCGCAGCCACGAGCTGAGCTGAGCCGCGGCGACGCTGCTGCTCCTGCCCCAGGTGCTCCTGTTTTGTGGAGCAGCATCTCCTCCTCTGGCTCTGCTGCTCCAGCTTTAATAGCAGGTGCTTCCCAGGACTTGCTTTTAGTTGCACTTTCATATTTGATCTCAACAAGGTTGGTACTGCTGGGCTGTCTGTCCTGGGGGTGTCTGTGCTCACTCTCAGCACGGCGTCGGTGAGGGTAGCCGCACATAGAGGCTGGGGACAGAGTCTCTGCTCTGTGGCTGGGGTGGCCCCAGGAATGGCTGAGCGGAGCCAGGGTGACAGGAGGTGGCTCTACCTCGGCGTGGTGATGGTGCAGGTCTCACCAGGTCCCTTCCTGGGGCTGGCAGGGGGTAAGTGTTGGTCCCTGAGGGTGTAACTGCTGAGGGCAGGGTCCCGCAGGGTCTGGGAAGCTGCGGAGACAGGGGGACAGGGGGACAGGTCTCCCCCAAGAGCCTGGAGCTCTGGGGATGTGCCCCAGCCAGGAGGTGGCTGCTCGTCCCCACTCCCCTGGCTCCCGGGGCGCTTGGCTCGTTGGCTGCTCGGCTGGGTGAGGTCAGCCAGCCTCGTGCCGTTTGCTGGGGCTTTTCCTTTTCACAGTTTCCATCCATAACTGCACTCCAGCAGCATCTTATTTCACTGACTAAAGAGAGCTTGGAGATATGGTTGGGCTTCAGCTTAATAACCCGCCCTGGCTGGGAACGAACGCCCCGAGACGGCTGGCTCAGTGCGACTCTCACAGATTGTGTTTAACAGGGCTTTAAATTGCATCCGTTTGCCACACAGAAGACATTCTCAGAATGAATTGAAGCCAATAAAAATTTTATATAGAATGTAGCTTTCTAATACCCCTGTTTGCAAAAGCAGGAAGGGAAGGGATTAATGTGATGTAGGAAAACTATTTGTAAGCCATAAATTTTAATACTTCCCTCTGATAAATAGGAAACTTTCCTCGGTGCTGGTGTCGCAGCGCTGGGGATGCTCCATCCGTGCCCCCACACTGCCCTGTGCCTCGGGCTGATGGCACCAGCTCCAGCTCTTAGAACTGAGCTGGAACGGGAATTGCTGTGTCGCCTGGTGCTGGGTGACCCGTCCTTGCCGGGGGACACAGTCTGGCATCGGGAGCGGTGCCAGGGGCCGCCCTAACCCTGGGGCACGTTGCTGACCCTCTCTGTGTCCGTCCCACAGTGACAGTGGCCTCCAGTGAGCAGAACCCCATCCTCATCATCGTGGTGGTGGCCATCGCGGGGCTGATGGTGCTGGTGTCCATGGTGATCGGGGTGATGGTCTGGCGGAGGTGAGCGGGGCTGGGCAGGGGGTCAGAGCTGGGGCTGCGGGGGGCACGGGGCTGAGCTGCCCTGCCGTGGGGCTGGCTCTGCCCCTCGGCTCACCACCCCCAGGGGCTGCTGCCCCAGTAACGGTGTGTCTTCCTTCTCCTTGCAGACAGTGTGGGTACAGCAAAGCCAGCCAGGACGGGGATGAGGAGCTGTACTTCCACTGTAAGTGGAGCCTGGCCACTGTGGTCGGTACAACTGTGTGGGGAATCTGTACTTATTGCTATTAATAACCCAGCTTCCCATAAAACAGTGCCAAATCCTTGCTTTTGAAGTGCTGTCATCCCGTGTTATCCCAGAGCAGGGCCTTGGCTCCCTGGGGACCGTGGGCTTGACAGCTCCATAACCAGTGTCCGTCCTTCCTGCGTGCAGGTCGCTGCCCAGGGAAAGGGGGATGCTTTCAGCATTCCACGGGGCGTATGAATTATTCCATCAGCTTTGCACAAACCCCTACATGAGACCACAGCTTTGTTTTCTGGGGCTACTCTTGATTAGCGAGCAGCAATAATTTTACAGACAACCGTTGTCAAAGGAAATTCAGGCGTCAGAATTGATGAGTTTATTTGATTCCTGGCACATGCCCGCGGAGCACACACATGCTTTTCTGCTCCCTGAAGCATTTCAGAAGCAGCAGAGCCCACGTGCCTCTCGGATGCAGCTCAGCCATTTCCCCTGGCTCTGAAGGGCCTGGGGCTCCTGAGCCCTCGTGGGAATTCGGTGAAGGACAAGGGGCTGCAGCAGGCGCTGGGGCTGGGGAGCAGAGCAATTAGGTTCATTCAATCCTACAGGAAATTTCCCAGCACCCTTAAAGCTGAGTCTTTTTGCTTTGCTTATGGAAAAGTGGCAAGTGAGTCCTGCCAGCAGACCTGAAGATGGATGGCCTGTGAGAGCAGTTCCCGGGACAGGGGGGCGGGAGCTCTGCCGAGCCTTTCTCACACGCTCCTTGTGCCTTTTCCTTCCCTGCAGTTAAAATACCCACCAGGAGGACGTACATCGACCCGGACACTTGTGAAGACCCCATGCAGGCTGTGCACCTCTTTGCCAAAGAGCTGGATAATGCTAGTATTAAAATTGAGAGGATCATCGGGACAGGCAAGTTCCTACTCGGTAGCAGTGGCCATGTCCATGGCTGGTGGCCGTGGCCATGGTTGGTGGCCGTGCCGCGGGCTGTGCCTGTGCCCCACTGGAGCAGTCCCCTCGCCCCGGCACGCAGGGCTGGGTGGGAGGTGGGAGTGGGGCTGGGGAGTATTTTGTTCAGGAGCTTGATTTTTGCATTCCCGTTTGTTTTTCTGAGGCGCCAAGTCCAGCCAGCCGGGGGAGGCAGAAAGCATCAGCAATTATCTGCATCTGGGCAGTTTGACAGCAGCATGAAAACTATTTATAAATATGTGAACTTAATGATTTATTGATTTTCATCAACTTCGCTGCCTAAAACTTAAAAGCAAATTAAAATCTCACTGGGCCCTAGAGCCGTAATTGCTAATGTGTGCCAGAACACGGGAAACACGATTATTCTTTGTCGTTTTTTTTTTCCTAAAGATAAATTCAGCTGCAGAAAAAAGAGGTGGAGGAAGGGAAGAGGGAAGGGCTTGTGCACTAGCTTAAAGGACAGTGTTGAAGGGAAGAGGACACTGAAGAGGAGAGGAGGTTATCTTTGTAGCTACCCAATGGAGCAGCTGAGATGCTTTTCAGAAGCAAACTGGTGTTCGAAAAAACCAAGAAAAATTAGTCAGGAATACATTTAAATATAAGGAATTTGGGAGCGCATTTGTCTTACTGCTGACCTAACAAGTACCTGCCTTTCAAATCGTTAAAGCTTTTAATAGCTACACATTTTTTGCAGTAAAGCCAATATTGGCCTTTTCTGCTGTGAATTGGGCAGCTCCTGTTGCTGGGCGTGTGGCTGTGCTGGGGGATGCTCTGCTCCCAGGACCCCCCATGCCCTGCGTGGGTGCTCTCTGACTCTGCTCTCTGCTGCCCAGGGGAGTTTGGAGAAATCTGCCGGGGGTGCCTGAAGCTGCCCAGCAAGAGGGAGCTGCCGGTGGCCATCCAGACCCTGCGGGCGGGCTGCTCCGAGAAGCAGCAGCGCTCCTTCCTGGCCGAGGCCTGCACCATAGGCCAGTTCGACCACTCCAACGTCATCCGCCTGGAGGGGGTCGTCACCAGAGGTAGGGGGTCCCGGGGCAGCCCCAGCATCCTCACAGCCATCACGGTGACCTGGTGCTGGAGGCGCGATGCACTCACTCTCTGGAAATCAGGTGTTTCCTCATGTAGTAGCTATTTCAGTGTTCTGATGATTAATAAAATGCTTACAGCTAGACTAATGAATCCAGGTAGCAGGACTGGCTTAGCAGCAAAGCTGTGCACTCTTAATAAAAGCAAATTGAAGTGAGGTTCTGTCAGTAAAACAGATGACTCCGACTGCTCCCGGCTCTCGTGGGAGCATGTGCGCTGAACTAGTCTGTGAGTGCTGTAGTTAAATGGATGTTCATGTAAATCCAAAGAAACGTGAGCACGTGTGCTGATTTCAACCAGCCTTTTTATTAGGTAAGGAAGTATTTTTTGTCCTGAGTCTTGGGCCGAGCTGCTGCCTTTGCTCTCACGGAGCAGTTAGTGCTCTGCTGCTTTGTGAAGTGGTTCAGAGTCCTGATAAAAGGAGCATCTGATATTGGGGTCCATAGGGCTCCCAGCTGGGAATGACAGGAAAGCCTCGGACTCCCTGCTCATCAGAAACTGCCTGAGATAGAGCCCGTGTCTCCCTTAATGGCCGGGCAGTGTGGCCTGGCCAGGATGGAGCTTGGCCCCAGGTTCCTCAGCCCTGCAGCAAGAACTGCCTGAGCGATGGGCAGAGCTGACGCAGTGCTCCTTGTCTGTCCATGCAGGGAGCACCATGATGATAGTGATGGAGTACATGGGCAATGGCGTGCTGGACTCCTTCCTCAGGGTGAGTGCTTTGTGACATGCTGGAAACTGCTGGGCTCTGCTGGTCGTGCCCCCTTTAGCTGGGCATAACTCACCTGTGGCTTTTCCTCCTCTGGTTTCACAGAAACACGAGGGCCAGTTCTCGGCTGCCCAGCTGGTTGGCATGTTGCAGGGGATTGCCTCTGGCATGAAGTACCTGGCAGAGATGGGTTACGTGCATAAAAACCTCGCTGCACACAAAGTCTTGGTGAACAGCAGCCTGGCTTGCAAAATAACTGGTTTCAGACGGCCACAAGAAGACAAGATGGAGACCATCTTCTCCACCATGGTAAGCTGCACTTCCAAATTCTGTTGTCACCATTTCCCAAAAGCAAAATGCAGACAGAACAGCCACAGAACCTCCGCAGAGGTGGATGTCCCTGGCAGAGAGGCGGCCGGAGGCAGCTCTGGCAGCCTCAGGGCTCCTTATGTCTGTTTTATCACTTGTAATGAAATTCATGATTTTCAATTAAGAATTTAAGTCCTACTTGATTCACACTCGTGCCTTGTCAGCTCTGCCAGTCTGTCTCCCCAGTGCTGGTGTATCTGCATGGAGGAGCTGCCTGGGAGCCCCTGGGTGTGGAGCCGGGGGTTGCCCCACACCCCGTGCCCCCCGCAGCCCCTCACTCTCCCTCCTGCTTCCTTCACACCCCACTTCAGTGTGTTTCCCCTCAGGTGCATCAGTGCAGAGCAATCGGAGGTACTTTGTTTGGTGCAGCCACCCTGTGTCAGCCGGGGCTGTCAGTGCACCGTGTTCACTGGGCATTCGTGTTTTAAAGAGCTGAGGAAGCAGCAGGGACCTGGTGCCCGGTCCTGGTGCAGGGGCGGGGGGTCTTGGGGGAAGAGCCTGCTGGCAGGGCTTGGTGCAGGCTCTGCAGGAGTGCCCGGTGCCCAGCAGCCTGGGCAGGAACAGTCTGGAAAACTCCTTCAGCTGTTATCGGTTTGGGAGGCGAGGGCTCAGTGCAGGGAGGGCACTGCCATCCTGAGGAGCACGCATCCTGGCACAGCGCGACTCCACCTCCCTTACGGTGCTGAGCGTGTCCTGCCGGGCTGTGGCTGAGCCTGGCTGTCCTGCCTGCAGCTGCCGAGCTGCCCTGGCACTCCTGCACTGCTGGGCATGGAACAGCCCCGCTGAGCCAGGGGCAGGAGCCCTGGCTTCTTCCACCACAGTGCAGCGGGGCTGTGGCTTTGGGGTCAAGGTCTCCCCACTGTTAATTACAATTAGCTGCAGTGTCGGTCACCTGCTTCCCCCGGTGCATCCAGAGGGCTGGGCAGATGCTGAGGTGGGGATTGCTCACTACAGGAGCACACGCCAGGGTGGAGGGGCTCTGTGTTTGCACAGCTCTGAAACGGCTTTCATTAAATATTAATCTATAAAATGCCATCAGCTCTTCCCAGAGGCATTCTCTTCTCCCATTAATATTTCAGGACTCACACTCCCATGTAGCATATGGTTGCCTGGCCATTTTAAAACAAATCGAGGCTAAAGTTTTCTGCTAGTGCTAAATCTGCACATGGCATGCGGGCTGGCGTGGTGTCCACCCTGCGATGCCAGGCAAGATGAACAGCACCTGGGAGTCAGGCCCAGCAGCTGTGTGAGCACAGCTTTCCTCCCTTTTCTGCCCATCCAGCGTGGAAAGAGCCTGGTGCTGTGGTCGGCCCCCGAAGCCATCCAGTATCACCACTTCAGTCCAGCCAGCGATGTGTGGAGCTTCGGCATCGTCATGTGGGAAGTGATGTCCTACGGCGAGAGACCCTACTGGGACATGTCCAACCAGGATGTGAGTCAGGGGCAGCCCCGCGGTGGATGGTGATGTTGCTGTTGCTGATGGTGTGCAGGTGGCTCTGCGGTGCAGAGGAGCAGCTGCTGCTCCCCCACAGGGCATGAGTTGGGGGGTTTGCCCTGGGGGTGCCTGCCATCAGCATGGCAGTGCCTGACCCTGTCCCCCTGCCTGCTCTGCTGCTGCAGGTGATGAAGGCTGTGGAGGATGGGTTCCGCCTGCCCGCCCCGGGGAACTGCCAGCCGCCACTCCACCAGCTAATGCTGGACTGCTGGCAGAAGGACCGCAGCCAGAGACCCAAGTTCTCCCACATCCACAGCATCCTCAGCAAGATGGTGCAGAGCCTGGAGCCCCCGCAGTGCCCCGGTTCCACATGCAGCAGGTGACCCCCCCTTGCTCTGCTGCCCATTGTGCTGCCCGTTCCCGGCTCAGCCCCGCTCCCTCCTCACGGCCCCGCTCTGTTGGCAGGTCCCACGGCGCGTCCATCCCCCTCACCGAGCGCACCTTCTCAGCCTTCCCGTCCTTCAGCTCCGTGGGCGAGTGGCTGGAAGCGATAGAGATGGGCAGGTATAAAGACAACTTCACAGCCGGGGGCTACTGCTGCCTGGAGTCGGTGGCCAGGATGACAGCGCAGTAAGTGGCCCGATTTCCTGGCTATAACCGTGTCGCGGGCACAGCGTGAGTGATCCCTGCTTTGCGGTTACAGCCGGGTGTCACTGAACAGAGGAGAGATCTCCCAAAACCTGGCTGTAAGGTCTCGCTGGTGTGGGCTGGGCTGCCTGTGTCGTGCATCTCAGTTGCTGATTTTGAGTTTTAAACCTGGAGTTTGTGACGTGGCAATCCCAGGCACAAATACAGGTTGGGCAGAGAATGGCTGGAGAGCAGCCCTGAGGAGAAGGACTTGGGAGTGCTCATGGATGAGAAGCTCAACATGAGCCAGCAGTGCGCGCTGGCAGCCCAGAAAGCCAAACGTATCCTGGGCTGCATCAAAAGAAGCGTGACCAGCAGGTCACGGGAGGTGATTCTCCCCCTCTACTCTGCGCTTGTGAGACCCCACCTGGAGTCCTGTGTCCAGCTCTGGAGTCCTCAACAGAGAAAGGACATGGAACTGTTGGAACAGGTCCAGCGCAGGGCCACCAAGATGATTAGAGGAATGGAGCACCTCTCCTATGAGGATAGGTTGAGAGAGCTGGGACTGTTCAGCTTGGAGAAGAGAAGGCTCCGGGGAGACCTGAGAGCAGCCTTCCAGTATCTGAAGGGAGCTCCAGGAGAGCTGCAGAGGGACTCTTTGTCAGGAAGTCTGGTGACAGGACGAGGGGTAATGGTTTTAAATTGGAAGAGGGGAGATTTAGATGAGATCTTAGGAAGAAGTTCTTTGCTGTGAGGGTGGTGAGGCACTGGAACAGGTTGCCCAGGGAAGTTGTGGATGCCCCATCCCTGGAAGTGTTTAAGGCCAGGCTGGATGGGGCTTTGAGCAACCTGCTCTAGGGAGAGGTGTCCCTGCCCATGGCAGGGGGGTTGGAACTTGATGATCTTTAAGGTCCCTTCCAACTCTGACCATTCTATGATTCTGTGATTCTATGACTTTAACCTCTTGTTTCTGGCAAGGGCAGTGTTGTCGGTCCCTTGCAGAGAGCAGAGTCAAATCTATCACAATTTGCTGATAACCTGTCACACAGACAGCGCGGGGCAGCAGCCGTCTCACACCCGGGGTGTTCCCCCAGGGTTCCCGGCTTCCCATTGCTTTGGCTGGGACAGCAGACGGGGGGTTTCTCACTCTGGCAGGTCCACAGCAGGCTGGTGGTCTGAAACCTGCACTGCCCTGCCCCGGGAGCTGTTGGTGTCAGGGCATTTCACGGTCTGGGCTGGTTTTTGGTGGCTGACACGGGGCTCGTTTTGCAGAGATGTCCTCAGCCTGGGGATCACGCTGGCCGAGCACCAGACGACCATCCTGAGTGGGATCCAGACGCTGCGAGCCCAGGTGATCCAGATGCACGGGCGAGGCGTGCAGGTCTGAAGCAGCCCCTGGAGGAGCGGAGCAGGGTCCCGGTGTCCCCAGGGAGGGGGCAGCAGCCAGCCCTGAACTGCTTCAAGTCTTGGAAACTTTGCGGTTTCAGGGGGGCTGCGGGAATTGCCGGGCTGCTGCCGAACACATCCCTCCACATGGCAAGAGAGCAGGGCTTCCCGTCCCCTGAGCTGGGGAAGGCGAGGATTCCCGGGATGTGTGGGTGTGCCTGGTGGATGTGCCCTCCCCAGCACTGTTTTGTGAGATGAGTCAAACTGTAACGATGCCATTTCATATGGTAATTGGGGTAACAGGGTGGATGGACATTTGTGCACTGTCTTAATCCAGAGCTGACAGCATTTTCGTATCTAGCATCCTACTAGTGAGATCCATGGGTATTTTTATACAAGGTGACATGTTCTAGCAATCCCACAAGGAGCTTTTATTGCTTTTATTTTTGGAGACCAGAGCACAGCTCACACCCAGCGCCCAACTTCTGGAAGGTGACTTTCCCCATCTGCTCTGCTGAAAGGAAACTTTCCCAGCCGGGTCCCTTCCGCTCCAAGAGTTACTTCGCTGAGTCTTGACACCACGGTTGGTGAACTAAACCAAATATTCTCCACTAAAGTGCAGGGTAAATGGTGCTGACTGTTTCTAAGGCTCTCTTGAGGAGGCAATTTCAGAGGAAGAAATGAAAAGCCTTGATGAAGAGACCCATAGCCAAGAGAGGGCAAGCAGAGGAGCCCTTGGGCTGCCCTGCTGGTGCTCTCAGCCTTCGCTGCCTGTTGTGCAGGTCCCTGTCCCTCCTTTTACTGCTGGAGCCCAGACGTGGGGTGGGAACTCACGGGCCAGAGCAGGAG
This sequence comes from Thinocorus orbignyianus, assembly GCA_013400375.1. Taxonomy (NCBI): domain Eukaryota; kingdom Metazoa; phylum Chordata; class Aves; order Ciconiiformes; family Thinocoridae; genus Thinocorus; species Thinocorus orbignyianus. The sequence goes on from VXBW01000493.1 coordinate 169,892, forward strand.
CAGGCAGCGCTCTGCTGCCCACACGCTGAGCCCAGGGACTCCCTGCTGTCAGCTGAGCTGGAGCATCCGAGGTGTCTGCTCTGCCTCGGAGCATGAGATGGATGAGGGCTCTTCCCTCTCCAGCTCTGCAAGCTTTTGCAGAGAGAGGAAACATTTTCTTTTTTTTTTTAGCAGCACTTCTTCAACCCTCAGCAGCAGGAAGGAACCTCCCAGTTCAGCCAGAAATGAGGTGGAAACCTGGGAATTGGTTTGGAGTCAGAGACAGGGCCGTGGCTGTGCTCCAGGTGGACGCTTCCCGTGTCTGCTCTGGCCACTGAAAGGGCCACCTCAGCCGTGGCAAGTGCCTTCCCCTCTTCCAGCTGTCCCTGCCTGGCTGGGAGCAGGGAAGGGGAAGGCAGGAGCTGCCTGGAGTATCCTGCTTGGCTATGCCAGGGTCTCTGCTTTCCCCACAGGCTGGTGCTGGGCAGAGGTTGTGCCTGAGCGCTGGGGCCAGTGTGTCCTGCAGCACCTGCAGCTTCTGTCCTGGTGCCTGAGGGGCTGCAGGGGCTGTGCCGAGGGGATCACACACCCCAGAGCTTGGGTGCAACTGGCCACTGCAGCCATGGGGTCCCCGAAATCCTGCCGTGCCACCCAGGGCACATCAGCACTTTATTTTGTTGCAGAGGGCAGCGCAGCGCTGCCTGCCTCACCCTGGCAGTTCCCACTGACAGAAGACATAAATAGCATCTGCTTAATAATACAAGTTTCCTTGAAGTTAAGTTAATTAAATGGGTCTTTGCAGGCTTGTACAGAGTTTTGTAGGCCTTTTATTATCATCTGTAAGTATTGCAAGTGAATTATTAATGATGAAAAGGCAAAGATTTACAAAGGGAATGAGTGCGGCAGGAGGTGTTTGCGGTGTGGCTGGGACTCTCTCCGGGTTGGATCCTCCTGTGAGGCTGCTCCCGGGTGATGGGGCTCCAAATGATGGCGGAGTGAAGGGCCCCGGGGCAGCCCCTCGTGAGCCACAAAGCCCCTGCCCCGGCATCTTCCTTCTCTCCCGTCTGCGCAGAGCGGCAGGACCCTGGGTGCTGGTGTCTGTCCTGGGACCCAGCTTTTGTTGAGTAAAATCCCAGTGGTTTCCTTCTCCCAGGCCCTTGGGTCCTCCTGGCTCGGCCGTGTGTTCAGGCTGGCTCCAGGAGCGCAGAGCTCCGGCCGGGATCTCTGGTGGGGCTGGGAGCTGCTGTGGCAGCACGGCCGGCATCGAGCTAGCGCTGGGCACCCTGCGGGACGTTCAAAATCAGGCACAATCCCTGCACTCCGGGGTGAACAAGGTCTCCTTCCTGCCACCTCTGCAGTTTAAGCAACATTCCCCACTGTCACTTCGTCAGTTTTTTTTAATGGAAATAATTTGTCTTCACGTTTGGCCGGTGTGCGGTCGGTCACTCGCCGTCCTGCTGTTTCGCACCCAGAAGAGTAATAATGGTGAACCGAAACCTTCGTTTGGTAGAGATGCCAGATCCCAAGGATCAAGTGCAATTTGTATGCTCTTTATGTTTACATTTTATCTATAGAGAAATTATATTATAGTTCTTTAGGCAGAGAGTTGAACCAACTTGATTCCAGATCCTCTCCCCTCTCCCTCCCGTCCGTTGGCGTTTCCAGCAGCTCCAGCCTCGGGATGTGCTGAGAGGTCACTGCTTTTGGGGCTGGCTGCAGGTTGGTGCAGCTGCTTTCCAAGAGGTCTGGGGAAATCCAGGACTTGGTGACATGGTGACAGAATGCTTCAGGGTGCCTGCTCTCGGCTGGAGCCCTCCTGGTAACACCGAGACCATCTTTCAGTCCTCTTTTCAGTGTTTCCCCCCTGAATCAGGCACAATCAGAATTGAAGGCCTAATTTCTTCATTTGCATCTCTCTAACTGTTCCCAAAAGGAATTCAGTGTTTCATTACTGTTCCAACTTAACCCTGGTGAGAGATGGGACTTGGTGTTTCAGGAAGCTGTCTCCTGGACAGTGTGGTTCTGGGACTGTGGTTCCTCTGGTCCAGCAGAAACGAGAGGCATTTGCTTTTCTCATCTCCCCAAGAAGGAGAAGCAGGAGCAGCAGCACACAGGGGGAGTTTGCCATTGAGCACTGCAACAATAAATGCTTTTAACCGAGCTCCTCATCAACACTGAAGATAATAACACGGACAGATTAAGTTCTAGGTTCGGGGCTGGCAGGACACGGCTCCGTTGTGCAGCACCCCCTCCCTGAAACCAAAACTGGAGTCAAGTTGGTTCATCTCCAGATGCCTTTTGATATTCATTAACCACATGTTAAATATTGTAAATATTTACTTGAGAAGTCAATATATATTTTTATAAGCTTGAAACAAATGTAATATAATATCATAAGGGACACTTGACACTTGCATTTCATGTTTGAGCTACAGTCAGACGTCCCCAGGGAATCACTGTTGGTTTGGAATAATTAGTAATAATAATATAAAATGGTAATAAAGATTTATTGACATTTTTGTTAATTTTGTATTTATTGAACTATGTTTAAAGAGTGCAATAACGAGATACCTAAATACCGAAGTAAAAACAACCACTAATTCTGCCCTGGCTTCTCTGTGTGGGTCATTTTGGGTGCTCTGATGAGAAATGCTGCTTCAGTGGGTGCCGGGGGTCCTGGGAGCAGTGAGGTGTGAAATGGTTTGGGGGTCTGAGCAAACTGGGGGGCTTTGCTGCTGCTGCAGCAGTGGCAGCGACAGTGGAACTTGGGATGGTGGTTTCTTGCTACTGATGCTGTTAGGGGGAAAATCCCCGTTACTGAGCCGGTGCAGCGTGATCTGTGGGCAGAGCCCTGCTCTTGGACCCTGAGGGCAGATGCTGCTTGGGGCGGGGGGCAGGGCCCTTCCCCTTGCCCCCAGGACCCCCCGACCTTGGAAGTGCTCCCAGCCTGGAGCCGTCAGCCCAAGTGCAGTTGTCAGGCTAATCTCCGTGCTGTGGATGCTGCTGAGCAGAGGGAAAACACTGCGGAGTTACTGTGCTCAAGGCGTGTAATTAATTGTTTAATTGAGTAAATGAAAGCGGTGTATGGCCAGCATGTTAAATGCAAGCACTGCACAAACAATATTTAGGCATAATTCACTGCGCCTCTTTCAGTAGGTCATGTTTCTCCAGCCCGGAGAAGGCTCCGGGGAGACCTGATAGCAGCCTTCCAGTATCTGAAGGGAGCTCCAGGAGAGCTGGAGAGGGACTCTTTGTCAGGAAGTCTAGTGACAGGACGAGGGGGAATGGTTTTAAATTGGAAGAGGGGAGATTTAGATGAGATATTAGGAAGAAGTTCTTTACTGTGAGGGTGGTGAGGCACTGGGACAGGTTGCCCAGGGAAGTTGTTGATGCCCCATCTCTGGAAGTGTTTAAGTCCAGGCTGGATGGGGCTTGGAGCAACCTGCTCTAGGGAGAGGTGTCCCTGCCCATGGGAGGGGGGTTGGAACTTGATGATCTTTAAGGTCCCTTCCAACTCTAACCATCCTATGATTCTATGATTCTTTTTCTTGGGCTGCTTAATGCCAAAGAAGGTGTCGAGAGGCCTCGTGCCGGAGCGGTGAGAGCGGTGACAGCTGCGGGGAGTGAGGAACCCAATGGGTGCTGAAAACAGGGGAAGCCTCTCTGCCTTCTGCCCACCAGTTAATTCAGCCACTCTTCCCTGGGAGCGGGGCCAGGGCAGTGAGGTGTCCTCAGTGTGACGGGCAGCTGCGGTGGGCACTGGCCGTGGCTCCGTGCCCATCTGCGTGGAGCCCCCAGCTCTGTGCCCGTGCCCATCAGCCCGGCAGGTTTGAGCTCTTCTCACTCGATGGCCTGTGTGAAGAGAGAGAAAAAAGAAAAGGATGGTAATTGCCCAGAAATGAGTTGTTACCCATATAATTTGCTGGGGCAAATTAATTAAGGGCACACAACGGGCTCCCTCCCCTCTGCCGCCCAGGGAGCAGCGTTCCCCTGCTGTCCCACTGCAGGTCACATGCCAGCACTTCATGCCTTGCCAGCCGTGGAGGCAGAATTTCTCTCTTACCGGGTCAGGCTGCGGGACTGAGCGGTGTCAGCGTCCCCCTGTCCTCTCCGACCCGGGAGCTTTGTCCTTATAACTTGGTGCTCGCGTTCTTACAGCTGCCCTGTTGCTGTGATGGATTGCAGGGGCTGACACTGGAGCTGCTGCTCCCCCTTCCCCCACCCTCTGCTGATGGAGCTGACCAGACTGCCAATATTTTCTGCACAACAGCCCAGAGAAAGCCTCTCTCCACCTAATTCTTCTTCCCTGATCCGGCGGTTTGAGGGGAAAATTACTGCCTGGTCTGCAACTGTGCATTTGTCTTCTGTATTCAGCAACGGACCTACCGGCTTCTGACACACCGAGGAGGAAACGAGCTCTGGAAAATGTCTGGGAAAATCACACAAGCAGCAGGGCCAGCACAGGGTGTGCGGCTGGCCCACGGCTGAGCCCCAGCGCCTGCACCCAGAGCTCCCCGTGACAGGAGCACGCGGCGATGGGGACGTTGCTCTCGGGTGACAAAGGAGGGATCAATAAGCTGTTGTGACTGAGGCACAGCAGGACGGGAAATGCAGCAGCCATCAGTCAGGGAAGGGCTCAGCACTTGGCAGGTGCTGCCTCAGATGGGAGCATTTTTTAAATCATTAATTGCGTGGTGCTGATGAGAGCAGCTGGTGCAGGGTTTAGGGAGAGCAAGAGAGGAGCCAGGTCTCCTCCTCTTGCCCCTGGCTCCCGCTTTCCAGCCTCAGACATGAAATCCATCCTCTTCCCCACCCGTCCCTCGTTGGGAGTTTGCAGCAGCGGCTGCGTGGCCCCGTGTCTGCTGCAGGACGAGCCCCCTGTCCTCCCCGTGCTGCTGGGGGGATGAGTGTGGGGAGGAGACGGGCAGGAGGAGGGTGATGCCCAGGGAATATTAAAAAGAGCCTGGCTCTGGAAGAAGAGAAATGTTTAAAGATGAACAACTGCTAATTATCAGGAAGAGCCGGTGCCATCTATCATCATAATCAGCGATCTGTCAGCTCAAGTGTCACCGGGATGGATGCACCTTTCCTCCTCAGATTAATCTCCCACCATCCTGGTGCGGGATCGGGGCCATGGCCAAACCCTGCGGCTCCTCTTGCCCTTCCCAGATCCAGGACTTCACCCTGAGGGCCGGGTCCCCTCCCTGCGGCTGTGCCACCCTGCCAGCACCGGGCTGGGTGGCCGTGGCAGGGGGCTGGGTGGCCACCAGCAGCACCCACCCTGGGTGACCTCAGCTGCCTTCTGCACTCACTGTGTCCCGCTGACAGCAGAGCCATCCGCCGGCAGCAAGAGATGCCTGGAAGGCACAGGAGCCCTTTAATTACACAATTATAAATGTCTTTGGCTGCCTTATCTCGCCGAGGCTGACAAGCACCTTCAGCATCAGACAAAGAGCCGTGTTATCGCCCGGCGCAGCGGCCGCCTCCCGGGGCAGCCACCGCCAGCGGGCACAGACGGTGGCAGAGACTGTGACACCGACCCTGTCCCAGCCTGGGCACCTCCTCGGGGTGCTGTGACCCCCCCCGGCCCCGGCAGCCTGCGCAGCGCTGGGAGCAGAGCTCCCTGCTTGACGTGTGGCCATAAACCCCCCCATTAACTTGCAGAGCATTTAAATCCCATCATGGAGCTGAAATAAAGCAGCAGCATCTTATCCCCGCTGGAGCCCTCCATCATCTGCTGCAAAGAGGCACTTTGGGGAAACCTTCCACATCTGAATAAGAGCTTGGAACTGGGCAACTTGGGTTTTTCTTGCAAGTCCCTTCTCCTTAATGAAGGCTGTTTTGGCTGACGCTTTCCCCGGGGAATACTGGCTGGAGGCTTCACAGCGAGCTCAGCAGGGCAGCAGCAGGGCTTTTGCATCTTCTGACAAATAAAAGCAAAGGTCGGGATGGACCCTTGAGAGCCAAAGAAACACCAGAGGAAGGACAGCACACAAACAGCTGCTGGCCTGATCCTCGTGCCAGGTTCAGTGCCATGGCTGAAGGACAGGCGGATCCTGCGGGGAGGCTGGTACTCAGCACATCCCGTTCCTGCTGCCCCCCAGGGCCCATCCGACCACGGCTCCGGGGCTGGGAGCTCTGGCAGCCCCTGCTCGCCCCCAGACCCTGCAGCTTCAGGGACCTGAGCACGGCAGGACAGAGCTCCTGGTGTCCCCGGCACGGGGGCGACCAGGCAATCTCTCCAGGTGGCCACAGGGGTGGTGCTCAGCCACGGGGGTTCCATGCTGTTAAATATTTTCAAATGAATTCTATTAAATGCCTGGAGACAAAGGGATTAATAGGGCAATGAAATGCTTTTTGTGAGATTTAGGTGCTCTAGGGTGATGGTAATTGGTATGCTGGATAAATAGTGCTTTGTGACTGTAAATCCAAGCTCCCGGGGTAAGTGGTATGTAAATTGGCTGTAACATTTGCCGAGGAAAGGATAAGAGCATCCATGAGTTTGTTAAAATTCTTGTTAACTAAGCATTGTCTTGCCTGACAGGAGCAGGGCGGCTCCGCCTGGCTCTCAGCAGCAGATCAATCTCTGCTTGGACTTGCAGGGAAATGCAACGTGTCAGGTATCACATCACGCTGCCTCCGAGCGGGATGTGCCACGATGAATCAAACTGCCAAAAATAAAACTTTCTTCTTGAAATAAACTTGTCACTGTAAATTGAAACTCTTGCCAGAGAATCGTGATTTGATGCGCGTTACTTTTGCCAGTAATTTACAAAAGTGGGTGGTTTTAATTACTATTTATAACACGTGTGAGAATCTAAAGACAGAGAGAGGGAGAGATGAAGGTGTCTGTACCCAAATATGTGGTAGCTGTGTGCCAGGAACCCCACATCCCTGATGCAGCTCCAGCACAGCAGAGCTGGGGAGGGAGGGAGTGAAACAACCCCCTCTGTGCCATCGGGTGATCCCGGTGAGAGCTGAGGGGCTCAGCGACCCCTGCCCTTCCCACACCCCTCCACGGAAAAACCAGCAGCAGGAGAGGCCCCACGGGGAAGGCAGGACCCTGATGCTGGGCTGCTGTGGGTCTGTGCCGCCTCTGAAGCCAGCGCCAGGAGATGAAAGGAGACAGCAAGATGTATGGGCTCAGATCAGAATTTTGTCAGGCTTCCCGTGCCAGTGAGGAGCTGGAATAAAAGGAAATCTGTCAGAGAGAGTCCGAGAACCTGAAATACAAGCCACAGCAAGGAGCCATGGTTATTGATGATGAAATCTCTGAAATTTGGCTGCTATGCATCAACGTCGGACGGCACGGAAAGATTCTGTGTGTTCCTCTGATTTAGTCTTCAAGGAAGAAAAGAGCTGATTAAAATTCAGCAGCCTGAGGTACTTTAAGTGGTTATTCAGAGACAAAAACTTACAAAATTCTGCAAGCAGAGGAGGGATCCTGTCTTGTCAACAGACTACAAGAGAAATTTCAGTTTCCCAGCCTCGGGAAGGGCGTTTGTCTGGGAAAAGCCCAGCTCTGTGGGTGATGCTGATTAGCACAGTCACTAATCACGGCGGCTCCCTTGTTGGTACAGGCAGCCTGCAATCACGGGGAGCGACGGGGCGGTGACATCTCTTGGACCGTTTGGCTGCAAGATAGAATTCTTGGAGCGAGCGGGGTGCTGGCAGTGCCACCGGGCCCTAGGGAGGGGCTGGCACCATCCCCGCTGCTGGCACCCCCTGAGCCCCCAGCCCCTGCCCCCGACTGCAGCAAACGGACCTTGGGCAAAGCTGCCACCGCCCGTGGCGTGCCAGCCCTGCTCCTGCCCGTCCCTCTGTCCTTCCTCCCGTCCTCCCCTGCCCCTGCGACCCCAACCTGTCCCCGATCTGCCCCAGCCCCTGCGGGGACACAACGAAATGCAGGTGACAAAGGAGCGAGGTGGCAGCTGCCGAGGGCTGGGGGTGGGGGGGGGAGCTTGGGCTCCGTTATTGATTTGAGGAATGTTTCAAACAGATCATTTATTTTCATTAGACTTCTGCCGACGTCTTCGTATCAGTGTCCCCTACGTAGGTCGACATCTGTCCTCGGGAATGCTTTAATTGCATTTTCTCTGCTTTACGCAGCTCTTAGCTAATGCATTCTGGCTTCATTAGATTAGACACCTATTGTCCTGAGGATGTTGTCATGTTTTCAAATGGCTTCAATCAGCACCTCCCAGGCACCAGCTATTTCGGGATATAATAGAAGCGAAACCTCATTCAGGCTGGGTGAGTAATGGAGGTGCATTTCCCACCCCCATCCAGCCTGGCTTTAAATTTGACTCGCTGACATCCCCCTGGATGCCGGCAGAACACAATTAAGCCTCTTGTCTTGCAGGCATCGTCCGCGCGGTTACACACCGCTCCGAGGAAGAGCGCTGCAACAGGAACTCAGTTTCTAATGATCTTGTCATCGTGAAGAGCACAGAGAGATTAAATGAAAGACCGGGGGAACAGTCAAGATCAAAACTTGGATTTCCAGACGTTGGGAGCACTGGGCTCACGGTGCTCCGTGTCCTCAGAGCCTGCCTGGCAGAGCAGCTCAGGGCACACGTGAGAGGGCAAAACACGGGGTGACAGACCCGGAGCCCACCTGGCACCGGCAGCACGGGGGCTGCTTTCCTTGGCAAAGATCTCAGACCTCGCTCTGCAGAAGCTCTTTCCTGCAGGGAATCCCTGGGTTCCTTCACCTGCACTCGCAGCAGCTCCCATCCCTGCTGCAAAGTATTTTGACTTCTGGAATTCATCTTACCTACCAAGGGGCTCTAAATATATCCCAATTTCTTCTCCTTATTTTTAATAATCTCTTTCAGCATTAAATTAGTTTTTGAAAATATGCATTGGGATGATGGGCTTTTTATCACGGCTGATAGACAATATTCATCACCTCCATGTCCTAATCCTCACAAAACACACACTGTCGTTATAGTAGCCCAGCATCAATTTTAACAGCACTTAATTCATTACAGCTCTGGTACTGGCTGTGTGTGCTCCCTGCAACGACTTTACCAACAATTTGCCACCCGGGTCCCCACGGTGCCATGGTCACTCCTGGAGCTGTGGGATGGGATGGGGGAAGCCGCGCTGCCCCCACGGCCGAGCAGAGACCTGAACATCAGGGCAATGAAGAGCCACAATGCCCACGGGGGGCCAGGGCTGAGGGTGACACGAGGGGTGACACGGTCTGGGGGCTGACCACAGCGAGGAAAACCAGGGGAGCCTGAGGAGCTCAGAGGAGATGGTGAAGCTGCAACATCCACCATGTCCCATAGAATCATAGAATGGTCAGAGTTGGAAGGGACCTTAAAGATCATCAAGTTCCAACCCCCCTGCCCTGGGCAGGGACACCTCTCCCTAGAGCAGGTTGCTCCAAGCCCNAGCGCAGAGTAGAGGGGGAGAATCACCTCCCATGAGCACAGAGCTGTCTGCTTGGCAAAAAATAAATCTCCTTGGGCTCACTGTGCGAGGCCAAGGCCGCAGCAGCACAGCCCCCTGCTCCCCTGCCAGCGCCTCGCCTTCCGCACCATGCCCCTGCCGCCAGCCTGCACGGAGAAGAGCACTGGCAGGATTTACACTCCCCAGCCCACGTGCCAGGAGGTTTATGGCACCATAAAGTGTCTGGGCTCTGAGCAAACACAGCTGAGCAATTCTGCACGGCCCCGTGGTTTCCAGAACTGCTTTATGATCCCCTTTTACCACGACTGATTCCCTCTTGCTGCGTGGGCCGGCTGTGACAGTGCCCTCCTGCCCGGGGCTCAGTGCTGCTGCAGCTCCCACCCAGAGCAGGGCAGGTGGGATGGGGAGCGGGTCCCCCACTCTCCCCCTTCGTGCCAGGGAGTGCTCCCCCCTGCCAGTGTCACAGAATCAGCCCCAAATCCATTTGACCTGCTCTGCCAGGAAAGGAAATACCCCGCAACGGTGCTGGTGCCACAGGAGCGGGCAGAAACGCGCAGCCATTGAATGCTCACAGAGAAAGATTCATCAATAATCCTCAGAGCCAAAAGGCAATTATGACTGCAGCAAATAATTTCAGCCTCCAAACAGGACAAGCATATCATCGGTGCAGGGAGATCTTGGGAAGAAGGAAAAGCAGCACGGTGGCTCTGTACTTAAAATGGGATTTCCACTTTTAACCAAAATTGTTGTCTTTAAGCACAGTAACAGACACACAGAGCAGAAACCTTCTGACTGCAGCACCAGGGCTCAGCCAGAAAAAGGGGAGAACGGGTAAAGGCGGAGAAGGGATTGGCAGAAACTTCCCAGAGCAAAGGGCAGACAGGGCCGGAACGCTGAGGGGAGCAGACGGCAAGTGCCAGGTGGGTGAGGTGTCCCAGGGAGGGAGATGCTGCTGCCTGGAGTAAGCCACGGGCTCCAGCCATCCTGCTCCAAAACACTGGCAATTAACTTGGGCTATGAGCACCAAACTCTGTCCCCAAAGTTACCCCCTCCTCCCTTTCTAGGTGAGCTGGATATTTGATGGGAAAACGAGCCTGTAATTCCTTCACAGATTACACCTGGTTCCTCAAACAAGTGAGAAAAAGCCAGAGGGGTTTATTTACCAAAAAATAATGGGATTACTGTTGGTCGGCACCGTCCCAAAGGGAGAGGGAAATTAGTTCTCTCTTGCAAGGGCTTTTATTTATAGCGAGCAGGTGCCTTGTTGCTGTTTCATCCTATTCCAGCACATCGTGGGACGAGTCCTTGCAGGGGACACTGTGCCCCCAGAGCTCTGTCCCCTGTGCAGGCACTGCTGCCCTCTCTGCTGCCAGGGGGCTGCTCTGCTGCCAAGGTGCTGCTTCCTACACCTCTGCCCCTGCCTGTCGGGCGGGATAACAGCATCCCTTCTTCATCTGCAAGAGCTGCCCGGAGCTGGCAGCTCTTGGCAAGCGGTTTCCTTCTCCAGGTGATTCCTACAGATCCGCATCTCCCGCCATCTTCATGTGCAATAACTGAAGCACAGAAAGAGAGCAGGAGTGTCTGTGAGTGTGCAGCAGCCATAGGAGTGCTGGTCCTGGCCTGGCCACGCTCCCCTCCTGGGCCACCCGCTCCAGACAGGAGCGTTTTCAATCGCACCTTCCATCTGGCACCGATTACCCTCCAGTTCCTCCTGCCTTCATTTGCAGTCAGCAGCAGCAGCCTGACTGACATTGAGGGGGAACGACTCCTCCGATCCCATCAATCAAGTGTCATCAGGATCCAGCTTCCCGAGCTCCTGGGCCACAGGGTCACCCTGTAGAGGGATCAGCATCCCCTCCGAGGCACAGCCCTGCTCCTGCCCCTCTCCCACTGTCCCCGGGCTCTGCCCCACAATGGGCAGGGGGAAGGTCCATCCTGTCTGTGTGGACAAGCCAAAGCCACCCAGCAGCGGGGACAGGCACAGCCAGGGTCACCAGAGCCAGCTCCTCACCCTGCTCTGCGTGCTCAGGAGGGCTGATCCGAGCCAGACACCCCTCCATGGCTGCAGCGACAGAAAAAACCACTCACTGCTCACAGGAGGTATCATTTGCAGATGATCATCACACCAAATTACTCTGCAATTAGTGTTCTTCATGAAGGTGAATTGAGGCTCTTTGCAGAAGGAAGGTTTGGAAAGAGAGTGCCACCATTGTGTTTCCTAAGGGAAACCAGAGAAACAATCCCCCAGGATGGATGTAATCCCCTGAGCTGGATGTACTTCCCGCAGCAGCGAACACCCAGGGGGCTCTGCTGTCACCGCACCTGCCTCTTGCACCCACACCAGCAGGTCCCTGCCTGTCCTCCCCCCCAACCAGCAGAGCCTGGGGATGGGCTGGCTCCTCTTGAACCCAGCATCAGCGAGGCCTCAGCCCTGGGGCTGCACGACCAGATGCCACCTGGAATCTGCAGAGCCGGCCGGGAGAAGCTGCAATCAGTGCTCAGCCCCCTGATGCCATTTCTATGAGTGCTGCAGGACAAGGATGGATCTGCTTTTCCACCGGCTCCGTGCTCTAACACCAGGGATCGACCCTCCCTCCCCCCAGCCCCTCGACGAGGGGGTGCAGCCGGGTCCCAGCACCGCTCGGGGCCACAACAGCAGCCGAGACCTTACTAACGTTTCCAGTTCCTACCTCACTGCAGATGAATTAATTTCAAATTGTGTGTGAAACACGTTGCCTTCCCTGCGCAGAGCTGTGCAAACTCAGCAGGGTTTGTGCTGTGTGAGGAAGATTGACCCATAACCAGTAACTATCCATTTTTCCCTTGAAAGCTGCTCCCAGGCGGCCGCAGGACACGGGCGGGACAGAGCACACACAGTGCTGGAGCGTGTGCTGCACGAGTGGATTGTGTCCTCATGGGAATCATCATTGCTGCAGCTCCAGGTGCTCTCGCAGGGAGGGCTCTGGTGGCGATGGTTCCTGCTTCAGGGGCATGGGGAGCAGAGCCTGAGTCCCTCACACCCTGCCCTGCCCGAGCCCCCCCAGCAGCGCTGCCAGCACAGCCCCACACGGACCTTCACCCATCCCCTCGGAGCAGCCCCCCTGCAGGCGGGGCCAGGCTTAGGGATGGCAACCAGATTTGAGGATGTGACTTTCCTATTAACTGTCTTGCCCTCATTAAGGGAAATCAGATTAATTACACGGCAGCAGGCAATAAATCTCTCCCTGAAGAAACAGGGAGGGTGCCTGGGATTCTGGTCTCTGAACGCGATGTTAAAATTAGCCATTCTGTCTAATCCCATTTTTCAGTTCACCCCTTCATAGAGGGGTGTGAAGCTCCGTGGCTCCTGGGTACTCATTTTCCCAGATAAATAGAGAATTTCGTCCTTGCTCTCATCACAGCTGAGGGTGAAACTGCTCTGAAGGCTGCACCCCATCAGCCCCGCTCCCCACCGCTGTCCGTTAAGGGGACACCGGTGCTTCCTCCAGCCCCCTGTGACAGCCCAGCAGCGACCCCTGCAATCCCACAGCGAGCTCCAGGCACATCAGTTTTCGTATTATCTTGCTCTAAATGAGACTCACTAGACACACAGACCCGATTCCCAGCTCAGCCGTGGAAGAAATCCCACCTTTAAGCAAGCTGCCGTCTGTGAATACATTGGACATACTGAGGCTGCTCTCCTGACAGGCCCGAACTTCCAGCCAAGACCCAGCAGGACTTGTGGCACCTCTCATGGAAGAAAACACTCGATGTTCACCCCAGGAAAGGGCTCCCCTGGCTGGGTGGCACTCAGTGCCCCAGCTCTGTCCCCCCGCAGCCGGAGGGATCTGCACTCCCAGCTCCCTGGGCAACTGGGTGCCCCTTTGTCCTCGGAGCTGTCAGACCCCCCAGGTCCAGGCAGCAGAGGCTGGTGCTGGCCCTGCAAAAAACACCCACCATGTACCCCCCGTGGAAAAAGAAAAGCCCACAAAGAACTCAGTTTGGGCACACTCTGACAATTTGTCCTACTGACTAAGCAAAGATTGTCTTTTTTTATTTTGACAATACCTTTTTCTTGTTATTTCCCTGACACCTTAGACTTCTGTGTGTTTGCAAAAATGAGCCAAGTTCCATAACTGGATCAATTTTTGGTGTGCAAGAGTATCTTCACTGCTGCTGCAGGCACTGCAGCTGAACAGGAAACTTGGAGAGGGACCCTGTTCAACTAAAGCCACCCAACGGGCAGGTTTCCAGATTCCACTTCTGAATCTGCAGCTCCCCCCATCACTTGTTCAGAGAAGGTGAAAGACTTATGAACTCCCCATTCCCCCTGCAGTCACGATGAGCACTTCCCCTTCTTTTGTCTTCAGCTGACCCAGGAAACACGGACTTCTGGTGGAATTACCCAGGTCAGTGGAGGAGAAGCTGGATGTGCTGTCCCGCACCATCAAATCAAAAACTCGCATGAAAAAGTTGCCTAGAGACAGCTCTGATTTGCTCTAAACAACCCCCGCCCCCGGCAGCCAGCAGAGAATCGTTATCTGTCTCTTCCTTACAACGGCACTGAGTCGGTGGCCACCTGCAAGGTGTCCGCGGTGACAAACGCTCGCTTTGTGCAGGGCTCTTCCCGCCGCCGCTGACGGTGCCCGTCGGTCACCCCGCCGGGAGGAGCCGCCCGTTCCCACCGTTATCGAACACCGGCCCCCGGCGGGAGCTCAGCGTCAGCACATCCCGGGGCAGGGGCCTCGCTGCCGGTACCGATCCCGCTCACTGTTTCTCCGGATTAACAGCTTCACGGTTCCTCTACGAATTTAGGATGAACTCTGGCGCTCCTGCCCCAGAGCAAAGCTGCAGCGCAGCGGCCCCCGCCTGCCCGGTGCACAGCGAGCTGCTGCACCCGCCCGGCCTCGGAGGGAACTCCGCCTGGATCGCTGCCCGCGCTCCGTGCCGGCCGGGGGGCGGCAGGAGAGGTTTCCCCGCGTTCTGCAGCTCCTCAGCGCTATGAGCTCTGCTGAAATACACTCTGCTGCTCGCTGCCCTGCCCTGCTGAAGCGCCACCGGCTCCGGCAGCTTGCTCCGGCCCCGGGGAAACTGCCTTCGGAGCAGCTCTCCCTCAGGCCGGGAGTTCCCATATCAAAGCCGCAGCTCAGCGACCTTTGAGCAACCCGGGAGCGTCACTGCCCAGATCGCCCTCCCTGCGAGAGCCGCGGTCCCCTCCGAGACCTCCCGGGCCCGCGCTGTGCTAACAGACCAGGTTCTGCAGGGGGATTGAAGGCCCCTCCTTTTACAGCTGGTTCC
>VXBW01000493.1:184580-225705 GCA_013400375.1 Thinocorus orbignyianus
GTGCTCAAACAGTCCCCGCAGCCAATCAGCGCGCTTGCTGCCCGCGCGGGGCACGCCGGGAATTGTAGCGTCAGCCCGCCCAATCGGAACCCGGCGCGGACTGATTACGTCACGGGCTGCGGAGCGCTTCCGGGCCGGCGGGTCGTCATGGCGGCAGCGCTGTGGTGGGGCTGGCCCATGTCCCCTGGCCCGTGTCCGCTCGCCGTGGAGCTGACCAGGCCGTGCGGGTGGCAGGTGCCACCGTCAGCGACAGCGGCTGTCATTTCTGTAGCGTGCCATGGATAAAACGCGTTGAGGCTGACTGGCCAGGGTGCGCTGCGAAGGAACGAGCGCGCTATAGCGTCCGGCGGGCTGGGTCTGACTGACAGCGGTGTTTGGTGCTGTCCTTAGAAATAAATAAAACCTGTCAAATCAGGGCTAAAAAAAATTGTGCCTTGCGCTTAAAAACTACCTGTTGTGTGGGGGAAGGGCTGCTGGCCGCCCTGGGGACGTCGCTGTTGGCCGTGGCACCCGGCAGCGGTGCGTGCCTGTGTCCGAGTGGCGTTTGGTGGGAGCTGCAGCTCCCGAGGAAAGGGCGAGCACAGAACCATAGAATCACAGAATGGTCAGAGGTGGGAGGGACCTTGGAGATCAAGTTCCAACCCCCCTGCCCGCTGGGGTGGTTCCTGTGGGGCAGCCCGGAGCTCTGCCCGGCCTTGGGACGAGTGGCCTCAGCAGCCGGTGGGGCTGTCACACAGATGTTCCTCACCAGCAGTGCTGGGGCTGCACTGGGGATTCTCCCCGAGAGCTCCCAACGATGATCCTATTCGGAGTGGTTTATATCTCCAAAATTATTACATATTCATTTGGTTTTCCCAGAAATCATTAACATAATCACACCTATTCCCAGAACTAACAGCAGAGCCATAAAACAAGTTGTTTAAACCACGGGGCTGCTGTAGGGTCACAAAATTCAGCAGCTTCCTTTTGACCTGCTGAGAGTGTCCCTGGGCCAGGAGACGCCCAGCGCGGGGGGCCGGGGGGATGGTGTGCCCCTCCAGCAGCTCTTCCTGGGATGGCCCTTAGTCTGGTGGCTCAGACAAAGGATGTCACCCTCCTGGCACTGCCACGGCTTCCCTGCGCCAGGGCTGAGGAGCTGGGTGTTTGCTGAGGGCAGGGTGTGAGGCCTGGGAGCGCGGGGTGGGTTCTGCTCCCAGCCCCTGCGGGGTGGGGGTCCGGGGGCTCTGTGGCTCAGGGGCCTCCTCTGCTGCCGAAGGTGGTTCCTCCTCGTGGCTGCGTGCTCCCCATCCCTCGGGTGCTCCCGCTGGTGCTGACCTGGTCCTTGTGGCTGGACGAGTGTCCCCTGCTCCCTGCGTCCCCCGCAGGCCCCGGGCGAGGCCGCAGTGAAGCCACCGGCTGGGAGTCACAGCGCGGCTGAGCCTGTCACCGGGCCACCTCCTCCCCAGGGCAGTGGGGGACAGAGTCCTCCTGCGGCTGCCTCAGCCCGAGGTGCAGCAGGTGGTGCAGCGGCGATTCCAGTTTGGCTCCTTGGCCGAGGATGCAGTTCCTTTGGCAAAGGGCTGCTCAGCCGTCCCACTGCGGGTACTCCTGCAGGGAAAGCTCTGCCCGTCCCTCCCGTGCGGCTCGGTGTCACCCAGCCTGACTCATTGTGTCTGGGAGCTGCTGATGCCGGGGGTTGCGTCACAGCATTGGTTCAGCGTCAGGCATTTATTTTCCTGTCCACAGCAGAGTGAGCAATTTCACTCCATTTCCTTTTCCAGAGCTGGGATCCCAGCTGCAGCCTCCTGCTGCGCTGGGTGCTGGGGCTCCAGCCAGCGAAGCGCAGGTGAAGGTTATTCACTGTTTCCTGCTGCTGGTATTCGACCCTGGCACCTTCCCTGGGGGCTGCACTGCCTTCTGGCATTAAGGCACAGGGAGGACACAGACCCCAGAGGGTTTGTGCCTGTGCCCTCCTGGCTGTCGCTGGTGTCTGCAGGGGCTGCAGATCTGAACCCCCCCGACAGAGCTGGGTGTTGTGGTGCAGGGAAGAGCAGAGGTATCAGCAATCTCTGCCATCTCCCTCCTGTTCCTTTCTGAGGTGGTTTTGAGCCCGTGGCCTTTGGCTTTATGGCTTTGTGTTCCTTGCTTCTGGCTTGAAGGGCATGAAGAGGGGTGCCAGCAGGGTGAGTCCGGGGGTGTTGTGGCATCACTGTCATAGACCAGTAAATCCTGCTGGTCGTAGATGCAGGACTGTGTTTACATGTGCACACACGATACAGCCCTTCAACACCCTTCTCTTCCATCAGTCTGTCTTCAGTACAGCTGCATAAAGAACAAATGGATTTGAATTTTGGAAGGTCTTCAGAAGAGCTCGGAGGTGGCCCTTCTGCTTCTCCAGACGCTCAGCCCTCTGATGTGCGTCTGTGGGCCAGCAGCAGCGCTGCTGGAAGTGCTGAGAGTGCCTTCTGCATTGAGTGACCTGACTCTGACTGCAGTGGGGTGAAGGAGGTGCTCATTGAAGTTTTGGTGTGATTAATTACTCTGTACTCCTTCTGGCTGATGGGCCATGTCATCAGCCGCATTTGTCTGCGGTGTTCTGGAGGGGCACGGCTGAACCTCCTCGTCAGAGCGCTCTAATTGGATCCAACTGTGGGTTTGTTCCGTTTCAGAATCTGGATGTTTCGGCTCAGGGCAGCAGCCAGCGTCCCGGGCTGTGAACAGGAACACGGCTCCTTGTGCGTGTGAGACCCTTCGGCCGGCGTTCGCTGGGGGATCTCTGTGGGTTCGAAGTTTCACAACCTGAAGACAGACAGGATGGGCAGTCTCTGAGCATTTCACTTGGGAGCACTCGCATGGGGGTCTCCTCTTTCCCCCTTAGCAGCCTGAGACCAGTCTTGCGTGGCTGAGACCAGTACCTGCGTGTGGGGACATGGCTGGGTGGTGCCATCCCAGCCCGCATCCCCAGGGAGCTGGGGCACACTGTGTGGCAGGGACGGGTCTTCCTCCCCACGGCTTTCCCCCACCCCCAAGGGACGGTGACTCCTGGAGGTCCCTGGCTCGCTCTCGGGTTGTTTCTGTGCCTGAACTTTCCCAGACTGAGCTGTGACATGGCCACTGTTGCCAAGTCATGTCTGCTGCCCTCAGCACAGGGTTTCGGTGTCTGTCTGAACATTGGGCTTGGAGGAAGAAGAGAGGAGAAGCAGCAGCCTCTGCCTGGGAGGCAGCAGGGTCCTCTCCCATGGCCGGTGCGGGGAGGTCAAATGCAGGGTCAGGGGGCTCAGCCTGTGCAATCCCTGAGCAAGGGCAGTGGGTAAGGGCAGTATCAGGGGCTCTGAGGCGAAATGGTAAAATATAACCATAAAAATAAATCTGAGTGCCTTTAATTTTGGAGCAGAGTTCTTAAAGTATTCTTGCACAGAGATCTGTCTTTCAGGAATGCGATAAAACAAAGTTAGCAGCTGGGGCTACCTTGTTAGAGTAAAGTTTTCAGGAAACACAAAGCTCATGCTTTGATTTTCAGCTTTATCTCCTGCTAACCTAATTTGAAAATAGCTATTCTTCACTTAGAGGGAAAGCACAAACTAAAATCAGTTACTAATTCTGAATACCCATGAACATTCATAGAGAGCATCTGACTTCTATCTGCTTAGTTTGTTTTTTCATGTAGGGTGGGAGTTCGCTTCTGGTGCAGTGGTGTCTGGGCACAGCTCTGCTTCAGAAATGAGGACCTGCTGTGGGCAACTCCAGGCTTTTCAAGGACACCCAAAAGCTTTGCTTCACCATAAGCTCATGGATTTCAAACAGATTTCAGAGTTGAATTTACTACAAGGGTCCATAGTTGGGAAAAAGACAAAGGATTTGGCACCTGTATTTCAGCGTAAAGTGAGTTGGAGGCAGAAATATGTGATAAAAAATTTAATGAGTCATTTAATAAACCCAGCATGGGTTTCACAAGCCCCAGCGGCTTTCATGCTTAGTCTTTGAGATTTTCATCTTGGCCTGAAGCAGAACTCCCTTGGGATTTTGCAGGGCCCAAGAGACTGTGTGAGCCTTACCTGCTCAGAAATAAAACGAATGTTCTCCCATCTAGGTTAAGCGGATTGGAGGCTCTGTTCCTAGCGCTCAGCTGTCTGTGCTTTAGCGTCTCTCTGGTGCTCTTGACTTTGTCAGAGCCTTTGCCCTGCTGAGTCCTTGGTGAGCTCTCCGCCACCGTGGCTCATCCCTCGTTGCTGCACCCACCCCTTTTCCTCCAGCAGACCCTCCGGGGCCGCCCCTTCTGCACTTCACGCTTCCGCAGGACGGGGGCTGTTCTCAGTGCTCGCCTTCTCTGCCAGTCCCATGTAGATTGTATTTCAATCCTCCCTTCCTGCTTTTCCCCTCAACCCTTTCACTCCTCCCTCCTCCTCCTGTGGAAACAAATCTACAGTAGGTGTCTCCTGAACTTGTCTGAACTCCTTGTCCCAAGCACCTTCCCGATTAATCCTTTCCAGATGTCCAGGAACTTTTATGTTTAGCAGTTTCGCTCAGGTTCCTCATTCATTCTCAGATGGAGCAAACATTATATTTCCTAATGCTATTTGAAAAATAAGACTTCTGAGAAATTGTTGCTGCCTCAAAATGCAGTTCTAAGGTCCACTGCAGCCTGCTACCCCCAGACTGGAGCACAGCAGATAGTCCCAGATAGCAGAGGAGTTCAGTGTTCTGTAGCTGACTGTGCTCTGGGTCTGTGAAATCCTGAGAGCGCTCAGTGCTGCACTTGTACCCACCGAGGGGCAGAGGTGTTGCCTTGCAATTTCCCACCTACAGCAGCAGGAAGAAATGAGGGGATCTGTTCGATGTCCCTCTGACAATGACCCAACAACAGAAAGCAAGTTTCTCTGCCCATCTTCTCGACCAGTTTCCAGTGTAACTTTGGTTTTGGGGAGCCAACTGTTACTGCAGCAGGGGGTGCACGGTCAGTGAGCTCCTTTGGTCACGCTCTGTCCCACCTTCGATGCCGAGCGTGTCAGGCTGCACTGAGCCCTTCAGTCCTCTGTGAGACTCGGTGCTTCTCAGTCCCCCAGCGTGGCAGATGACCTCCTCACTGGGGGCTGACACGGGATGGCTCCCTGCTCCTTTTTTTCCACAGCCCAGACAGTCTCTAGGCCACCTGGGGAAGGCAAAATGCCTTCAAGCCGGTAAGTCTCCTAACCGTTCTGCTATGTGAAGAATGAATCCAAGAGCCTTTGCACACCATTAATCTTTTCCAATTCCTAAGAAAGCAAATGATCTCCTCTTGCTCCCATAAATTCAGCCTCTCTCTCCTGCTCCCCCCCACCCCCGCCCCCCAGTGTTTGAACTGTTCGCCAAGAGCTTTATTAAAAACTACAAGATGCAGTTCTGTTTCTAACTGAATCCCAAACAACTGTGTTAGGTGGAGAAGAAACATTTGGTGCAGTAAGCTTTAGAGCATTTTTGTGCATAGTCCATGGCCACTTGTCAGCCAGAGACCAGATTCAGCTCTGCTCTAAGCATATTAGGACCTTTTCTCTTTTCCCCCGAGGTCAGGAGATGAATTCAAGCTGGTCAAACCTCACGATCTTGTTTCCAAGAGCACCTGGCAGTGACTGCTGGGAGTAGCTCACAGGGTGCAGCAGGAGGGATGCTCCCCCTGAGACAGCAGCGTGGTCCAGTAACGCCTCACCCTCCCCTGGCGCTGCGTGACCTGGCCTGACACTGAGCCTCCGAACGACACTGTTCTCCAGACGAAGCTCTGCTCCAAACCATGCCGTGCTCCAAACGAAGCTCTGCTCCACAACGTGCCATCGGCCCTGGGAACACACTGTGCTGTGCAGCTGCCAGGTCCAGGCAGTTTTCCTGCCACTGCGCTCCCCTGCCCTTAAGGGGAGGATTCCGGAGATGCCGCAGCCGCTGCCACTGTCCTCTTGGCGTGGCCCCAGCCAGTGTCACCTCTGAGGAAGGTGCAGAGCCGCAGGTGACAGTCCCCAGCTTCTGGTGTCAGCAGAGAAGCTGCAGGTGATGCTGGGGGACAGCGACCAGGGCAGCTGAGGAGATGCTGGGACAGTGTGGGGGGATGGCAGGGTCCCGGTGAGGGTGGCTCTGCAAGGCAGCACTGGTTCAGTGTCCCCGCCAGCTGCCGTGCGTCACCGCCATTCCTTGGCACCGCAAGCAATGTGTCAGAGCCTTCTCCTCCTCGTTTCCTAATGTTCCCTCAGTCTGAAACCCATCAACTAGTGCTGTGAAAAAAACATTTGTGGAGGAAGCCAAAGCAGAAGTAAGCAAAGCTGTTCCTTTGGATGGGTTCCTCCAGCTCGTGGTGTCCCGCTGCTTCACTTGAGCAGGAAGAGCCTGCTCCTGCCTCCTGCACCTGAGCACAGGGAGAGGACAGCAGTGACAGCGGTCTCATGTCGTGCTTTCACTGGCATCACACCCCTGTTTTGAAAACAAATGGGTGACCCTTGCAGTGCAGGAGGAATCATGATTCTGGAATAAATCCTATGTTTTTTATTGCTTTGGGTGTCTAAGAGATAAAATGCCATCATTCATTTCCTTGCTTTACAAATTACCTGCAAACAGGGGTTCCACCATCTCCCTCTCCTCATGGGGGAAATGAAACTACTGAGAATTTTGAACAGAGCAAAACAGAAAAATTGGGGGCTTGCCCATCAGGAATTGTCAAGGTGTCATTGATTTACACAGACTGTGCTTAAAGATGGTTGGTTGATCAATGGGTTTGACGTTCCCTCCAGTTGCAATAATAGATTCTTCCTGCCATTCAGAAACCAGGCCTAATTTGCCGTCTATGAGGACTCTTTGCAAAGCATTGTAGTTGGTTTTCTATGCTGTTTCATGCTCAAGGAACCTTGAAATTTTCACTCTTTCTTGGGCATTTCAAATCAACCTCTGCTTAGCAGCCGTTCTCAGAGGGCTGGGGAACAGGAACATGAGTGTTTCATTGAGAAAAACGCCCGAGTGTGGTGTGTGCAGGGTGCACCTGGGCGTGCAGTGCGCAGGAGAGAGCAAGAACCTGGGCATGTCCACAGATACCTGCTGGTGCCAAGCCTGAGACAGGGGAAAACGTTGAAAGCAGTATCCTGGGTTGTCCAGGCCAGTTTTCTACACAGACCTTTCCTCCCTTGGGAAACCTCCAGCTTGTGCAGAGCGAGGGAGAGCTCACCTGGCTTTGCTGAGGAGAACCCAGTTCCATGTATGGGTCCACTACCTCCCTGTCCAGACTCTGGGAAGGAGGGTGAGAGCAGGCTGTGCGAGAGGGGAGACGGGGCTACGGCATCTGGCGTGCACAGGGAGTGAGTTTAAACTTAATAAACCTGCCCGTGAGTCAGATGCCAGGAGCAGCGGGGGGAGAAGGAAAGGATTGAAGAGTTCAGATGACAGTGCACAAAGGAAAAGCAACGTGAAGCAGCTCTGGAACCGGGGGGCTACGGCTGATCCACCTGGAGCAACGGGCTGGGAGGGCACCTGAGGCAGTGACAGAACTGTTCTGCTGATGAGGAACCTGAAAATGAGCCTCTGCTGTTTGTCTTAGTCACATCTGCAGGAGTCAGGACCTCAGATGGCTCAAGCCCCCCAGAGCAGTGGGGGTTGGGCAGACGTTCCCCATTGCACCTGGCAGCTGGGGGTCCCACATCCCCCAGTCCAAGGCGTGGGGAGACGGGAGCCAGCGAGGCAGAAAAACCCCAGAGGCAGCAGGGGAATAATCCAGAGCAGCTTTTCCTGGACATGAGTCCCCCAACTCTAAAAGGCTTTTTGGTTGAGTTTAATGAGATTAGTCTGCAGGCACAGGAGATGTCAGCCTGCTGGCAGGGCCGCCTTCAGTAGTTCCTCGCGCACCAGGGAATGCTGTTGCTCATTTCACTGGCCTTGGCGTCGCGGGATCAGGCTGTGGCTTCGCTCCTCTATCAGCCACATCTGCACGGCAGTAACAAGCCGGGGACTGGGAAGCCCGGAGAGGGGTGCGGAAAAGTTCACCCGAGTGGAAGGAGCTCCCCACATCCCCTGTCCTGGGAGCACTGGGGCTGTCACCCAGCCTGACACCGGTCCCCACCGGGACCCCTGCCAGGATCCAGCCCCCCTTATCGCTGCGCCAGTGACACTGCACAGCCTGTTCTCTTGCTGGGCAGAGTGTGTTCTCTAGAGCTCCGGTTTAGATCTGTGCTGACATTGTTGAAGCTACTGGTAATAAAACATGTCACTACAAGGGCCAAGGCCACATCTGATCCTGCAAAGAGGAAGCAAAAAAACCAAACCAAACCCCAAAACTCAAAAAACAACCCCAAACCAAACACATACTGGCAGGAGGTCTGCATTTCCAGGCGTCCCGAGTGCTTGGCACTGCTGCCTGGCCCTGCTGAGAGGCACCTCCTGGACCTGCTGCCTTGGCCACGCAGCGGGGACAAGTGGCGCACGGGAGTCACAGCTTCCCGGTGCCACATCATCACGCGGGTGTTGAACACTCCCAGCGCAGGGAACTACAAATAAATGCTGTTGATGCCTCTGCCATCCCGTCAGGGATTAGTACATGCTGGAGCAATTTGCATGGGGATGAAACTTGGAAGAAAGGGCGATGCTGAGGGAATACGGTATTATTTATTATTGCCAGTTGCAAGGGAACAGCAGCAGCCTCCAAGCTTGTATAACTCTGGAACATGACTATTATTAGAACGGAAAGTTAGCAAGCAATTAGCTAATTGCAATTCATATTGTCTGTTGGCAATTATAAGGAGAACAGTTATAAACTCCACCAGATGGAACTCAAATGGGTCAGTCTCTCTCTTTTTTCTTTTTTCCATCCCCAAAGGGCATTTGCTGTGAACTCAACTACAGGTTCCAACCAGGGAAAGAAGCGGGTCCTGTGACACATGCCCAGGGGTCCCTGCAGCCAGCTCTCCCCAGCTGCAGCAGAGCTGAGCAGCACCTTCCCCTGCCTGTGCCCGCGCCCACAGGGCTGGTTGCTCTGTGGTTTCCTTCGCTTACCCTGCTGTGGTGAGATTTGTTTGGTAGCCCTGGAAAAGAGGGGAGTGGAACAATCTGGCTAAAATATGTATTTCTTCTCACCCACTGGCTTATGATCCTATACAATTTCAAATAATACCTTCTCTTCTCTCTCCAGCAGAGACA
Source organism: Thinocorus orbignyianus (assembly GCA_013400375.1). Classification (NCBI taxonomy): domain Eukaryota; kingdom Metazoa; phylum Chordata; class Aves; order Ciconiiformes; family Thinocoridae; genus Thinocorus; species Thinocorus orbignyianus. Next base: position 193,698 of record VXBW01000493.1, read on the forward strand.
CAAATCCACGGTGCCTCCCTGAGCCTGACTTCTAAACCTTTTGAGGTTGTTGAGAGCACTTTAGTCCCTAGTGAGACACTCAGAGAAGAGATCCATGCAGAGCTCCCTACACCCCTCGCGAGCCCCAGGAGGCACCAGGACACCCGTCCCGGGACAGAGCTGATCTCACTGCTCTCCTTAGAAACACCCGAGAGGTGCAGGTGTGCCCAAGGGTGAGCGCACGGACACAGAATGGTGTGTTTCAGGCCAGAGGGACAGGAGTGGCACACAGGAGAGCACCGAGACCCTGAGTATTGCAGCCTGTCCCATCCACAGCCCGAGCAGGAGTGTGACATGCAGTGCTGCTTTGGCAAGTGGTTTGAAAACTGTTCACACATCTCAGACTCCTTTTTAGAGTATGGACAAGGACAGAGAGATTTGACCTTAAAGATACAGCATCCCCAAAGATTCCGTGGCACACACTAGGCTAAAGACCCTGCAATCTACAGCCAGACTTTCTGTGGCCACGGAAGGAACTTTGCTCATCTCCTGTCACCGCTGGTGGTGCCAGTGACTGCGGCAAAAGAAGAACACCTCTGCTTCAGGTCAAGCTGACACTGATACAGACACAGCTCTGGATCTGAAATGGATTAAGCCTAGATATATGAATTTCATAAACAGTGATACAAACCCACTGCACACCTTAGGCTGATATTAAACAGAGGATGAGTTGGTATTCATCTCAGAGCGAGCGCACTGTAACGAAATGGACACATCAGGTTTTACTTACAAACCCCAGGTTTCCCATAGGAGGCAGTTTATGGAGTGACCATTTATTAAAGACAAATGCTATCATTCGAAACATATCTCACGTAGAACAGGGGACTGCCTGATGCAGAGGGGCAGTAACTGGAGATGGAGCTTTGCGTTTACAAGCCATTGATTTAAATGGGCTCGGCGTGTCCCGGCAGGTGTGGTGATAGCTGCCGGGTGTCCCGGTGCCCACCACGCCCCAGCCCCAGCCTCCCACCACGAGCACAGACCACGAGGTGCCGAGTGCCGCGGCCCAGGCCCGACATGCTTAACTTAAATATATATTTAAGAGCAGACAGAAAGATAATCCAGTTACCTCGAGTCAGAATGTGCAGGTGTTGGCTGGGGGCCTGGCCCCATGGGGCTGCTTGGTCCCAGGGTGCCGAGCTCCGCTCCCTGCTCCAGAGATCCCCAGAAATGAGAGCTGGATCCTGTGGAGAACTGGCTAGAAGATCAGGGTAAGAGCACTCCTGCTTCTGCCCACGGATGGAGGGTGTCAGTGACATGGTACCTCTTCCCGAGTCCCCCAGACTCTGGGGTCTCTGCTTTGGGGTCCTCACTCAAAAACCCCCAAAGGTGTTTGCCTTTTGGAGGGAGGATTCTCCCCAGCTTAGTCTGTCCCTTTTGAGGCACGCCAATGCCAGCACCCACGAGTCACCAGCCTGATTTTCCTGATTGAGTGATTCTGAGCTGCGGGGCAAATGTTAAATGCTAACAACTGCTGTAAAGTCACATCTGCAGGCAATTTTGCTGTTCACCTGGAAAGAAACAGTGCTCATTCAATTAATTGAAAAAGTATATGCTGCCTTTCTGATATCTTTCAGGATAGATCCTGGCACCCCAACAAGATGGTGCTGTTTGTTCTTCATTTCTGAGGTCAGAGGTCTAGGACAGGAATGTCCTTCACAGGCAGTAGCAGGTAGAATCGCACGCGTTCTCCAAGTGTAAATTCCATTTGTTGCGTGTAGGAGAACTTTCTGGCTCAATGTAGTGTGACATTTGCAACCATTTAATTAGAATAAATTCCATTTTTATGCTCCATCCGGCTTTTAGTATATCAGCCAAACCATTCGTAAGGGACAGAATGTAAATCCTGCCTGTGTTTCCCTCCTGTGCTCTCATCGGGGATCCCTCATGCCAACATCACCATTCCTACTGCTGCCAGAGCTCCCAGGGTCAGCAGGTCAGGTCCTGAGGACCTGGGTGAAATCACAGATCCATTTTGGGTGGAAAGCGGCTCTGGAGCAGGAGTGGTTTGGGATGTCTCCCTGCTCGTGGTGCTGGGTGGGAAGGCAGGGTGCTTCCTCTCTGTCCATCTTGGGGACAGCTGTGACACAGGAACCCCGGTGCTGCTGGCGAGGGCTGCCTGCGGCGTGGCTGGCTCTGGCACTGCTGGCTGCACGGGGTATGGCCACCAGCCACTGCCAACGGCCCAGAGGTGAGGAGCCCGGCTGCAGAGCCGGACGGCTGGAATTAGACATGCACTTAGGACAGCCAGCCGAGAGAAATGGTTGGTTTTGTATCGACCGAGAAAATTGAATATAACAAGAAAATTGAATTCTCTCCCACAGAACTTTGTGTTCCAGGTGACCTGTTCCTGGGAATGTGCTTGGAGTTCGATGTCCCCCCACACTGAGCCTGCTGGCCCCCGCACCGGGAGGGGGGAATAAGCAGCAACCCCCAAAAGGCAAACTGTATCTATCAGGGGATCTCCTGGCTGCTTCATCCTCACAGCTCCACATCTGGCAGGGAGAGCAATGGGGCAAGGGAAATGCATTGCCTGCCTGCGTATACGGCTCAGACAGGTTGGTGACAGCTCAGCAATGTAAATGATGCATATTAAGCCCTAAATAAAGTGTGAGGAACATGTTTGGGATCAGTAAATCCATCCTGACAAAAAGAAGCGAAGGAATGAAATCCCTTTTCCCAAACAGACCAGTAAGTCTGTGGACTAAATGGAATCTAGTCCCACTGAAAAATGGCTCCTGAAGATTTATGGTTACAGACTCTCTGCTCTCAGCGGGTCACACGTGAGTGTGTACTCAGCAGCAGGGAGCCCTTGGGGAGTGTGAGGCTCGGCTCGGGAGTGGGGGTCACATTCCCCCCCTTGAAATGCTCAGGCTTCATCAAACCCACTTCATCTGTGTGCATTTACAGCTGGGTTCATCACACTTCCCGCTGCGTTCCCCCATCAGCCATTCATCAGCCCCAAGGAGCGGCTGCAGCCAAGTGTCCCCCTGACTTTCAACAGACTTGTGGCCTTTCTTCTCTGCACAAGTGGTCGACTTAAGATAAGCCCAGGGTCACTTAAACATGCCTCGCTCTGAATAAACACAGCAGGCGTGATGTGTTACAGGCTGTTACCAAGAATGCCCCAGCTGAGGAGAAGGGGACCCTCTATTTTTATTGATGCTGGAGGGTCACCCATCTCTGAAGGACACTGGGCAGGCCGGACACCCTCTGGAGCAGCCCCAACACACTCATGATGTGACGTTTGGAGGTAATAATCAAAGGCAAATCACACCTGAGCAGTCATGTTGCAGAGAGCGGTGCGGGAAGGAGCGCAGGGATGCGTGTGCTGCTGCCCGAGCCGAGGAACACACGGCTCAGGGTCTGCTCCCAGGGAACACAGACAGCTCCAGGCTTCATGCCAAACAGGATCCAGTCCCGCTCCAGCTTCACTCTGCGGTTCCCAGTGGTTCTGTGCCCGCTCCCTCTGCCCAACCACCTGCTCCAGCTGATTCATGATTTGCAGGGAAAGCTTTTCAGAAAAATCACCTGGAGGAAGGCTGGAGGCAGCTGCTGCCGGCAACTCGGGGCAGACCCAGCCATTGTCCCACAGGCGGGGGCAAGGGCTGGCAATGGGAGGCCGAGCATCACGCCTCCCTCCACACCTGGCTCTCTGGGACCAAAAAGCAAGCTCTCCCTTCCTGAAGGCTTTTGGATGAGACGTCAGTGATGCTGCTGAGGCAGAAATGCTCAGGGAGCTCTGTCCCTTGGCCCAGGGCAGCGCTGCCGTGCCAGCCCCAGGGTGGCACAGGTTGGTGCCCGAGGCTGTGATCTGCAGGGAACAGTCCTTTCTGGACTTCTGGACAAAGACTGTGAGTTTTTAACCAGTTTGCTGTATGATCTTTGTTGCCCTCTCATTTGAACGGGGGCCAAAAAGGTGGGATCCAGATTGCAGGCATTTTCCCAGTGCCTCTCTCTGTTTGGGGGCCGCCGTACTTGGACTCTGTGGTCACTGGGTGCTGCAGAGCATGGTGTCCCCCAGGCTCCGCTGTTCGGGGTGCTGGGTCAGGCCGTGTCTGTCCCAGGACACGGGGCCAGGCTGCCAGGGCAAGATGCCGGCGCAGGGCGCAGGAGGCTGCCAGGACACCTCACCAGATGCATATTGTCTCTTTGTTCCTCTGAAAACCACAAAAAAAGTTTCTCCCTTCACAGTTCAGTGATGCCCAGACAAAGATGACGTGAAATCTGTGGGAAGACTTATTTTATTACAATATAGGAATTCACAGAACCAGATGTTTAAACTTAGCCATTGCTCCTCCACACCAGCACTGCCGCCCCTGCTCAGTGGAGCTGTTTGCAGGATTATTTACAGTGCTTTAAACGTGTACGCTGCTGCCTGGGGCTCCAAAAGCTGCTTGGAGTCGGGGCCGATGCCACAGCAAGCCCCTCCATTCCTTTGGGACCCAGGGGTGAGGAGGCAGCGATGCTGGTACCACGGAAGGACAGGGGAACACGGTGCCCCTCAGTGACCCCACCGTGTCTGGCTCTGCCTCTGCTCCTGTGGGGTCCCGGGGTGGGCAGCCCTTCCATAGTCCCCTGAATCAAACCTCACACCTGGTTTTTCTGGTTTTCTCTGTTGTTTCCCAGCCAGGCTCCCACAGCCTGGTTCAAAGGAGCCCTGGCTGGAGATGTGTCCCTGGTGGGACCGTGCAGCAGCAGCTGTTTTGCAACAGCCCGGGATGGCCTTTCCAAAGCCAGCCAGCATCTGTTAGTCAACCCGAGTGCAGCGGCTCAGGGTCCCTCAGCTGGAACAGCGAAGTGAGGCTTACACGCACGTCCAGCCTGGCAGGGCTGTTTGTTTCCCCAGCATCCAGAATTTCATCTTTTCCACCTTCCCTCTGCCAGCACAGTCCTTATCCGCTGCCCTGACACCTCCAGGGTTTATTTCAAGCTGAGCCACGCTGCCTCCATATGTGCTGCTGCCACTGGTTGCTGGTGTTTGAAAGCCGATGCTGTTGTTGGTCCTTCTTTCCTCCATTCAGAAGTTTGCAGTCCTTAAAAGCTCATTCATCTTAGACAAGCCTAGTGGCAATTACAGCCCTCATCCCGCAGGATCCGTTAACTCCTTCTCCCCGGTCAGCCTGTGGTTCAGGGAGCAGCAATCACGCCTGGTTCTAATTACAGTGGGGCAGAAACCCAGCACGTTCCCGCACCGCTGGTGGGAGAAGGAGAGGTGGCTACGGGAAGGGGGAACACAGTGTCAGGGCCTGGAGGCAGTGGATGGGCTCACTGCAACCCAAATCTGGTCCTGCAGGGAGCTGCCGCTGCGGTGTCACCTTGCTGGGGAAGGACCAGATCCCAGGAAACGTGGGGGTGAGGGAAAGGTCTGGAGGGAGCCCCTGCAACCATCCACAGCATCCATGCAGGGCAGAGTGAGAAAACAGTGTTTCCCCAGCAGGCTTTGTAAAGTTAAATTGTGAAATTCTAAATCTGATCATAGCTTGTTGCCTTTGCTCCCCATATTCCTGGCAGCCGGAGGGGGAATGTTTGTGAAGAACCTCAGAGCCTGCTCACCAGCTCGCAGGAAGTTTAGGCTGGAGGTGGGAAACACCAATTAACTGCCTGGAGAAATGCAGCGCTCACACAGATTCCCCTGTTCCCAGTACACAGGAGGGGCTGCTCCCTTAGATCTGGATGTTGTTTACCAAAAAAATCTCAAATTAAAAGCTTTGAAGTAGCCCTGGGTACAAAAATCCCAAAGTACGTAGGTTTTAATGACAACGAAGAAGTGAGCCTCGGGTCTGTGGCCCCTCGGAGTAGCCCGTTTGCAAATCCTCCTGCCCCAGAGGTTTCCCCGGGGCTGCAAGTCAGAGCAAATGCTAAAAAAATATTTTTTATGCAAGATCAACTCTGGAGTGAAACACAGAAATGTACAAAGAAATCTCAATTGACCATCTGGCTCTAACGTTCCCAAAGCTCATAGCCATTTATCTCTGTCCAAAAGTATGCTTTAAAGATGCAACAGGAATCTTCCTTTGTAGAGAGACTCTGTGAGTGTATGTTTGGCCTCCAAACATGTTATAGTAAACACCAAAGCCTATGGGAAGAACATAAACACCAGAGAACAAACAAGCTTGTTTCATACCTGAAATGAAGCTTGATTTTGGATGCAGAAAAGTGTTTACTTTCTTGGAAAGAAGCAGGCCCTGGCCTCTCAGCTGTTACAGATTTTCTCAAGGGAATAATTTTTCTAGCAAACCTTGTTCCTTCTGTAATCCTTTGTAACAACTCACCGACTCACGCTGCCCTTGCTTTAAAAATACATTTTCAAAGCCCATTAGCAAATTCACAGGTTTTTTTTATACACTAGGAATTAAAGTGGAAACATAAGACCTAGCAAATTATTTTCACTTTATATACAGTCTCCCTAGTAAACAAGTGTTGCAAGAGCCTGTGTGCTGTCGGCAGAGCACTGAGGGATGGAGAACAGAATGTGGTCACATGTGGTTTTATTCAGCGAGTTATTTATATAATCTGAAGTATAGTAACAATCTCCTCGGATGCAGAGGCTCCCAGCTCCGCAGCCCCTGCAGACGGTGCTCCTTGGCTTCCTCACCGTGTCCACACGGACGGCCCTGAGCTCCAAGTGCTTTCCTTCCTCACATCGCTGCTCAGTCGAGGTCCTTATTCCCAGGACTGAGCTTGGACCCCTGAGGTTCTCGGCTGTGTTCCCAGAGCTCCTGGCAAGGACTGGCTTATTTTCTAATGAGGCTGAGGAAGATGCCTGTGCCAGGGCTTGCTCTGTTCCCGTGGAAGGAGCTGGGAGCGTGGCGAGGAGGAAAGGTGCAGGTGGAGCTGAGCAGGCAGCAGTGGCCCAAGGTGACAGTGTCCTTGTTGCCCATCGCCCAGCCTGGGGGTCCTGCCTGGTGTGGGGGCAAGCTCTGTGGCCGCAGCATCCTCTGTCCCACATTGCAGACTAGTGGTGTGAGCGGGATCCGCTGGCAGGCAGAGGGTGGCTGGAGGAGCCAGACGAGGTCTGGGCAAAGCCACGGGCTCCACAACATCTGATCTGCTCGCCCCGAAGCAATGGTTTTAATCTCGTTGCCAATAAAGGTTACCGTCAGTCATTCTCCAGGCAGGTGAATGGAATTCTTTATTGTGGCTATTGGGATATATCTTGAATAGCAATAAGGATTATCCTCCAGATTTCTGCATCTCACTCGGAGCCCCTAACATGTGTTTATAATTTTCCTCTCCCTTTCAGGCAATGCCAGCAATCTCCTGAAGTTCTTAAACTGAACCTGTGAAATTTAATGGCTGGCCAGTGTATCTGACAGACTCTTCTAAAATACTGTTTCAAGTGTGCTTCTCATACTGATTTATGACCTTTTTCTCCAACAAAGTATACACTGTATTTTGTCACCAGCATTTCTCATGCCATTCTTTGTCAGAAAGGAAGGTCAGGCCAGTGATGCTTCTATGAATTTCCAAGGAGGAGCAGTAGGTGGCTGGCTTGGATCTCTTTACTCTGCCTTTGCTGGTCTGAGCAGGCGAAGGCTGGGTCAGGGCAGGGGCTGCCAGAGGCCCAGGGCTGAAGCCCGTGGCGGGGGGAACACAGGCAGGTTGGGGTTGGGGTCCCGGGCAGCGGTGCTGGGGGGGACACTGCCTGGCCCCTGCTCCCTGGCTCCGGCAGGTTTCGTGGTGCCGGGCCAGTGCTGCCTTCCAGTGAGGCTCCTCTGCTCTTGGCTGCTGCTCTTTTATGAGCCAGTAGTTTAAAACTTGAAGTAAACAACGATAATTTCCTGATGTGAGGGAAGGACGCTGCTTCTCTCCCGGAGCCAAAGGAATGAAAATTTGTCAGAACATAAAAATACTGTAGGCTTTCCCTACACGCACGCTGCTCCAGTGGCGGATTGGGACTTGCCAGTGGCTCGGTACCAGATTTTGGGGAACCTCTTGTGTCCCTTTGTCACCCTGGGGTGCAGCCAAGGCTGGCAGGGGATGGCACGGGGCACCGGCTCAGCTCTGGGTGGCGCAGGCAGGGGTTTGCAGGCAGTGCTCGGTGGCAGGCAGGATACTGGGCTTCAGGAGTCTGTGGCTCCAAATGTAGGGTTGTGGTAATGAGGGAATTCAATGAATCCACAGATTTCATATCTCCGCTGACCCTCTGTGGCCCATAAACGGTCTAAATACTGATTCCTCTTGTCTGTGGCCAGGAGGGAACAGTTAGTTCTTGTGTTTTTGAACAAGGCGGCATCGTCTGGCAGTGGATTTGAGGCTTTATGGAGTCATCATCTCTGTTTCTCAAAAGCTTTTTTCAAAACTCATTTCTTTCACAGAACCTTTGATTGCTGCCCTCATCCTGTCGCAGCCTGTCCCTGCTCCTGTCACATCCCCTGCCGTCATGTCCCTGTCTGAGCGTGTCGTGGGGCTGCTCCTCTGCGCAGCACATGCGGTGGGTGGTTTAACCTACCCGGGCTCCGAGCGCACGGAGCCGGCTCTCCCCCGCCGAGCAGCCGTGAGCAGGAGGAGGTGGCCACGCCAAGACAAGGAGCTGCTCCGGGAGGTTGCACAACCGCGAGGGTTTACAGGAGGGATCCGGCTGCACCACGCTCCAACGTATGCCAGGAGGAGCCTGGCAGAGAAACTTCTTTTCTTTTCTATTCACATTGTCATCCCACCCCTGTCACCGCCACAGCCAAGTGTTTCCAGCTTCCCCATGAAATGGCACAGTGCACTCACTGCTGTCCCCTCCACCACGCCACCGGGATGAGCCGCGGTGGGCACTGGCTCTGCTGCTGTCCCTGACCCTGTCTCATGGGGCAGGGACCCCTGTGGCGTTGTCCCCACTGGGGCTGTCCCATCCTGGCCCCCCACAGCCCCTCCTCAAGCCTGGTGTCCTGGCAAAGCGGGGGCTGCTGCCCCCACCTCCGCAGCTCCCCAGCCCCGTAGCCCCGAACATCCCAAGCTCGGCCTCTGCAGCCACTGCCCGGGACAGACAGGCTCTTTTCCAGCCCAGAAGAAATCCACAGCTTGGCTCTCTGCTTCCTCCCATCTGCCCAAGTTTATTTTCCTTGTTTTCTGTTTATGAGCTGGGCGAGTATTGAATTTCCCAAAGTCATTGCCATCCCTTGCCACAGGTCTCGCACACAAAGACTCCCTTGGTGCCAGGATCCAAGTTTTGCAATTGGACCGGTTCCCTTTCCCTCCAACCATTGTGGAAACAGCCTTTGTTTTGCTTCTGGATCTTGTTCATCAGGCCCAAATCAAGGGCCACTATCCAAAGCCTGGGTTTTTTGAAATCCGATTTCACTGCTTTAATGAAAACAGCATATTTCAGGGGACAGGGCTGAGGTCCTTGAACAGTAGGATTTTTTCTGCGGGACTCATGCATCTCTGCAGAAGCTGCTCTGTACAGTCTGAACAGCAGGAACTGGAGGGATGGGGCACGAACACTCTGAAGTGACTTGTTAAAAGAGAAAGCTGCGCTTCTGGCTCAGAATCTCCATCCCTGCTGCAAACTGGCAGCCGTGGCTGAACACCCTGTGCCCCCCACCATGGGCTGCAGTGTCCTGGCTCCTCAAGGCCCCGGAGCGTCTCTGGCCCCAAGGAAAGTGGCTCCTTTCACAGGAGCCTTGCATGGTCTCTGGTGGGAGATGCCTCTGCACCGTGTCCTGGCAAAGGGCAGCCGTGCTCCTCTGCCCAGCGAAGGCAGCCACACCAACATCAGACTTTCCTGATGAAAACCCCGTTTATCCCAGGCTTGTAGGAGAGGAATCCCCTTAACTGCGTGCTCAGGCATGTGCTGCAACTGCCCTTGTGTATGTCAGAGCCGGGGAACGGTTCTGTAATCACCCATTTTTATTTAATTGTAACGCCCCTGTCCCACTAACTGTTCCAGATGCTCTAATGGTTCCTAGCTCTGGGCTCTAAAACATGCTGTTCTTTTCACCCTGGTCCCCGCCCTTCGAGCACAAACAATGGTTTTGCTGGTTTTTGAGCCTTTTGTGTGCCAACGGGATGTGGGGAGAGAATCCCCTCCATGCCAAATTCAGTTGATAATAAAAAACAGGAAAGGCGCTGGATGCCAGCGTCGAAGGAGCTGAGCAGCCCCGCTCCGCTCGCCGCGGCGTGCGGGTGTTGCCATCGCCCAGCTGCGGGTGGGATGCGGGGATGAGGGATGGGGGAGTTTCACAGGGGGCTTCGGCTTCCGTGAAGTCAAACCCATTGAGTCCCACAGCCCTGGCACCTGGTGGGTGCTGGCTCCTCCCAGAGAGCTCCAGGGACGGCGTGGGGGCCAGGGCACCATGGGGACCACTGGGGTGTGGGCAGGGCATGCCCAGGCAGTGGAGGGGCACCGGGGACCACAAGCATACCGCACCTCCCCAGAGCCACGAGCAGCCCACGTGGTGGCTGTGCCACAGCCTGCCCTGGTGAATGCTGCACTTGTGCTGCTGGGGGGCAGCAAAGGCTGGTTCCCGTGGCACCTCCAGCCTGGTCCTCACCAGATCTGGGCTGGGAAACCCAACTGCTCCGTCCTGCTCACTGCCCAGCTCATCCGGGCAATAATGGCCCTGGCTACTCACTGCCTGGAGTCACCTTTGCTGTCCCCTGGGGGACCAGTGATCCCCGTCTCCCTGCTGCTGGTGGTGATGGGGATGGGTGGTGCCAGCGCTGGGGGCACATGGGGCTGGTGGCCGGAGGAAGAGGACCCCGGCTCCCAGGCCTGATCGTTGCTATCGTCTCTGCAGGTTCCTACATCTCCGCTTTTATCCCTTCTTTATATATATTTCAGAATGATATAAATTCTCCGCTATGAACCCCGCTGTGTGAGCACAAAGGAGAAGTTGCAGGCGGGCCCAAGAGAAAGGGAGGATAAAAAAAACCACAGGAGAAAATTAATAAAGCATTTGAGAAAGGGAGGGGGCGCCTCGCTGGGAAAGTGTGTAGCACACAGGGCTCCCCAAAGCACATCAAAGCCTGACTCTGAAATTAGCCCAACTGTTGGGAATGTAAAGCAGGGGATTCTCCCACTGGGCTGTGGATTGAGAGTCCCCCCACGGGCTGCGAGGCACTGACATTTGTATTTATCCAGGCTAGAAGCTCCATCATGGAGCTTTTCAAAGGGCACTGCTGGGACCCAGCAGGCCACCTCCCCAGCATGGCAAACACTGCACTTTTAATTACTGCTCCGAGACGGCACATGTGCCCGACCCCCACACTAATTCTTGTTGCAATTACAGCGATCTAATTGAGTTTATTCACTCTCTGCAGCTTTTGTGTCTTTCTTTCTCGCACTCCCTGCCGGTGAGAGCCGGGCCCTCCATTGATCCGGTAGGTAGGAAATGGGCACTGCAGGCACCGGCCTCATTGTGTCCCTTGAGCCCCTGGGAAATGCCAAATCCCTCCCGGGGCAGAGCCCTGCCCAGCAGCCAGACCCCTCCGATGGCTCCGCCGCGCTCCTGGCATGTGGCGGGCGCTCCACGCTTTGTTTGGAGAAGCAATTTTACATTTTTATAGGAAAATTACTTCCAATTAACAGAGAAATGATGCCATGGAAGTCTCAGAGAAGCTCTCTGCGCACAGGCATGATGAGAGGTCCAACAGGGACCATAAAGGTCTCCAGCCACACTCGTGCAGCCAGGGGAGAAGCCAGAGCCTTTGGCCCTGGGCAGTTGGGGTTCCTGTGTCCCCTGGCTCCCACCACCCCCGCTTTCTGCAGCTGCCCCAGGGAGGTCTGAGACCCACCAGGTTCCCAAACACAAACTGCCCCTGCCCCTTGGGGAGGAAGGGGTTTCAGGACAGGGGGTTCCTGGGGCACTGCCACTATCCCGTTACCTGCATGTCGGTGCCCACAGAGCATCGTCCCTGCAGCTCCCATCCCAGGGAGGTCACCAAAACAGGCCTCAGCACAAACCCAGCTATTAGCCAGGTGCCCAGAACTCTGTGCCTGGTGCATGCAATTACATTTCTAAGTAATTAACTCGTTACAGGCAGTAGCTGTGCTGTGCACCTGTGGTGGACTCTGGCAAGCACATGGGGTCTGGGAGGAGAAACTGGCTGTCACCTGCCCAGGGGGTCCCAGGTGTCCTATTGGGAAGAGCCCTTGGATGCTGCCCCTCTGGTGTTCTGGTTTTATATTCTGGGAAAGAGTGATGTATGTTGGAAAAAAATCTCCCCCACCTGCAAGCTACCATTGGAAGTATTCTAATTTTGACTAGAAATCACATCAAAATCCACTTAGTTTTTAGTCTCTCTTCTCTTTTTCATCATTGTCCCCTCTTCTTTCTGTTTTTCCCCTTCCTTCCTTGGTGCCTCCTTGGGTTGGTGTTGGGGGGGGATATGGAGCACGGTCTCAGCCCAGTGCCCCAGCCACAGCCTCTGCTGCCACCGCTCACCCGAGTGGCCTCTTGCTTCCTCAAGCCCATTTGATGAACAAGACAATAATAAAAATGAGGCATTTGGTGCTTGAAATTAAAACTTTCTTGTGCAAGATTAACTGAAGAAACGCTGGACCTTCTGCAGGGAAATCACCCACAAGGGCCAGTGGGCAGCGGTGCCAGACCAAGCCCCTGCGGGAGCAGCCCTGCAATGCCCCCCACCCCGCAGGGTGAGCTGGGACCCCCGGGGGCTCCCACTGCAGAAGCCCTTCTTGGAGGGCCCTGGTGGGAACATCTGCCCGTGGCTTCTGTGGATGCTCTCGAAGAGGGAGCTGAGCAGACACATGGTAACTGGCAACCAGCCCAATGAGGGAGGAGGGGGAGGAATTAACTCTCATTTAAGTCCACTTTTGTTGTAAATAAACTATAATCACTTCAAACCTTTTGCTTAATCAGAAAAGGATGTTGAACATTAAGCAAACAGTCGGCAGGCTTGTCTTACTGCTGGATTAGAGATATTAAACGCCAGCGATACTTGCTTTTTTTAATCTGTCCTGCAGCTGCATTATTAAAACAAACACATTTGCAGACCTGCAAAAAACCTAAATGAAAACAAAAGATGAGATTGAAGCTTTCCCAAGGGCAATATCTGAAATCTGGACAATTTTAAAATCTACGTTTAGTCTTCATCTTTTGAACCAAATAATGGAGGGAAACGACACATAATAAAATTAACCACTGGAATTAGCAGAACATTCTCTAATGGAGCCAGGTTAAAATCCAGTCACCTCTCTGTGCAGAGGCAGCACCTCCAGAGCCTGCACTCAGCTCCCCATCAGCACGGCCTGGGGCTCCTTCTGGCTTTCTGCTGGAGAGAGCAACCAGCCCGGGCTCTTACAAGGATTCAACTTCTTGCAGCAGCTGGTGCATTTTTTTCTTTAAAGCTCCAACGTCTGGACTCTAGTGAATGAGCCCAGAGAGAGAATTTTGCAGGAGCTCATGAAACTCTCACCTCTATTTGAAAAAATGAGGTTTCTGTCTTCCTTGGTAGCGGCGAAAAGCATGAAAGTACAGTGCTTGAAGACCTAGAGTCCAACTGGAGTTAGAGAGAGGCACATACTCCTCATTTTCTCAAGTGCTGAGCACTTATACTGGCCAGGGAGGGACAGCCGGGTCCCAGGAGCTTTGAGAAGCCATGGAGAGAGCCACAGCCTGGTTTGGGAAGACGTGACTGGCATCAGCTGGGGCGTGAAACTGCCCCTGCCATGGGTGTCAGGGGGACCCCCAGCTGGAGAGAGCTAGTCCCCAGAGGGAGCAGGATGGGCAGCTGCCAGACTCAGGCCCAGGGGCAGCACTAAGGAGGAGGAGGAGGAGAAGGAGGAGGAGAAGGCATCATCCTGCCAGGGCAGGGAGCAGCGAGCGGCGGGGTCCTGCCCTCGGAGTGGGGTGCCAGCGGGCCCCTCCTTGCCCAGCTGGAGTTACGCAGCTTCTGCCACCCTGCCCAGAGCTCTGGCATCCTTTTGTTCCTCCCTCCAGCCTCGGGGACAATAAAACCAGATTTTAAAGGAACCAGAGGAAAATGCCAGCTCCGCAGGGCTGGGATGGCTGGGACGTGCAGCTGTCTCAGGACAGCAGAGTTAAAGTGAGTGTCCGTTGCTGACAGGGATGCCAGCCAGCAATTTATTTTCCACATTAATTTTGATTATGAGTTCTTATATGGTTGCAAAGTCCAATTTTCACAAGGGAAATTTCCCCCCTACACACACAGGACAACAAATCAGATTGACCTAAAGTTGTTCTTTCCTAAATTTCTTGTGGAATCTTGGCTGGATACAAGTTGTCTCAAATGCAATTACACTGTCATAAATAATTTTCCACCTCTTTTTTCTGTCTCAACCATCCCGCTCCCCTGTGGTCAGTGGAAATTTCCCCCTTTTATTAGGTTAGACTCGTTGGCACTGAGAAAAACCCTGCGCTCATGGCATCATTGTCTGCACTGAGCCAAATCCTCAGAGATCTCCCTCCCACTAACACAAAAGCCAGGGCCGGGGCTGGATATCGAAGCTGCAGCTGGGTGACGAGCTGCCACCTTTCCTCAAGCCCGAGCTCTCCTTGCCCTGGCTTGGGAAACACCCTCCCAAGTGTCAGTAACTCCGAGCACACACAGAAACCTCTGTTTGCTCGGGAGCCAGAGTGTCAGCCCTGAGCTGGGGGCAGAAAGAGTGGGTTAAAGCTCCTGCTTCAAGACAAACGCGTGCCAGAAATGCTCTGCTGCAGTTAGACATTAGCAAAGGATTATTATACATGCATTTCTCAAGGATTTGGCCAAAATGCACCATTTTCTAGTGCCTGCTTGGCTCCCGAGCTGTTCTCTGAGTTTTCCTCATATGTGGCCGCATCCTTCCAGACAAAGGGCTCGGCAATGTGACTAACATCTGCCACATGTGGGCACGTCCTTCTGCTATTTAGTACTCCACTGTGCTCTTTTTCACTGTGCCTTTCATACGAGCTGCATCCCCAAACCACTTCACAGAACAGACTAATTAAAATCATGGGTACAAAGCCATGCAGGGAGAAAAAGCTCTCTTCGAGCCACGCAGAGAGTGGGGGGGTCACGTTCAGCCCCCAGGGCCGCTCTGCAGGGTGAGGGGCAGATCCCTCCCTGGGCTTAGTCACACCCAGGCCAAGTCTGGGCGGATTTCATTAATTCAGCCCTTCAAGGGCTGGCAAACAATTTTCAAGGGTCATTAGAAGTATTATTGGTCCTATAAGTCCCGTGTTCCTAGCAGAGCCGGCCGGACAGCCGTGACGGGGATGAGGGGCAGCCATCCCCCACCCCTCGCTTTGCCCCTCACAACCTGCCCAGTTCCTCCACATTTCCCGACATGAGGATCTCGCCCCTGCTGCCAAGCCAAGGGGAAGGACAGAGCATCCCCAAACCACGCGGGTGCCTGCTGACAGTCTGTGGGACATGAGCGGGGCACCTCAGGCCACAGATCCAATTTTGTGGTGTTACGGTGAAGCCGCAGGGGTGTATCTTCTGCAGAGAGAAGTTCGTACCTCAACAGCTGCTTCACTACCCTCGCAGAGACGGGACCATCTCGCTCTGTCCTTGCCTGGCTCTGGATTCGGTCCCAGTGAAGAGTTCATCCTGTTCCCACTCCCTTGGTTGCATGCTTGGAATTAAACATTGGAGACACTCAGTTTTTCATTTAGAGAATGAAAAAGTATGGGGGAATAAAAATAAGACAATTTGATGAAATTTCGCTGTCTGGTATTAGTAACTGGTTAACAGGAAGATATTGGAGCCTGAAGCCCTGAGCCATGCGAGAGCACTGCCGAGGCAGCGAGCCACAGTGCTCAGAGAGTGGAAAGTCCAGGTAAAGCCCATCCCCTGCTCCACATGTGGTAGTGATTTGGGCAGATCCTCCGTCAGAGCGGCTGACATCATGGCGAGAGGTATTTACAGCCAACAAGGAGAGCTCGGTGCGGACCTTGGCCCCCTCTTCTTTTTTTTCTTTTTTTTTTTTTGTTTTATTCTGAGCTGTTATTATAAAGTATTATTTATGAAGTGGTGAGAGCACGAGCAGCACAGCCCTGCCAAACTTAAAGCACTTTTCATTTAACAGAATGAAAATTATTTTAACACGAGTATCTGAAGCAGAGATCCGCAGATTCTGGACAGCTTTATAGAGGCAGGCTATAAATTCTGAGCTCACAAACGTATTTTCTTCACCAATAGGCTTCTCTTCACCTCTGAAAGTTTATTTTCAATAAACACAAGCTCACTCTCCAGCAGTTTCCAGAGGAGGATGTTAGCAGCTATTACTGTATAATATCAACGGTGATCCGTCCCAGCGGGACACCAGGGGAGGTGCTTTGGTGCCGTCCCAGCGCTGCCCAGGGCCCAGCTCCAGCTGCTGGGGCTCAGCGTCACTCCTGATGGTCACATCAGACCTGACCCCAGGCCACCACAGGCAGCACGGCTTGTTCTGCTGATGTCCTGGAGCTCTCCCTTAGGCTGCAACAGGACAAATACCCCTTCGGTGCAGCTGCTTCCCTCCTCAGAGAGGCCAGGCCATGGAAGGGGCCAGCCTGGGCTGGAGCAGAGCCCATCCTCGCCCCAAGCTCCAGCAGCACTGGCCAGATCTCAGAGTGAAGGGAGCCACGGGGTCCAGGAGGCAGAGACAAATCAAGGGGTGCAGTGTAAGACCTGGGGACTGTGGATGAAAAGCCACCAGAGCCCCCCTGCTCCCCTCCTGCCACCCGCTGCAGCACCAGTGGAAACCATTGATGGTTTTCAAACACACAATTGGGTGTTTTCCACCCATGAAGGCCAGGGATATGTCAGAGGCTGGTGGGGCTGCAAGGCCCCATCCCACACTTGGGCACATGCTGCGGAGAGCTGGAGACCCCACATCTCTGGTGATCTGCGACTCCGACCCTCAGAGGGGACACCGGGATGTTTTGCTTTGCTTCCCTGTCTGGGCCAAACACAGCCAGCGGGGTATTTGTATTTCTTTCTCACATAGCTCGGAAAGCCAGTTGCTGTCATATTATTTTTGTTTGGGATTTCATGTCAGTTCAGTATGCTACTGAAATGTATCCTCCCCACAGACGAAGGCTGTTGGGAAACCACAAGCTTCGTGAAATTCAGAATTGGTAAGCAACAAAATTATGAAACCACAGGAAATGAAATGAGCAATTCCTGCAATTCTTGCTTTTTCCCTCAACTCTTCCATTGCTCTGAGAAAAATGTGCATTAAATGGGGCGTTAGCAAATGCTTCCTGTCCTCCAGTAAGATTCACGGCTTTCCCAGTGCAGAGTGGGTGCTGAGAAGGACGGAGGGGAAGAGCCGGAGAGGATAAGGCTGACTCACGCCCACGGACACCACAGCGCTGGGGGTGAAAAAAATACATCAGGATCAGTGGGAAGAGGATGACAGGGGACCCCCCTGACGACAATAGGCAGTGACATGTGTGACCCGCCAGCACTCAGGGCGTACAGCGAGGGCCGCCCGGCAGCCGGGGGAGCAGCGGCGTGCTCTTTGCTCTGCCCTGTGCTTTATGGGTTGACAGTTCATCTTGCTGTTGGCACCCTGCAGCGGGAGAGTCCCCACCGCCGCTCCCCACACCATCCCCATTACTCACCGGGGCGTGGGGCTGCACGGCCAGCACAGGACGCTGGCCCCTGCCTGCCATCGGGCAAGTGACCCAGGGAAGATGGTTCCTGGTCCTGCCCAGCCCCATGGGGAGAAAGTTTCTAATTTTGAGAACAGGCACGGCTGCGATGTGACCCAGGGCAGGTGCGAGCCTCTCCCCACGCCGAGCCTCCCCGTGACGTGGAACCCTGGGCTTCTTCACCCCCTCTCAACTTCTTGTTGTGAGTGCAATTACAGACTCAAGCAGCACCACGCCTGGTGCGACTCACGACTATGGTTGCGCCTTTTCCTGCAATTCGGTTCATGTTTCGCTGTTGACATATTTATGGGGTGATGATGTCGGGGCAACAGCCCCTGTGGGTAAGTGGGAAACATCAGCATTTCCCCCCCCCTCCTCAGTGTAAGGAACGCACAAGTTGCACAAATAGCCAGAAGCTGGAAGTTGTGGTACAACTAAATCCAGGACTCCATGATGCTCCAAGGTGTGATTCCGCACCGCTTCACAGAAAGAGCAACGGCAACAGCCCCAGCTGACTGAGCATGGAGCAGATATACTTCATCCTGCTTTAGGAAAGGGGAGGGTGATGGTGGGGTCTGTGGGCTGCAACCACCCACACATCTCAGGAGGCAGGGGCTGGCAGAGAGGCCCAGGAACTGCTGATGTTCAGGTGGTTCCATGGTTTGTCCTTCCAGGGCAGAGCTGCTGCCCTTGTTGTGACCACCATCAGCTGTGGGGCTGGTGCTGGAGCAGCCGCTTGCCCAGAGGATGAGCAGGGGCTGGGGCTGGGTGGGTTCATGCTGCAGCACATCCCCCTCACACCCCTCAGCCCAGGGCAGCGGCAGAGCTCTGCCAGCCAAACCAGCTCCATGGGGTGAAATGGGAGCCACAGTGAGCCCTGCTATGCAAAATCCCCCAAGTCCTTTAGCAAGCGGGCCAGCGAAGGCCAGACACCTTGAGGAACATTGGTTGCCACCCGAGGGGCTGTCACAGCCCACAGAGAGCGCAGCGGCAGCTCCCAAGGGTTTGATGGTGCATCGGGGAGAGCCTCCGTGCATCGAGCATTGTTGGCTCCAGCAAGACGTCCTGGTGCCTGAGAGAAGCTGCGAGTCTCCAGGATTTCCCCAAGAAATGTCAAGGGACAGTGCAGAAAATGATGCTTTTCAATAACAAGGAAATATTCCCTGAATGAAACCAGATCTGTTTATTTTGAGTTCACTGTTGCAAATCATTGCAAAGAGAACCCAGTCCTACAGAATGGATCCAATGTGGATGTGAACCACATGAGGTGCAGGTTTGATCCAGCACAGAAACATTTTGAATTTGCTTTTTTTAATCTAATTTCTTATTGAAACAATGTGGTTTGCATGAAGGTTTTGATGTTTTGTTTTAAAACCACACATCTAATTTTAAATGTTTAAGGCTTATAAATAATACAGTAATTTTGATGCAGCCAAAGAAGATCTCATGCGAGAAACAGATAAATCAGTAAATCAGTACCTCATTTACATGTTTAACATGTGCCACATTTCATTCCCTATCCTCCTTGGATGGGACTCAAAGGGACTCTCCAAAGAATTTGCCCCCACATCCCTGCATCATCCCGAGATAGAAACAAATTCCACTTTGGAAAAAACAGCTTTTATCACAGATGTCAGCAATTAAATTGTCCACTAAGTAAACCATTCGCTCACCTTATTTTTCCCTTTTCTCATTTGCTAAGACGAGAAATATTTCCCTCCGTTGCTGCATTCCAGCAGGAAGGCCTCCCAGCACATCCCAGGGCAGCTCCCAGGGGCTGTGAGCTCTCACAGGGAACTCAGAGCTGCTCGGTGGAGCCGTTGCTCCCCCACAGGACCAGCCTGGGGTCCCAAGTCCCCACATACCACAGGTGTGAACCCCCTCCAGGGTGGGTGGTGGGACACCAAGCACTGGTCAAGGCCAGAACATGGCCCTGTGCTGCTGCATCCACAGGCACAAAGGGCACACACCAAATAAAGGGCACACACCAAATAAAGGGCACACACCAAATAAAGGGCACAGCACCAGCCACACCTTCAGGCAATTAAAGAACGAGCTAAGATTGCTTTAAGGGGGGGGCTACCCACTGGAACTGCTGCTCTCCATGCCGGCACCCCCCTCCCCAGCAAGGACACCCCAACCAGTGCTGCTGCCACGAATTAACTTGTTTTCACCTCCTTTTGCACCTGCCATCAGCCGGCCAGTAATCACTTGGGTATTAACTAATTTCCTCCTCGCTTCCACCTCAGAAAGCTGCTGTCTCCTGCAGAAGGGTTAATCTCAGTCAATTAATTCAGCCACTCCAGCCGTGAAAATGAAACATGCCCCAATTATTGTCTCTGCTCCTATAGTGTCAGAGTGAAATCTCATTAGCACTTGCGTACAACCGAGAACGCACTAATGGGGGTGTTAGATGTGTTAATGGAAACCATTTTCCTTTATCCTTTGGCAAATCCAGCTGTTTCCACCAAGGAAGTGTGGAATTTGATCTGGAAGAGCCTGCATGGCCAGGCTTTGAAGGTGTGAAGTGTTAAAAAGAACAGAGCACCAAGAAGCGGACTAATCCCGGGCTCATCCAGCCTCCCAGTGTCCGTCTCTCTCCCAACTGGCACTATCACAGGTCTGCAAGGTGCAGGGATGGGAATTTCGAGGCAGGTAATGGGCTGATGTGAGCCCACGGGCAGCCCCCGGCTCTGCGAGAGAAGCAGCGCTGGGTTCGGCTGAGGGGCTGGCTGAGAGAGAGCCCTGCCTGCATGTGGGGAAAGGCAGCAGAGTTACAAATGACACGTTGGTTTTGGCAATTTCAGTATCTCGCTGCAAAGTGGATGAGAGGAATGTGAAAAGCAAAACTGGAGCGTCTTTACATCCTGCTGAATAATTACTGTCCTGTTTTCTTGACATTTTTATACGAAAATAGTGCTGCTCTGAGAGAGCTGGACTCAAAGCCATGGCAGCTCACCCGGTGGTGCTATCCCCCGCTCCTCCTTCGCACACTGTGGAAAGCAGAGATTTCCATCAAATGGAAATTCCAGACTGTAGGACACGACTGCGCCAGCTCCGGCTCCGGCAGCTACACAGAGGGGGAACCTGAGCGGGAGAGGAGACTCAGCACACCCCGGGCAGCCGAGGAAAGAAATCCTCTGCACAAGGAAGAGTGATATGAAGAACAAATAAATATCTTCATATGACAGCTCAAAAATCTCTCATGTCAGATAAATGAGAGTGCCGGAAGCAGGCACACTATGAGGCAGGAAAAAAAGGGGGCAGAAAATTTCCTGAGTTTCAGAAGAGACGGCTGAATGTTCAGCTGCACGCCTGGATTTCAAGAAGTGAAGTCACAGGCAGTTGTGGGTCGTTTAAAGCTCAAATCAAGCCCTCCCTTGTGAATTACCCCATCCTGGTAATTCAGGTGCCCTCAGGCCTGTGCTGAGGGCAGAGCTGTCCCTGCCTCAGCTGTGTCACACACCCCCCAGGGCAAGGGCAGCTCCAGATGAGGTGGCCGGGGGAGCCGGGGCTGCCCATCCCGAGCCAGGGCAGCAGAGAGCCCCCTCCTGCACCCCACGCTCCTGGGCAAGCCTCCGCCAGCCCTGCTTGAAAGGTTGGAAGCACCCTTGATCTGGCCCCGGTGCAGGTCTGTATTAGAAATAAATGAAAAAGAAGAGAAGAAAAAACTATCATTTGACTTTCATTAGCGTTTCAGGAGGGATCCAGGCTAATAACTTTCCATCAGATTTTGCATTCCCCCATCTCTCTGCACTTTTCACCGTGAGGTGCCTGGCAGTGGATGGGCAGAGAGCGCTGCTCCCTCAGGGAGCGGGGTGTTTGGGCGCGGGGTGGCCCGTACCCACCAAGGGCTGCTGGCCCATCGGCACAGCGTGGGGAGTGCCGGCAGAGCGGGGAACGATGGCAGCACAATGCCCCTCGGTGCTGATTTCACAGAGATGCTGTAGCCCTAACCGAAAAGATAGTCCTTGTTTAGCTTGGCAGGGAAATCCACTTTTCTTTCACTGTGTTTATTGACATATGAATCAGAGCTGGCACCGAGAGCGAGGACTCAACAGTTGTGTGCAAGCGAGAGAGCGTGTGTCAGGCGGCGCAGTGAAAGCTGCAGTAATGAGACCATTAATCATGTCACTCCCAGACAGGGAAACCCCGCCGTTCCTGGTGCGTGGGACACTCGCTGCTGGGTGAGAGGGAGCCCCGTCACGTGGGGGCTGCGCTGCCTGCGCTGCCCGCCCCAGGGACAGCAATCATTTCGAGATGCATAGACGGGATATTTCCCCCCATCGCTGCCCACCACAGCCGTGGGGGTCCTGCTGGAGACCCCAGCTTGGTGGCCAGAGCCAACCCATGCCCGTGGATGGGTGGCTGTGGGGCTTGGTGTGTGTCTGGGTCCACCTGCACCCTCCTGACCTCCCTAAGTGCTGGTCTGAGCTTACTCCTGACCCCCCAGGGGAGACAACGGAGCAAAGCCCTCAACCCGGGAAGGCCCGGTGGATGGGGTCTGCACCCATGTGCCCTTAGGGAGGGGTGGCCACCAGCCAAGTTTGGCTCCCCGGGGCACCACTGGCATGTCCTGACACTGGGCTGCAGCCAAAGGGCAGTATCTCTCCCCTCCCTGGGCACCGTCAGCACCACCAACTCCCAGACAGAAGCAGCACTGACAAGAGGATGGTTTGGTTTTGGTTTCTCCTGCAGCTGGTTTCAGAGGAAGCTGCAAAAAGGAGCATTTGTGGGAGGTGAGGGAAGCGGAGTGAACCAGAGGCCGGGCTGGGGCACAAGGGGCTGGGGTGCAGCTGGGACCAGCAGAGCGAGGGGCTCGGGACAGCCCAGGGCACTGGGGGAGCACACGCTGCCACGGAGGGAGCGGGTGGACCGGGGTCCCTCCCGCGGTGGCAGCGCCCAGGGTGAGGTCCTGGGGCTCCTCCTGCCCCTCTGTCCCCAGCCCCATCTCACCCTGCAGGGCCACCCCCTGCTCCGTCTGCAGCCCTCACCCCAGCTCTGCCTGCACTGGTGACCCCTCTCTGCCACCATCTGCCCCCCGCACGCCTGCCCCAGCTCTGCCTTCCCAGAACCGGCAGGGCAGCGAGCTAGAGAAAAACAGCAATTTTTTTCAGGATTAATAGACCTTTTTAGTCACTATTTTTCATAACTTGAGAGGGTTTGTTTCGTTTGATCCTGGGATATAAAATCTTCCCCTTCAGGGAAATTCCCACTGAAAATACTAACCTAAATAAGAGGTTTGCTTGTAAAATTTCAGAAGAATTCTTCTTTTAAAAATGATGGCATTTCAGGGACAGTTTGCAGCAAGAATTCTACTTTGAGTGCAACACTCAACTTGGCCTTCACTATGGAGCTGTCCCCGCTGCCTCATTAAATAGATAAAATAAATAATAATAAGAAGCAGATTTGCTCCATGTCACTGTGGAATCGGGGGGCCGAGTCCAGTTTGACTTGTGAAGCGCTGTGCCAACGACTGTGCTAATAGTTCAGGCGTGATAACCAGCGACAGCCCTTCTGCCTGGTGGGCACGATGCCCCTGGCGCATCCTTCCCCCCAGGGGGTGCAGGACCCCCCCTTTCCCTGGGGGTCCACGGCCACCGGGCATTGATGGCAGTGGTACCTGAGGAGGCTGGAGATGTTTTGTTCCGTCTCTGCACGCTGGTCTGTGCGAAGCCAAGCCAGGTACCGTGCCATGTGTGAGAGTAAGCTGAGCTGGCCCCGTCACAAAAGAGCCACTTTTTTTACCATGTGCCATCTCCAAGGTCAGCCCCTCCTTGGTGCCATTGCTGCTCCAGCACCGCTTGGTGTCAATAAACTACAGGAGGAGGTTGGCGAAACCAGGAAAGCGATGGATTTTGAGCCCTGAACGGGTTCACCCTCGGGCAGCCTCCCGGGGGACAGAGCAGCCATGGTGGCCTGCGTTTCCTTGGTGGAAGTGGCGCTGCGGCGCGGCTGGCAGCAATTCCGCGGGAGCTGGATGAGGTGGGATCTCTCTGTGCTGAGCTGGGATCGCACGAGCAGAGGGGCCCGCAGCCATGGCTGGCCACCAGCCCAGAGCCGCACGCAACCCCGGCTCTCGAGCACGTGGCCCGTCCGGGGGCATGTCCCTCCCTGTGTCACCAGGGCCCTGCAGCCCAGCAAAGGGGGCACAGGCTAAGGCGGGGGGCTCTGTGAGAGAGGGGGGACGGTCTGAGGTCTGGGAACGGGGTTCTGTGGCAAAGGGTGGGCAGGAGGGGTTTGTTGAGTCTGGGGTGTGAGGACCAAGGGAGATGTGATGGCTGCCCTCAGGTACTCAAAAGGTTATTGCAGAGCCTGGAGGGGTCGGACCGTGACGGGGGGACGCGGCAGAGCAGGGGTCTGGAGGCATTTCTTGTTTCTCTGTGGGCAATCGGGGCGCGGGGCTGCTCGGTGACTGGAGTTCAGTGCACACAAACCGCTTTCACCACCCCCTGCCCTGTGAGGAGACCCTCTGACAGGGCAGACGGGACGGGGGCTCAGCAGGATGGGGATGGGGGTCTGCAGCTCACCCCCCCGCCCCCAGGAACCAGCTCCAGAGAAACCAGCACCACTGGTGGAGCTGTCTGCTGGATACTGTGGTTAGAACAATGGAGCTGATTAATGCGAACCAGATAAGGAACCCAGAGAGAGGAGGGGGAGGATAAAAACTACGTGCCCCCCCTACATACAGCCACGTCCTGCCCCCATGGGTGAGGCCAAAGCCATGGCCATAGACCTTGCACCCGGGGCCTGGGCTGGAGGTCGCTTGGGGGGAGCATGGGGTGAGCCCAGACACGGCCAAAAGCACAGAGTGAAGACGAGGGGTGACACAGAAACACCCACCCCCGATTGCATCCATTCGGAGCCAGTGCAAGATCTCTCCAATCTCAACATGCAAATTAACTCATAAATTAAACATGAAATTTAAGTTGATGACATCCCTTTAAATAAACAACAACATCGCTATCTCGCTAGCAATCAGCTCCTGATCAATTATCTGTGTTTGCACAAGTGTGCTGTTATTGTATAGCGTCTGCAGCGCCTTCCTATATTGCAGCATCCTGAATCAAAGAGATCTTTCACACGAACATCACGGTCTGAAAACAATAGAGCTGAACACCACTTCTTCAACTTAAATTGCTAACAGACCACAAAATTAAATAGATTTTTTCCATCTGAGAACTCTCCGCAGCAGAGTCGATCATGAAGGACCCAGCAATATCTGGGTGATTGCGGAAGATCTGACCCATCCTCGCAGCTTTTGCTCGACCGTGGGGAACTGTAGTGAGCAGACCCCCCGGCGGGAGCTGCGGCATCTGAGGAGCTGCCTCTGCGTGTGGCACGTGTCACTGTCCCCTCCGTCGGGATATCACACTTGGAACTGCTCCTGGGAGCGGGCTGGGGGGGTCCATCCCGCCCAGGGGCTGGGGCCGTTGGGGCTGTTGCCTCAGGTCGCAGCTGAACTGCCCTGAGATGCTGCTCCAGGATGGGTAGTGATTCTCCAGCTGTTGTTCCCATGGGTGCAGGACGGATGGGCGGAAGGATGCTCCAGGAAGGTGCCTGGGCTGCAGCTGAGCGGGATGGAAGGCAAAACGCCCTGGTCCTGCTCACCCCCACGAGCCCCAGGGGAGGCTGGTGGCGGCGGTGGCACCTCCTGCTTGCTTGGCACCCGTGCCCAGCAACCTCCCAAGGACACGGGAGCCTTTTGGTCATGTTTTTGTCCTAAATCCCAAAATCAGAAAATTTAGCTTTCCTCTCTGAGTTGCTTTCCTGGCAACAATACAAGCTGTGTGACAGCTGCTACTCCAGACACTAAAAATGTTCATTCATCATAGAAAATAAAAATCCTTGTTGCTTGTCAGCTGAGAACCCGTGTAATCACCATGTAACTAAATTAGAAATGGGTGACTTTGCTTAGTTTCAGTTTCACATGATCCAAAGGAGACCTGTTGGGTTAACTCATCTGGGAACTGTACTTTATTACATCTTCAAAAGTTCAATGATGTTCAGAAGAAAGGTATCTTTTATGATCTCTCGCTAGTGCCTGCCATACCTCGAAGTGTGATTTCACCACCATAACTTTTATATTCTGAATCTCTGACATCAAAATGAAGCTCTCTGAACTCAAGACTTTGCTATTTTACTCCCTGCTGGGGTTATTTTTCTGCCAGTTAATGAGAGGTGTGCTGCCTGCGACCTGGGGGTGTGATCCCAAGCATGGGGGTGCCATCCCGAGGATGGGGGTGCAATCCCAAGGGTGGGGGTGTGATCCCAAGGATGGGATGCAATGCCGTGGTCCTGCCGCCGCCGCCAGGCTGAGCTGATTGACACCAGCTGCGGAGGCTCCGTCTCCTCGTGTCCGTGGTGGCTCCGCGCCCCGCGGGGAGCTTTGCGCAAGGCGATCTGCTGTGAGGATTTGCACATAAGTCACAGGGTTTAACCGAAATCCAATTTGCCGGAGAGGAGTGTTGGTTTAGATTATGGAAGAACAATTCAGTTGTGGGTGTGCTGGGAGGGGAGCGGGAGCGGGGCGGGGGACGGGGGGCTGTTCCCTGCCCACCGCCAGGTTCGGCGCAGAGTTCACTGAGCCTGAATGAAAACAAATGTAAAACTGATAGGTACATTTGTAACCCATTACCGGGCCGGCTTTATGAAACCCTAAACTTGCTGGCGAGGGGAGGGAGGTGGCGGCTTCCAAAATATTTTTTCTTAAATAAGAAAGTTGCTTCAGATCACGCCGGTTCTCATGCGGGCACTTGGACAAGGCCGAGCGCCGGGAAGCAAACCCTGGCTGCGCCTTGGTCTCATTAATGCCACCGCTGCCCCCTCACTCCCCTCCAGGCAGGGGTGGGATGGGGGGTCGGGGTGCGGGGTGGTGGGTGCAGGAGGCCGAGTGCTGGGTGATGTGTGAGGGATATGAGGTGGGATGATGGGTGATGGCTGACAGGTGATGGGTGATAGGTCATGGGTGCAGGCTCTGTGCCCACCCTCTGCTGCTGGAGCGGCCGGGACTGTGCAGATGCTGGTGGTGGCAGGGCTGCCCCTGCTGCCAGCAGGAGCTGCCAGAGGCTGTCGGTTCCCCTGCGGCTCGGGGAGGTTTGGAAGGCGCAGACTGCGGCTCACAGACATGTGTGTGTGCAGATACTTTCAGCATATTTGAGCAGCTTGGCCAAAATATGGGTGTTGAGTTTTTTTTCTTTCGAAAGGGCAGCAAAAACTGTGTCCCTCACATGGAGCCCAGCCTGTGCCAAACGTCAGTCCCCTGGTTCAGGGCATGAAGAGAGAGAGTCTCAAAGAAAAGGATTTGCTAGAAAATTTTTTTTAGACATTGTAAAAAAATTTCCCTTAGTCTCATTCTCAGATGCAACTGAACCATTTCAGGTGAAACTTTCCAGAAAACAAACCAAAATGCAATGAAATAAGATGCATCCTGAGGCCGTCACGCGGCTGACGTGTGACTTTGCAGATTTAATATCGGCTGCATGTAGGTGCTCACGGCAGGAGGCACTGGCAGCCTTAGCCAGGGCAGCCTCGGTAGGGCCAGGGAGGGATTTTGAATTTTCCAGTTGTAGAAATAGAATTTATTTTTTAAAAAGGACACAGAGTAGAAGAAAAATTACAAAGAAATAAATCTTGTTTTCAGTCAGCACCTCAACAGACTTTGTGTTGTCACTGCCCCATCCCCAGTGCGGAGCTGCTGGTGCAGGAGAAGTTGCTGGTTTGTTTCAGCAGGACGAGGGGGACGGGTGGCTTGTGGTGAAAGCTCCCAAACGAGGCAGCTGGGCAGGTGGCAGGTCACTGGTGGAACCAGTGTTTGGTCACATGATGGAGGTTTGGGCTCCAGGGACTGTCACTGGGCACAAAGGGGATGGAGAGCCTGACCCAGGGTGTGAGAACAACACGACACCTGCCCCATGGCAGCCGGGCTTGGGGGGCTTGGGGAACTCGGGGGGTTCAGAGGACCTGGAGAGCTCGGGGGACACAGGGACAGCCCGGGGCTGGGGCTGTGTGCCCTGCACTGGGGCTGACACCGCTCCATCTGCACAGGTGGGGATCAGCCAACGTCCCGGGGAAGCTTCAGCCAGGCAGGTTGGAGGAAATGAGCCCCCGCACACGCTTCCTTTTGGGAAGGGGCACTGTGGCTTCCTGGCGTGGCAGCGATGGGTGAGCATAAGTATCCCATTACAGCCATCTGTGCGATAGCCCCGGCGCTCCCCAGCCCTCGCCACGCCGGCCGCTCGCTGAGCGTTTGAAAATGGAGACATCAAAGGTGTCTGCTTTATTTATGAGTCATGTTCTAGTGACTCATTCTGGTCAAAGCATGTGTTGGGGGATGTTTTAGCCATTCTGATAATGTATTTGTATAAAACCAGCACCCAGCTGTTAAATAACACGGCCTGTTCCCCACTTCGTCTCCACGTCCTGCCTCATCTCCAGGGCAGGAGGGTCCTTGGAGAGGTGTCGCCAGGGGGTCGGTGTCTGGCCGTCACTTGGGTGTGCCCGCGCCAGTGCGTGTCCCCAGCGAGTCCCGCGGGACCGTTGCCACCTCTTCCCGGCAGGGCAGGGCACGGGGTAGCAGCCAGGGCTGCAGGGCTCGGGAGAGCTGGCAGCTCCCTCCAGACAAGGGGTCACTGCGGGTGTCCCCACACGCAGCCAGAGCCAAACCCACCCAACGGTGGAGCCAGTCTCTGTCCTGTTTTCATCTGTTCTCATTATTTTACAGCCCTCATTAGTGCAGAAACTGAATTCCCCCACGCCTGTCCAGCGGTGATACTTGTCCCTCGGTGAGGATGCCGCCGGGGAGCTCTGATCTGCTGCCGAATGGAAACGGGAGTGAGTTTCCAGACCTCGCTGAGCACCAGCACATGTTCTAGTATCAGGTTCCCGAGTGTAAATGACGCTCCCTGCCAGGGCAGGAGCTTTTTATGGATGTACTCACACTTGAAAATTTGACCCTCAAATCCCATGCAACGCACATGAATTTTGAAGGAAGAAATATTGGGTTTTATTTCTTAAAGGAAAATAAATGTGATTTCAGAATAAATCAATAGAACATGACTTTGCTCAGTGGAATAAGCCAAGTGGAGACATGGAAAAATAAACTCTTTCTGACAACTCCTGCTGAAAGATCCTCATCTCTCCAGGTCATGGGATCAACAGCGAGAATGGCAGCCACTTGAACCCTGGCAGAGAGCCCTCCCTGGCTCTGACAGATGTTCCTGGCACCAGAGCACGAGGATGTTTTGCTGGTTGCTTCTGGTCCGGAGGAGGCTGGCTCCTAGGCAGCTGCGGAGGCTCCCTGTGCCACTCTGGGAGCGCTCCTGGCTTTGGCAGGCGATGCCCTTCTGGAGAGCCCAGTGCCAGGCATCACTGGGGGACGTCCAAGCCCCCCAGTCCCCGCCTGCATCCTGTCCCGCCGTGGGGGTGGCAGGCGGTGGCTCAGGGGCTGAGGCTGACGTTAGGGCAAGCGAGAGAAGAGCTGAGGCTCCTCCAGCAGCCTCTGCAGAGGCTGAAGCATCACGAAGGGCTCTGGAGGCACTGGGGTGTTGAGCATTGGCCTCCCTCCTCCTTGTCCGTGGATGTGGGTCCTGATGTGCGAGGGACAAGAGCACCTACGCTGGAGGAGGCCCCGCTCCCCATCCTCCCTTTGCTTGAGGGAGATGACGGTATTAAACCAAGGACAAGTGATTTGGGGAGGCCAGCAGGACAAAGTCCTGCTGTGAGCTCGAAAGGTGGCACCTGGAGTCCCAGAAAGTCACTAAAATGGAGAGAAATTCTCATTTAATTCGGTTCATTTGTTATAATGATTCTTCACCGTGGGCCATATTAAACACTTCAGTGATTTTTTGCCTCTAAAACCCTCTTGCAGGGATCGTGATGAAAGGTATATTTATTGTACTTCAGCTTGGAAAGTTGTTTCAGATGTTTCCAATTCATCAACCAGTTCAGACATCTGTTCCTGGTTGGGGCAGAAAAGCTTAACTTGCGCACACACACAAAAAGCTCTCATTTTGGAGATTTTTATGATGAGCTTTCTAATCCTAACAAGTTGTCAAATAGCGCTAATAGCCAGGTCACCCGTGGCCCCTGTCCCCCCCGACCGCCAGGTAGGACCCACGGCGACTGCTTGGGCTCAGTGTCCCCTCGCAGGGGCTGTGTGTCACGGGGGGGCAAAGAGACCCCTCGGTGCCACCCCACCAGGGGCTGGTCCAGGTGGGATGTGTCTGGGGCTGCATGGCTGGGTCAATGGGCTCATCTTGGGATTGCAAAATCCAGCTTTAAATCAGAGCAAAACTATAATATTTAGAAATGCTCTACTACAGAAAATAAAGCCTCAAAGCAAATTTTGAGGGAGGGGGACTGAAGCGTTTAACTGAGGCAGAAATCAATGGCTTTGTGTTGGTTGCAAGCTTTCAATAAATATAAACTGTTTCACTCCACCAAAAAAGTCAGTGAGGTCATTCCAAATAAAAAATCAAAATGATTCATTCAGAAAATGTCAAAACAGGATGTTTTGATAGTGTCAGCAGTCTATTTCCAGATTTCTTTCGAAAGATATTTTGGTTGAACCGAGCAGGTTTCAGGAGGCGCTGTGATTTCAGAAGAACCACATGCTCCGGCAGGACAGGGGCAGACACATCTCCCGCCCCTCCGCTGGTCAAAAGCTTTTCTCCAGCACTCAGTAACTCTGGCCGCTGTGGGGACTGGGATTGTAATGAGTCCCAGCAGCTCGTGTCCCAGAGGCTGAGTCACGAGGCCAAGCTGAAGGCAGACACTGAGCTTTGGAAAAATCAACCCCCAAACCCAAGCAGGGCACACACTCACCTCCCAAACCCCACCAGAAGCTGAGAGGGGATCTCATCAATGCTGATCAATACCCAAAGGGTGGGGGGCAAGACGATGGGGCCAGACACTTCTCAGTGGTGACAGGACAAGGGGCAACGGGCACAAGCTGGAACATGGAAAATTCCATCTCAGCACGAGAAAAAACGTCTTTCCTGCGAGGGTGGCAGAGCCCTGGCACAGGCTGCCTAGAGAGGGTGTGGTGTCTCCTGCTCTGGAGAGGTTGGAGCCCACCTGCAGGCAGGTCTCTGGGTGACCCTGCTCTGGCAGGGGTTGGACTGTCTGATCTCCAGAGGTCCCTGCCAACCCCTGCCAGCCTGGCATTTCGGTGAGGGCACTTTCCAGTACAGCCACAGAGAGCCAAGTGAGGGCACTTTTCCACCCCGGGGCAGGCAGGGGGCTGAGGACCCCCTGGGCACTGCTGGCAGCTCTGGGAACCACTGGCTCCAGCGCCAGGCTGCTCTCCGGAGAGAGCAGGGCTCCGGGAATGTCAGCTCCTTAATTAATCCTGAGCCCTGTCACCTGCCTGGGGTGTGAACCCCGGGACGCGCTCTGTGTCTGGCCCAAAGGGAGAGTAAGGAAAGTTAATTGAACTCTGTTCTTCAAAGTCACACAGAAGCTCTCCTGTTTCTCAGTGCCAAGCAGCCGGAGTTTCCCAGAGCCTAATCCCTGGCGAGAGACAGACTGTCTAGCGACTCCGTGAATGCAGCAAATCCCGGCTGGGTGAATCTGCCCTCTGGTGCCGTGTGGAGATTCTTTAATTAAAGCAAATGTTGCCATGGCGGGGCATAGAAAGCTCTTGACAGATGCAAGCTGGGGAACAACAGACAAGGCACAATCTCATTAGCACCTGCAGCTCCATCTGGTTATTGGATTGGGATGCTTTGAATTTTTATTGTATGGTCTCCGTAGGTTCCCACCCCTCTCCCGGTTCGAGGCGCAGGTTTGTGGCAGGTCGCAGCCATCCCTGTCTCACCAGGACGGGACCCTTCCTGTGGGTATTGGGAACAAGGGCTCCTGCTCTGATCTTTGGAAATGAGGCGGGTTCTAACGAGCTCGTGCCTGGCACGGACGAGGTCTGTTAACACAGCACCCACCCCCCTGCGGATGGATGGCGGGAGGGTGCGGATCCTGCCTCCAGCCGAGGACAGAGAGCTGAGCGTGGCACCCTGCCCTGGAAGTGATGGGAGAGGCTCCCAGCACTGCTGCCCGTGCTACCAGCCAAGGGCAGAGTGGCTGCTCTGCTGGATGGACATGCCACACAGGAACAGTCTCATCCCGGGGAGCTGGTGGAATGGAATGGGATGGCACACAGGGGATGCAGACTGGGCGCCCACTGCCAGGAGGGTCGCGGGACAGAGAGGAGCTGCCCTTGCTGGGGATGCCGGCCTTGAGGGAGTGAGGGAAAAGAGGGCTTGTGCCTATTCCCAATTCCAGCTGTAAAATCCTTTTGTGGTCTCTGTTTTAGGAGCAGTGAGTCACAGAGGGGGCAGGGTCCCAGCTGGGCATGCCTGCTGTCCCACCCCGTCCCATCCCATCCCACAGCGGCCACTCTGGGGCTGTCCCCATCCAGCAGGACACCA
>VXBW01000493.1:229646-285248 GCA_013400375.1 Thinocorus orbignyianus
TCTCCCTCCTGTTTACGAGCTGCGAGTGGGGATCCTCGCCGTGACTCACCGCCTGCAGCCACGAGTCAACCACAACTGTAACTTTCCAGTTTGCCTCGGAAAAAGGGGGGAGGGCAGCGTGGAGAGGGGAGGAAGAGCTGGAAAACGTTAGGGAAAGGCAGCAAAGGCTCTAAAGAGACCAGAGGCAGCTGAGAAAAACAACAAACAGTCTTAGAAGGATATTAACATTTTAACGAGAATTCCTTTAATTTAATCACAATAAGATTCACCAGGAGGAGGAAGAAACGGAAAGCTTCATCTGAGCCCTTCACGAAAAAATCTCCGTGTTACGGGCCAGTGCTCCTGCAATTAATTCCCCTCGGTGGAGTGTTTCCATGTGCACCTCTGGAGTCAGAGCTTTCACGCCTTGGCGCTCGCAGAGCAACCGGAGGGATGGCAGAGATTTACCCGCTTTAATCTTCTGCATCTTCTTCTGATGTTTGTGGCATCGCAGACATCGACACGGCCACTCGCTGGGGCATCCCGAGTGGAAACATGTGAGGTGGTGGGAGGCTCTGCCCCACGGCCCTCTGCGAAAACACGCTGTGAGTCGCTGGGCACAGGGCTGTGAGCGGAGGGGACACCTCGGGGGCCTGGGATGGTGCCCCCAGAAATGGGGTGGTGACAAGGCACCAGCCAGAGACATCCGGAAAAATCCTGCTGTGGGCAGCAGTGAGTGGAGGCAGGGGGTCAGCCCCACAGCGCCTGGGTCGGGGAAGCAGCGTCCGCAGAGGGTCTGCAGGGATCCCGTTCCCCTGTGCCGCGGAACCCCCGGGCGCTTGCAGGGCACTTGAGGTGAGACATCCCCAGCAGGCAGAGCCCCTGCCCAGGGCAGCGGGGTGTCAGGGCTGAGCCAAGGAAGCTGCTGGGTAACTGCTTCCCTCGCCCTGCCCCAGCAAATAAAATAAACTCATTTGGGTTTTACGTGGAAGCCGCGTTTTACTGCCTCTGAGCTCAGCCCTGGTGCGAGGCAGCCGGAGTCAGACAATACAAATGACACGTCCTAAACGGCATTTTTAAAAGCTCAAGGCAAGCTTGTAAAGATTTTATTTGTATACGAGGCTGTAATGAATAAAGGAATTGGCACTGCCGCCTCCGCCACCCCCCAAGAGCCCTGTCTGCTTTCCCGAAGTCCCTGCACCGGGAGCAGGACCGTGACGCCAGGCCCTCAGGGGCCACCACTGGGGCTCAGGGTGCAGCAGCGGGCAGAGGGGCTTGGGAGGGTGGCACCCCCGGCGCGGGGCTGGGGGCACCTCTGCTCATTGCCTGGCGCAGCCCAGCTCTGCTCGGGAAAGCTGCTGCTGGCTCTGCTGGTGATGAGGCGCCCGTTTCCAGACTTACTACTCTGGGAAGTACTTCAATAAAAATGCATTTTGCATTTAATCATTTTTCTTGGGGATAAAAGCAGGGCGCAGAGGCGCTGGGTGCCCGGGCAGGGCTGTGCTGGCTGTGCAGCTGGGGCCCTGCACGGTGCCCTGCTCCCGCCGCTGCCACCGCCGCGTCCCTGCCCCGGCTCCCCGGGCGGGTCCTGACCCCCCGACCCCTCCGGCACAAAATCCACCGCTGCCCTTTCCCAGACACCCTTCCCAGGCTGCGCGGGGTGATTTC
Organism: Thinocorus orbignyianus; assembly: GCA_013400375.1. Lineage (NCBI taxonomy): Eukaryota > Metazoa > Chordata > Aves > Ciconiiformes > Thinocoridae > Thinocorus > Thinocorus orbignyianus. The sequence continues at coordinate 231,294 of VXBW01000493.1, forward strand.
ACCACGCTAATCCCGGGCAACTGCTGAACCATTGTCTGCCCAGCGCTGAGCTAGGATATTATGGCTGGGAAAACTTCCTTCCGAACTGCAAGCTGTGTGAACAGAACTTGTTTAAAATAGCTGCTTTAACAAACAAACAGGGCCGGCTCCATTTCCATCAGCATCTCCCCTCCTCAAACATCAACATTTATGTTTCGGTAACAGGAGACCGCCTTCAGAGCAGCCCCGGTCCCGGCTGCACCGATCCTCAGGGCTCTTGCCGGCGTTCCTGGCAAAGGGCAGGAGAGAGGAACCCGCTGAATGGCCAAATTGTCCAGGACAGAACCCTGGGCATCCCAGAGTAGGTGCCACCACCCCTGTGGCACCCACTGCCTGGACCTTGGCCCCACAGGCTGCCCGAGTGGCAAGGGGCACCCCAGGTGCCTGGGGAAGGGACTGGCCTTTCTGGGTGTGCTCCTCAAGGGGCAAAGGAGCGTTCTGCCAGGCAGCCAGCCAGCCACTGAGCATCCGAAGGACCGGCTTTGAAGCCCACATTGTTTTCATTTGGATGTTGTTATTAAAAAAGTCACTTGCATGTTTTCTGGTACAACAGTTTGCTGAAATGTTTCCTCTTCTCCTCCAGCCCAGCCCAGGAACCGACGGGAGCATACGCGGGTCTGACCGTGTGGCACCTGGGCACAGGGCAGGAGGGGACGGAGGCGCAGTCGGATCAGCACTGGGATGGAGGTGGGTGAGGGCTGGCACTCCCAGAGTGTCCCAGGCACCAAGGGGCTATTGGAGGTGCCCAGTCTGCCTGCTCCCACAGCCAGGGCTGGAGCTCCTGCTGTACCCAGAGGCAGCTGATAAAGAGAAACAATTGGGCTTGTGCAAAAAAGCAGCGTGGTGCTGTGATGGGCGGGAAACCCGGGGTGCTGCTGCTGCCTCTCCGAGCCAGCTCTTGAGAAGAAAGGGTGGCCTGTGCCTTGGAAACCACTTTCACCGACTGGTAAACCCAGAGGATCCCTGCTTCTCAGCTGGAAACTACCCCTCCGACAGAGTAAATTAATTATGTCCCCAAGACAGCGCGAGAAGCAGGCCAGCTGGAAGCCGCGCCGAGTCCTCTCGCACCAAGGGCCAAGTTCCACTTCACATGACATCAGTGGGCGCTTTGACGGTGATGCCAACGCGCTCGGGGTCTGTCCCGGGTGCAGACAGCCGCCTCCACAGAGAGGAGAAAACCCAGGCCCCCGGATGGTGCTCCCAGCTCCCACAGTCCCCTCCCTGCCCTGCCTTGCCAGGGAATTTGGAGTGCACGGCCGGCACAGGCGGGCTCTGCCCTTGGCACGCACAGGGTGTCCCCGGGCCACTCGCTGCCCTGGAGCCCCAGCACCTGGACAGCCCCGGCCAGGAGCAGCCTTGGGACAGGGTGTTCTCCCACCTCTCCTGCATCCTGGCTGGGGGTGGCAGCCCCGAGGGGCTGAGCAAGCTGGCAGGGGTCTCATGGTTTCAGCCTTCAAACCAGGACAGGGGGCTACCCAGGGTGGGCAGTGGGCAACCAAGTGTACAGAGTCCCTTTGCCCTTGGGACAGGGAGAGAGTGGCCACCTGAGATGCTTTCAGACCTGAGATGTGGGGACGGGAACTGTCAGAGAGCTGTCCCCAGGGCCTCTCCTCCAAGCAGACTGAGGAGAAGGCAAAGCCATCGCTGATGTTGGCCACTCCATGGCAGTGAGCAGCGATCTGGGGGCAGCTCCTGCCGGTGCTTTGCTGAGTGACACTCGGTGTCTCTGGCCCGGCGTGACGCGCAGCAGCCCAGGATGGACATGAGCAGCGTGGGAAGTAGAGCAGGAGCAGAGGCAGGAGAGCCCTGGTGCCAGCCCCAGGGGACACCGTAGTCCTCCACAGCCATGGCTATGTGTCAGGGATGGTCCCTGCTCAGCCCTGGCAGTCCAGCACCAGCCCTTCAAGCCTCGGGTGATGGGAAGGACTGGGACATCTCTCCTAGGAGTGAGCAGGGGACAGCATGTGACGGGCACAGGTCCGGCAGCAGATCCTGGTGGCAGTGCCACCAGCCAGGGGAGCCTCGCGCCGTGCACTGCTTCCCCCCACGTAGCGCTCAGGTTACACTTGACAGAGTGATGCGGCAGCAAAATGGATTTAATTTATTTACTTTTTAAATATAATGATGGAAAACAAAACATGTTGCAAAAGTTGTTTGTTTCGTACCAGCTCTGCACAGACCCACTGAGGAAGGAGTGGCTCCTGGCAGCTCCCACTCTTTGGAGACCGGCGATTACTGAGCCGACATGCTGTGCCAGGGACCAGACGGCTGCTGGAGACACCCTCCCTCCCCGGGGGCTGCGCTGGGCATGGCCAAGCCTCAGAGAGGGACACGTCCCTGGTGAGGGCACCCACGGGAGCTCAGGGGGCTGGCGGGGCTGCAGACCCACGGCCGTGCAGAGGTGTGGGTGCCGCAGGGAGCACCCAGGCTCCAGAGACCTGGAGGGAGCGATGGAGGCAGAGGGAGCTGGAAGCGACAAGCGTGTTCCTGCACACCCCACAGCAACACCCCGACCCCTGGTGCAGGGCCGGGGCTGGGGTGTGCAGGAGGGACGGTGGCTGCTGTGTCCTGAAAGCCAGGGCCCGAGATGTGCCCTGAGGCACCAGCCCCCTCTGTCCAAACCTTCCCGTGGCACTGCCAGCCCTCAAAATTTATGATGGACCACCGAGCCTGGGCATTGTCAAGCGCCTAATTGAAAACACTGTGAAGGCGACACGGCAGCGTGGCCTGGGAGCCCGATGCTGATGGCCACCCGGGTGCCCCGTGGCACAGCGGCCCCAGCACGGCACAGCCCGTGTGCGGTGGGGACGGGGTCCCCTTCATGGGCACTGCCCAGCCCCGGGGCCATCCCGGCAGGCGCCTGCGGGCAGCGGAGAGGCCCCAGGGAAACCTCCCGCAGATGTGCTGCCTCCCGCGCGGGAGGGTGCTCTTTCCCAGAACTTGGTTAGGAGATACTCAGGAGTTAATTAATCCTTGAGTTTTTAAGCAGAGACATATTTATGAGCCTTGTAAGAGGCTGGGGCCCGGAGAGACATTTCTTTATTCTTCCTCCAGCTCAGCTGAAGGAAACCATAAGGGGAAAGAGCGACTGAGCCACGAAAGCATGGAAGACGGATTTCGGGCTGGTGATGGGGAAACAAAACCCAACTTGCCTGGGTGGGAGTGGTGGCCAAGTGACAGCTCCCTTCCCTCTCCTTTGTCTTCTCGTCCTTTGTCTACAGGGTGCTCACTAGAGCCTGGCCGCTGGATGCCAGGGGATCTCTAGCATTTGAAGTGCATATGTGAAGCACACATGTGGCGTGAGCACCCACCACAAGCCTCCCCAGCTCCTTCGGGCTGGAGGGCACAGCTATCGTGGTCCTATTGCCCCCAGGCAGCAGCTCTCCACACGGGCAGTGCCAGGCTCTGGTGCCATGAGCTCCAGCAGCTGGAGCCACCAAAGAACATCCAGCGAGGGCACAGGCAGGGACCGCACTGCCCACCGCCCTGTCCTGCACTCAGCGCTCTCCCCTCTGCCACCCTCGCCCCCGGAGGGACAGGATTACCTCTGGTTCCTCTCCCCCAGCTCTGCTGCAGGGCATCAGCGCCTGCTCAGACACACCTGTGGGCACTTTGCAGCTTTTCAAACTGCGGGTACGTGGAGCTGGGGATGATGAAGGTGCGAAACCAGCTTCCTGTGCCCTGCCATTCTCCCGTGCAGTCCCCCAGTGAGCGGGTGCTGGCGCGGGAGCCTGCCTTCCCAGCCCAAGTGGGATCTCTCAGGAGATCTGGGACACTCCTGCGAGTTGCCACTGGCAGGTCCCAGGCCGGGGAGCAGAGGTGTGCAGCGATGCTGATTATATCAGCCCAGGCACTGAGGGAAAACCAAGGGTGGAAGAAACATCCACTGGGCTTTTGTGAAGCTTCTCTGCTGCATCACCAGCAGCCGGCAAAGTGCGTGATGAGGACAACCAGGTGCTTTCTCGGGCAGGACACATTTTTCCAGGCCAAGAGCTTGGAATTGAGGCTATTTTGCTTTATTCCTTTCCTCAGGGTGAGCTGCTTGTGACATCCCCTGTCTCCCTGCAGTCACCGGTTTATCTATCCACCTCAGATGATGCTTCCCCAGCTTTACTGCGCATCTTGGCCAATAGCGGCAGAGAAATGTGGCCACCACATGTTGGCAGCAATTGAATCCTGGGCACATTTTTTCTCTGCATAGCCTTTAAGCTGTGGGAACCATTTCAAAGGAAACCATTCCCCCTATAACACGCTTGTGATCTGAAGATGTCTATTTAGATGGCAGCCCGGCATTAATTTAGCAATTCACTACAGAGTTTGGCGTGATGTTTAAAGCACTAAAATAAATTGTGGTGAAGTCGTTTCCCTCAAACCAGATTGTGTGGTTTACATTATTTGTCAACCTTAAGTACAACTGGCATGTTTGTATCACTCATGCAAAGCCCCATTGTGCCTCTCTAGAAGGGGGAAGAATCCGCACAGAAACGCATCCAAGTTCCTGCCCCGGCAGTCTCATGTCCCTGGGAGATCTGCCCCGGAGGCACGCAGCCCAACGGCTGGAAGAGAGCCTGGGCTTTCCTCAGGATGATGGGTGTTAAGTGCAGGCTCATATAGGTTATATTACAAAGGGCCGTTTTAATCAGACGCAGATTTGTACTCCCTGCCTGCAGAGCCTGAAATCCACGGAGCCACAGTGCCTCAGACACGCACGCTGGGGCGCACACATGCACACCCCCACGAGAACGGGGCAGCGGGGCCGGCCGGGCAGCTGTGTGCCCACCGAGGATGGTGCCCACCACCCGCACAGGGTGNGGCGAGCGGGCGGGATCCCGCCTGTGATCTCAGCGCTGTGTCCCTTCCCCCCTCCCCGGCCCCTGCAGCCGGAGAAGTCCCGGGCTGGCTGTCACAGCTACTTCCATCCCTCCACCGCGCTGCGGGATGCGGCCGAGGCTCCGCACCCGCACAGCCGAACCCGCACGGCCCCCGCCCCCGGCAGCGCCTGCGGGCTCTCACGGAGGGGGGTCCCCTGGGGCACCGGGANACGCATCCAAGTTCCTGCCCCGGCAGTCTCATGTCCCTGGGAGATCTGCCCCGGAGGCACGCAGCCCAACGGCTGGAAGAGAGCCTGGGCTTTCCTCAGGATGATGGGTGTTAAGTGCAGGCTCATATAGGTTATATTACAAAGGGCCGTTTTAATCAGACGCAGATTTGTACTCCCTGCCTGCAGAGCCTGAAATCCACGGAGCCACAGTGCCTCAGACACGCACGCTGGGGCGCACACATGCACACCCCCACGAGAACGGGGCAGCGGGGCCGGCCGGGCAGCTGTGTGCCCACCGAGGATGGTGCCCACCACCCGCACAGGGTGCAAGCCTGACCCCTGCCCTGCGCTGGGTGCCCCCTTGCCCTGCCCGGCCTGCCCGGGGGTGGCTGGTGGCCGGGAGCTGCGGGAGGGAGGGTGCCCCGAGCCCTTCAGGAGCCTGCGGCGCTTTGGGGCTGCCTCCTGGAATCTCCTCTGGATCCAGGGAAGCCGCTGAGGTCCCAGCCACGGCGGCAGCCGAGGGGGGCTGGGGACACCCGGGCACCGGTAGGCCCCGGGCCAGGCTGGATACCAGGCTGTGGTGCGGGGTCCCAGGCCTCCGCAGTGCCACCAGCNCCGGTGACCGAGGGTCCTCTGCCCCCTCTGCCCCGGGCCCCGGACACCCAGCCCAGCCTCTGCGGGTCTCTGGGTCCCACTGGCAGCTCTTTCCCCACCGAGCCCCCTGCAGCAGATGGGCAGGCGTGTGCCCTCCGTGCCCTCCGTGCCCTCCGTGCCCTCCGGCTCACCGCAGCCAGCACTTGGGGAGCGGGAGCTCAGCAGCTGCATTTCTTCTGCAGCACCTCTGAATGGTCAGAGACACCCAGTTTTCTGGAAATTGAATTCAGAGGCTCAGAAACTCGGCTGCGCACACCCATGTGTGCTCTGCTTGTCTCTGCTGTCACTGGAGGGTGGCAGAAACTCCCTTGCTCATATGAAAGTTCCAAGGGATGGAGCAGAAGTGGGACCGGGCTGCACAGACATCTGGCAGCTCCAGCTGCAGCCACCCGTCCCCTCTCATCCCCGCAGCCGCACAGCCAGCGCCCAGGTAGCCCGCACAGCGCTTGTCCTCGGCCATGATTTGGATGAGACACTGCCCAGTGCAAACACATCGTACTAAGGGCAGCACAAAAGCTCCCAGCCACGGCATTAAATAATTGTCACATTTTTCTTCTGTAAGGATTAACGTTCCTGCTAACCTTGCAGACCTTCATTGAACTGTTGTCACCCCCCGAAACGCAGCACAATCGCCAAGGGATTAGGGTGTCTGCGGAGCAGCCTGTCCTCGCCATTGTGTGCTCCCGGCGGGGTGAGGAAATCCTGCGACATCAGCCGATAAGTCCCCGCGGCGGGGACGGACCCACTGCAGGGCCAGGCACAAGCAGCCCCGCGGGAGCCAGGGGCCGAAGGTCTGTGGTGGCACCTGGGAGATGTCCCTGCAGCAGGGGGTTGGCTGGCAGCACGGCTGGGCAGGTGGCACTTGTGCTTGGGCTACCTTCCAGGCATGGGCAACCACTGCCGTGGGCACCAGGGAGCCGGGAGGGTCCCCAGCCCCGTCCCCTCCTGGCACCGGGTCTCTTGGCCCTGCCAGCATCCGGCTGCTACCCACAGCGGGCTCCTGCGCCTCCTCAGCCAGGCGAGCACGTTCATAAATCTGAATGCTGAGGAAATCCCATAAAAATTTAACAGGAAATACGGAGCTGTAAAGGGAAGCCCTTGGCATTTCTTGCCAGCTGTCGGCAGTGCCCGCTGCCTGCACAGCGCTCCAGCACCTGGCAGCCACAGTGGGTCCTTGGCCGGGACAGCCTGGCTGATTCCCACAGCCCTCCCTTCGGAGCAGAAGAGGAGCATGGCAGCAGCACAGGCGGATGCTCTCGGGAGCAGGACTTTGGTTTCTGCAGGGCTCAGTCTCCCAGGCATCCAGCGCAGGCAGGAGCTGTGTTGCAAGGATGCAAGAGCCAACAAGAATGCTAAAGCAAACCCGAGATTTATGTACGCAGGTCCCAGGAGGGTCTTGCAGTGCTTATAAATGACAATACATATTGTCGACCCAACCCCCTGTTCAGTAGCAAAGGAAAAGAAGTGGGAAGTGTCTCCAGCTCTGGAGCCATTGCACAATAACAGAGAATGGAAAACAACCTCATCTGCTTGTCCCAAACATCTGAGCCCTACACCAGCAGCCCATGGCACTTTCCCAGGATAAAGCTGTCCCCTCCAGAGAGAAATGGGGTGAGTGGGGAGAGGGGAGAGTCCAGAGAAGGTGTGGGGCACAGGGAGCAGAGCCCAGCATCCACTTGATGTGCCCAGTCTGGGCTGGGCAGCCAGTGGACACTGAAGTGCCTGCTCCAGTCCTCTGCTCAGCGCGGAGGACTCTCCCAGTGGACTCTCCATCATGGACAGGTGTTTGTTAGTCTTGGGGCATTCATTTCATTTCCAGCAAAGGGCTCTCCAGCAGGCTCCTAGAGAGGCGGCTGGGTTGGGGCTTCTCTCTTGCAGCCCTGCACCAAGAGGACCTGCGATGGCAGGAGCAGTATCTGGAGACCCCCACGGCCCAGCAGGATCTGTTCTTGCCTGCTCGTTGGCAGGGCACGAGTGTTTGGGAGCCAGCACTCGCTCATTGTTACTGCTGTGCAGTGGGATTTCATGGTAGTTTTTCATCAGCTTTGCACGTGTTTGATCCTATGAATAGGGACTGAACCTCCCCACAAGTGACAGCAGCCTGGCTGCCCAGCGTCACTGGGGTTTTGGAAGAAAGATGCCCATTTCCATCCAGAAACTCGCCGTATTCTCTGTGCACGTGGGGAGAAGTTGGCTTGTCTTTGCTGGCATCATGGCAGGGAAATGGCTTCTCCCTCTGCCAGGTGGCCATGCATGGGAAAAGCGCACTCCTAAAATGTGCCTTCTGCAAGGAAACTCGGAACAAATATGGTGCCAGCATGAACACAAAGAGAAGGAGCAGGTCACCCAAAGCCCGAAGGAATTTCCTTTTCATTGGGCTTTGCCAGCAGGTGGGAGTGAGCATCCTGGAAAAGGGTGAGGGGGCCACAGAACCTGTTGGTGCTGCAGTGTTGAGGCTGTCTTTGGCACCATCTCCCTGGGGCACGTGCTGAGGGCTGGCTGGCAGTTGTCCATACAACAACCACCACCTCCCCAGCTTCTCCTGGACACCCCGCTGCAGGTGTTATGTGGGCTTTGCGTTTTATTCCAGTTTGCTTCATCTGGAAAAGCTTTGAGAAGTGAGTCCTGCAGTCAAACTGACTCTTCTCTGACTGTTCTCCTGATGCTGAACTGAGTCGTTGGGCAGAGAAGGGCTGGCCGGAGGCACGCAGCCCCTCAGCCTGTACTGCTGTGGGACTGCCTTCTCACACCATCCCTCGTTTGCCATCAGGGAGGCCATTCTCAAAAGCAGGTGGTGATTCTGGTTACCAGGACCCATCCTGGGACATCTGGAGGAAGGCTGATTTTCAGGAGACAGCAGCAGATGGCCTTGGTGCCTGTTGACAATCAGCCCCTTCCTACATGGTCCTGAAGTTTCTAGTGGGTTTTGAAAACACAACCAGTTGGGAAAACCTCTATCTTCTGAAGGCAGAAGGCGGCGATGACCCCGCTCTGCTGGTCTGGCTCCAGCGTGGGGCACAGACCAGTGCCTGGCCACGCGTGCACAAGCGCTGCAGTGAAACCAGGAAAGTTTCACTGGATTCATTTTTCACCAGGGAAGGTCACGGGGGCCGGGCAGGGTGTCCCATGCAGGGAGGAGAAGTCAGCTCATGCCAGCGCAGCCACCAGCGCGGCGGTCCGAGCCGCCGGCAGGCCGGGCCGGGCTGGGTGGGAGTCCCCGTTTCTCCCGGCTCAGCGTAACCCATGGTTATTGGCTATTCCGGAGCTGGCTTCCATGAGGACCTTATTTTTTTTTCGGTTTTGGTAAAAATGTTGAACAATTCTGGATTCATCCCCATGTGGAGCGGGAAAAATTTTGAAATCTTGAACATTTTTGAGGGCTTAAAAACAATTTCCCACCCAGTTATAGCCACCAGTCTCATCAGGATGTGTTTGAAACCACTCCAGCAGGAGCTGAGCAGAGCTGGTCTCAGCTGGATACCGCTCTCGACGAGAAATGCCGTGGTCAGGGGTCATGTTTCTTCAGAAAAAAAGTATCTTCAATAGCTCAGGAAGTTATTAGTGTCTGCTAACAATAAGAGCTTTGGATTGATTCAAGAGATGCTCATTTTAATTGTAAAATGCCAGTAATGAGAAATGTGCCATCCAATGACTCATTTTTCCCTTGTAAAAATTATTGGACATTTTTATTAGTTTTACAAATGACAGGACCTCGTTTTTCTGAGAACACTTTATACAAGCCTTGCACAAGCCCACTCTCATAAAAGCGTGTCTGTGGTGACATCCAGAGCCACAAGAAGGGGAGCGGTAGAAAGGCCCAAAGTGGTGAGGACAGCCCACAAGTGGAACTGGCAGGACCGAACCCCAAGAGGGTGGGAAGGGGTGGATACAGCGCCGGAGACATGAGCCTCGGCGCTCCTTCCCAGCAGTGCCTTTCTGGAGAGGCACGGGGCAGACAGGGGGATGGGTGCCAGCCGGCGCCCGGAGGTCCGCCCGGCACAGAGCCCCGGCGAGGGGCAGCCGCGCCGGCACTGAGCGGCCGCCTGGGTGGGCGATGCGCTGGGCACAGGGAGGGCAGGAGCCAGCCCCGGCTGGGCAGAGCTGAGCCAAGGTAAGCACCGTCCCCTCTGCGCCCGGCACCGGGCAGAGCCGGACCCACGCCACCTCCTCCTCCGCTCCCCACAGAGACTCCGTTAACCCCAGCGCCCAGCTTTATCCATCTTGGCGTTATCTCTGCTGGCAGACAGCGGGGGCCCGGGCTGACCGCGGAGCGCGCCTGNGAGGAGCGCCAGCAGCGTGTTCCTTCTTCTCCAGAGAATAGAAGAGCTGCTTTGGCCAGACCGTGCTCTTTTATAAAATCCAAGCAATTTCCCATGGAGAATTAATTTGCACAAGGGGGGAAAAAATCGTAGTAGAGAATTTCTTGTTTCAGCATTTTGTTTCTCCTTTCTTGTTGATATTATTTGTATTTTTGTTTCCACCTCCTCATGACATGTCATTTGTAACCCCGCGCAGTGTACCATGAGCTGGCATGATATGACATAATGCAAGAGCCGAGATAGCCTACTACTTCTATTTCAGTTTGGAGGATATTTTAAACTTTATGTTATCCAGGAAATTTCTGAAATATTTGTCTTCATTCCAAGCCAGAATGAAAACAATTTTTGAAATGTCGGAAGTTCTCGTGAAACAAGTAGCGAGAGTTTCCAGCTCCGCCACCGCGTGTGACAGGGCGGCCGGTCGGGAGGTCCCGGCCTCGCGTGGGAGGGTGGCAGCGGGAGCAGGGAGCAGGGAACGGGCAGCAGGCAGTGGGCAGTGGGCAGCCTGCCTCTGCCCATGCCTGACACAGCCTGGCACTATTTGCTTTCCAGCAGCACAACTGCGGCCGTGCACTCAGTGCGGGGGTTTAACGGGAGGGATGGCTGAAGGAAGGGCATGGGGAAGGCGCCTGGCACATCCCTGTGCCCACAGGGCACGGGTGGCATCAGCTCGGACCCGGCACATGCCGCAGCCTCCCAGCGTTGTCTGGGCAAGGAGTTGGGAGAGGGAGCAGGATGTGCCGCAGTGCCAGCCAAGGGCAATGGGGATAGGCAGCCCTGGCATGAGCTCGAGCAGCGGGCACAGCCCTGCATCCCCCTCCCTGTGCCAGGCAGCGCAGGATTGCTGGGCTGGGAGGGCTGCAGAAGTCGAGTTGTGGCAGCTTCCCCCAGGGCCATTTGTGGGGGCAGCTCTGGGCCTGTCTGTGGGCTCGGCGGGACCCTGAGTTCACCCCAAGCTCCTGGGGCTGATGCCTTGCAGAGAAGGCTGGAGCTGTGTGGGGCAGAGAAGCGACTCCAGCAGCCTCCCTGTGCTCCAGGGCAGATGGCTTCCTTGGGCCAGGATGTGCCAGGAGTGACCCGTGGTCACTTTGCAAAGCCCCTCTGGCTTGTGGGGCACCAGCACAGGGAGAGAGAGGCTTGGCCGGCAGCTGCAGGGCTGCAGGCGGGAGGGATCTGCTCTGAGCCTCTGGCCCCAATGCTGAGACTGAAGTTCCATGGGACAGGCAGGGATCTGTGGGAACTGCAGGACACCGGGACCCCGGTATCTGTGTGTCCGGGTGGAAGGCACTGTCAGGTTTCCAAACTATTTGCCTTTGCCTCTGTGCCGAGACGCTCAGTCCTCAGAGCTTTGTTTTGTGTACTCCGGGAACCGACAATTTGTAAAGACATGCTGCTGGGCTAATCCTCCATCAGCTCCCGCAGCAGAGACCAGCTGGGATCTGGCAGCTTTCTCCCTTCTCCCACTTCAGCTGCTGAAATAGTGAGTGTCTCTGTAACCAGTAGCTTACAGGTTTTGACTTATATGCAAAGCAGAGCAGCAGCTTTCTGCAGCCAGCAGCTGGGACTGCACAGGCATGTTGTCCTCCCGCGCCAGCACCGCGACCTGCCGGGCGGGCATGCCAGCTGTGCCAGTGAGGTGCTGTGCCGCGCCGAGACCTGGGGGCGATGCCAGCCCTGGTGGTGAAATCATCTTGGCTTCCCCCTGGCCACAGAGCCGTTGTTATGCCCTGGAAATGCTCTTAGGGAAGGGAGCTCTTTCTGCAGCAGTTTGCTGTGGCTCTAGTCCATGAGCTAATGCATCAGGGAAGTCATAAAGTTAGACTCTTAAAAAAGGTACCTTCCTCTTTGTGCACAGGAAACCTCGTGCTCTGTACAGAGCTTTTAACAGAGAGCACTGAGATTCCTGAAGTGAGTGAAGTATCACCTGTGCCGTCTCCTTGCTCTGTGAACAGCAGGCTCCATGGCCATGCTCGACAAGAACCAGGGAGACTTGAGAACAGGGAGACACACACACTGCCTCGCTCTCCAAAGGGGGTTTGGGGAGAACAGGGAGGACCTGGATCTCTGAGGTGCTGAGATTTCTCTGGGGCCAGGAGTTGGTGCATAGATAGGTGATGGTTGGTGTGAAATCCCGGAATTTTCCCATGGGGTAGCAGGTAGAGACTATGGAGCTTAAACCAGTGTGCACTAATCCTGGGTCTGCCAGGGAGAAAGGCTGACACAGTGACATCCAGGCAAGGCAGCTGTCAGTGGAGAATACATACAGCCCCGAAAGCTGTGCTGCACCTCAGGCCGCTGCATGTGGTTTGGAGGAGGCAAACCAGCAGGATGCTGCTGTTAACCACTGGCTGCCCAAACCCACACCAGTGTCCCCACAGACTGGGTGGGCTCCCTCCAGCCTGGTCCCAGCTTGCCTGCACTCACTTGCTCCTGATCCCAGTCAGCACTGCTGTGGCTGGGTTTGGGCACAGCCACGACTGGTGTTACGGGGGGGCAGCACAAGCAGTGCCATTGGAGAGGCTCTGGGGCACCCTGATGGAGCAGCCTGGCCTGACCTGCCTGTCCCAGACTGTCCCCACTGTCACACCATGTGGAAGCTTGCAGGAGAAACCTGCTGGCAGAGCCCTGTGTGCTGTGCCCATCATTGGAGTGTCCCTGTCCTGGGTTTGGGATTGCAGTCCTGATGCTGTGCCCGTGACCTCAAGGTGTGGCTGGCACAAGAGCTGCCCCATCCATTGCCTCTTGGTCTGTACCTGGGAATGGCAGGGGTCTGGGTGTCCATGCAGCTGAGGGACCAGCTCTGTGGCACAAGGGGACCTGTCCCAGGTCATTCCAGATGCCAATGGTCATACAGAGGCCTGGCATATCCCAGTTGTCCCCGTAATCCCTGTTGTGTTCCTCAGGGGCACAGTCTCACAGAGGGGCAAGAAATCCACTGTGGGTCAGGACTGGGGCTTGGGCTCAACCTTGCCGAAGTCAGACAGTGTCTACCCATGATGGGAAGGTGAGGCAGGGACAAAGGGACAAGGGTCCCTCACCCACCACCCTCATGGCACTGAGTGGCTCCCGCAGTGGAGCGGGGTCCCCACAGGCACAGGGTGCTCCCGGGCACAGCAGGAGCCGGGTATCCTCCGGGCTCGTCCCTGGAGGACAGGATGATCCTGCAGCCCCCTCAGGAAGGTACCAGTGGCATTGCGCCACGTGTAAGGGGCCCGTGAGTTTTAAGAAAACTCATTTCGAAGCTGGCTGGAGTCTGTCAGAGCAAATTAGTTGCAGTTTCAGCTAGCCACTTGTTTCTGGTTTAGCCCTGGGAAAGCAACTGGGCTACAAATGTTTACCTTATGAGGTAAACCATCAATATCCTTGAAACTTTGATTAAAAAAAATACTGGACTAGAGCATCTTGCGGGTTTCTTTTTTTTTTTTTTTTCCCCCCTGATTCGTTTCACAATATGCCAGAAGCATGGCTTGAGTTAGGGCTTTGGCAGGGGCTTTTATCATGATGGATATAGTGGAGGATAGAAAAGAAATTTGGTTATCAGAGGATGCCAGAACGCAACTTCCTAGCACATACATTTAATAAGGCAAAAGTTCTCCTTTAAAGGTCTCCTTAGAACAAATCCTAGTCATCACAAAATCCATGGAAATAAATTAAATTACATTTTAATAGTGGAGAACTCATTCCTGGGCCGGTGCATACTGTAAGTGTATGTTCTCTCTTAGACAAAAGTAGCCTCATCTCCCATCAAAATTCTGAATGTTACCATATGAAAAACTTAATTGGAAATGAAATGTCGAAGCTCCCAGGGCAGAGGTACTATGAGAGGCTGTCATGGCTGTGGTAGTTCTTTTGCCGACATTGCAGTCACTGTAGCATTATTATTCTCCCATGTTCTAAATGAGAAGGCATCTCCAAGAAATAGCAGCTCGTGTATTTGCTGGAACTGCCTCTGGAAGCAGCTGGCCACGGGTGGTTTTGTCCAGCGTAACCTCAGCTCTCCCTCAGGACAGAGGTGGGCAGCCAGGAGCGTCCCGCGCCATGATCCCCGCAGCCCTGCATGGCTTTGGCTCCGTCACCACAGTCTGCCTTGGGTCGTTGCTTTCTGCTCTGCTGTCTTTCTACATCAGGCTCAATACCTTCTCTTCATGCTGTCATCTTGTAGCAATTTAAAGCACATACAGACACTTCCCATGCAGACACAGGTATTTAACATGGGGCTAGTGTGTGTGCATACTGTAAGTGCTGCAGTATGGGCCTTGGAGCAATGCGGGCAGGGCCAGTGGCCTGGGCCAGCCTCACCTGGACGTCCTGCATGATGAACTCTTGCAAAAACTGAGAATGGGAGAAAAAGACGAGAAGAGGGAACGAGAAAGAGGGAAGAGCTGCTGCAGCTCTTCTTCTCATCCCTCCTGTTGAGCTGTGGGTCCGGCAGCTGGGGAGGGGCCCAACCCAGCATGGCAGCCATCCTGCCCTGCAGTTCTTCATCTTCTCCTCATCCTCCTCATCTCGGGCTCACCCCACCTCTTGCCCCAGCCCGGGGAGCCTAAATCCCTGCTCTCTGCCCTGAATCCCCGCTCTGCCCTGCCTCCTCCATCCCCCAGAGCAGGGCTGGTCCCCAGCGCCACCCGGCCTCCTCCCTGCAGCTCCCCGCCGAGTGGGGCCGGGCCTCGCTCCTCTCAATGTCTGTACAATTACCAAGATCCCTCGGCAGAATTAGCTCCTTGCAGAGCACTGCATTCAATTAATTATATAGTTTAAAACACAATATGTAGACATATCCAATCCACACCAGCACGGCTTTTGGCTCCACAGGAAATCTCTGGAGAGCCATGGTGCAGCAGAAGGCAGGCTGTGCACACAGCCCTGGCCGGGCTCCTTCAGCGCAGTCGCAGGAGATAGTCTTTAATGGTAATTAGAATCATTAGAAGTGTGCTGTCTCAGAAAACACAGCGGACCAAGCACATTTCTACAGCCTTTGCTGCACATACGTGTTCAGCGGATTTATTTAGGCTGGTTTCAGCACAGTGATATTCCTGCATGGGTTCCTGGGGACACGGGGACAGGCACTATTCACCTTGTGGTGCCACTTTGGTGTGACCTGGAGCACCAGTGTCAGTGCTGTGACCCTTTGTGGGTCAGCAGGGTTTCCAAATTGCCCCACGGTCCCAAAACCATCCAAGGGACCCAACCAGGGTCCCCCGCCGGCAGGCTGCGCTCTGCAAGGGCACTGCTGGGGCAGCGAGGAGCCCCGTGTCATGCCCAAGGCCAGCCCAGACAGCCATGGCTCTCTGCTCTTGCCGCTGCAGGTCACTGACAGGGGGACTCGGGACTCCCAAGGTCACCAGCCTGTGTCTCCATGCAGTGATGGGAGCCCACAACAATTACAAGCTTCCTGCGTGTCCTTCCTCTGGGGTTTTGTCACACATGATGTCTCACATCTGGGATTCAGCCATTGGTGGGGATGGTAGTGCTATTTCCATGCCAAGCTGTAGCTTTTTTACCCCCAGCCGTTTCAGGGCTTACAGCTATTGTGGTTTTTTTTTAATGTTGCAAGAATTTATATTGGGAAAAAAAGTGCCCTTTTTTTTTCTTTTCTCAATGCCCTGGGAAATGTCATCCAGCAGGAATGTTCCCAAGAGCTGCTCATGGCTGAGAGGATGGGCTCAAGCAGGGGCTCCCATTCCCAGCTCCCACCCCTGCGCCCAGACCCCCGGGACTGACTCTTTGGGCTGTGGCTCCCTGGGCACCCCATCCCGGCTTCCCATACCCTGCCCCATGCTCCCCGGGAAGTGGGGCCAGCCCAGCCCCGTGGCAGCACCCGCTCCTGCCCTGTGGCTGCGGAGTGCAATGGCAGTGGAGACAGAAGGGAGGAGGCAGATGCCTGGAGAGGGACAAGCTGTTCACGGAGCCACTCCTGCTGCAAAGGCTCTCAGTTTCGTGTCCTCTTGGCTGTGCCAGTGGCCTCTTCCACTTCCAGGTCTGGACGGAGTTACAAGAAATGCTGGAAGTCCCAGCCCTGTGGTGTGTCATCATTTAAACTTGTCTTTAATAGCGTCCCAAAGCAATTTACTTTTCCCAAACATCAAAGCCCCCAGAGCGATACTACGAGAGACAGGGAATCCCTCAGGAATCCTGGTGGCTCCTGTGTCCCGCTGCTTTTCCCAACTCCTGGGGGCTGGACACCTTCCTTGTCTGTGGCCGGCAGCCTGGGCTGGTTGTCCTCTCACATGTTGGCCCCTGGAGCAGACCCTGCTTTGGCCCAAGTGAGAAGTGTGATGTGCTCTGGAAAGGGATTAGCACTATGTGATGGATCAGGGTTCTAGGGCTGGAGCCACTCTGCTGTGAGGACAGGCTGAGAGAGTTGTGGTTGTTCAGCCTGGAGAAGAGAAGGGAGACCTTCGAGCCCTTTCCAGTCCCTAAAGGTGCCCAAGAAAGCTGAGGAGGGACTTTTGATGAGGGAGGGGAGCCATAGGAGGAGGGGGAATGGTTTGACATTGAAAGTTGTGAAGTAAGGTGACCTGCCCAGGCACTGCCACAGGGACCAGGCAGGTGCTGGCTTGACTATGGCTGTTGTGTATGGCCTGATGATAACAGATCACAAAAATCCAGCCCCAGGAGCAGGTATGAAGGAACAAAAATGATGAGGAGAAAGAAATTGAGATCAGAGTGGGCCTGCACTCTCCTGCATGCCAGGGGATGTTGGGGGATGCAGGTGGAGCAGCTCTTCAGAGTCGCCCCCAAGCCCAGGGTGTCCCCACTGTCCTGCCAGCACTGCCCTCCCACCCAGCTTCACAAGCTTTGTAGAGGAAATTTTACAGGAAAAAAAATGTAGCAGCTCCTGCCTCTACAAACACAGTGCACTGCTGTCTCTGCCAGAGCTCATTGCTGGTTTGCCTCAAGGAATCTGTGAGATCCGTCCTGCTGTGATCTGTAACAATATTGGGATTAAATTAGCTTCCCTGAGCTGCAGAGGGGTCAGTGTGTGAGGCCCCCTGGTTAATCCAGCAGGCCAAAGAGAACAGAAGCCTCCCTGCATTGGGAAAGGAAAACAACGGGGTCTGTTTGCAATCCGTGGAGCTAATTCAAACAGCATTCCTTAAACAACAGGGGAAAAGGGCCTTCGAAGCAAATGAGAAAGGAGCATTTCCCAACATGCACATAATGTCGCTCCTTGAAAAGAGGCGGAATGTCCAGTCTGCACGGGGCACAGTGTCAGAAAGCCTGGCAGGCATGAAAGAGAGATCCTGAAAAGCAGGCAGCTCACCGGGACGCAGACGTCCACCACTTGAACTCTGCCTTCTGCCCCGGGCCTGGCAGCGGGAGGCCAGGGCCTGCAGACCCCTTCTCTTGGGCTGGGGGCAGTGCCGGGGGCGCAGGCAGGCACCGGGCAGGTGCCCGCACCCGCTCTGGGATGGGATGGGGCATGGGGCTCTTGCTCTTCCTCACACCCAAAGAGTTTTGCACAGTAATCATCTTCACAGCTTTGCAGCTCATGACTGCTCAGCAGCAAACCGGGGTGGCCTCCCCAGGGACACCCCTGGATGGAGACGTTCCTGGCATGGGCCACTGCCAGCGCCATCCCCTCCCAGCGAGGCCAGTGTCCCAGGCCTGCTGGCTCTGCCCGGGAAACTGAGGGGTGCCTGGGTGATCCCACCACAGAGTCAGGTCCCCTGCCCCTCGCTGCCCGGTCTCCCTGTGGACGGCGTGATCCCGTGTGCCCCCATGCCTGATCCCTTGGCGCGGCCTGGGCCGCCTCTGTCAGGAACTGGATGCTCGGGAACTGAACTTTGCAACCAGAGCAGCTGTTTATGCAGTAATTTGGGCACTTGGGATAACTGTATTACTGGGGACTGAGGACTGTGGGTGTTCAGATACTATAAAAAATTTTTTTCTGGGCTATCAGTCATTCCGCAGGACACAGGCCTTCTGAGAAGCAGAGCCCCGCGTCTGAGCAGGGTGCAGAGAAGCAGCAGGTCAAGGGCAGGAGCGTCAGAGACAACTTCAGGATGTTCTTGCTTTCCTTCTGCTTTCTCGACAAGCGTCTTTTTAGCTTTTTGCTTATGCTGAGATATTATCAAAGGGCTGATGAGGCACGAGGGATGAGTAATGCACCCTCTGTGCCAGCTGAGAACTTGTAGGCACTGGTACCTGCACACAGGGTTAATGTGGAGGGCGCAGAGCCCTGGGTCTGACAGAAGCTGTGGCGCTCAGTGCCGGAGCTGCCTCCTGTTCTCCAGGGACCCGCTGTCCTTGGCTGGCCCAAGGGTATGAGGGATGTGGCTCCTGGCAGGAGGCAGCTTGGTGCCATCCTGGAAGACCCGGTGGTCCTCAAGCAGGGTGGGCTTGCCATGGAGGAGAGGCCTTTCCCTGGCCAAGAGAGGCAGAGGGGATTGCAGGGCAGGCACCGGAGAGGGATGAACTCAGACCAAAAACCAGCAGGTTTTTAATGGGGAGAGGAAGCTCATGCTTGGATGGTGGGCTGGGGGATGTGGGGAAGCTGGCAGATGAGGGTCTTCCATCAGCTTTGTGTGGAGCGGGACATGGAGCCTGGCCGGGAAAGGCTGAAGCTGAACAGGCAGCGTCACCAAGGCTGGGTGACACCTGTGGTGTAGGATGAGACCTGCCACTTGCTTTTCCACCTAACGCAGCTGAAACTGGTGAATTCAGGTGGCCTTTGTCAGCTCCAGGAACACCCTGATGCCCCTTTCTCGCACAGCGCGTTCCCGAGGGTGAGCTGTGGGTGGTGGGTGATGCTGACCAGCCCCAGACGCTGGGGCTGCCGCCACCGCCTGCCTGGCCCAACTGGAGTAGCCCAGGCTGCTGGGCACCTGCTTGGCAAGGACTTCTGTGGGTAGCAGGGAAAATCCCCCAAGTCAGCAGCTCTGCTTTCAATCTGGAACTGCTTGGCGTTTTTACCCCTCCAAAATGTGGAATTTCATGTCCTTTTGTACAAGAGAGAAACAGCCTGTTTAGGATTAATTTAGGATCAGCCTCAACAGCCATTAGCCAAAGAAAAACAAAACGGTAAATTAGCTGCCTGTCAGAAGGGGAAGAAATGTGGGACGATGCTGGATTTATTGTGGAGGGTGTTAAGGCAGGATTTAGTGTGATTTACTGTCCTCTGCAATGATACCTTCTAACACCAGGGAGCTGGCAAGCGCATCTCCTTTCCCTTACTTCAGATATGCTGCTCCATCTGCTAATTATTGACGTGTCCGGTAGCCCTGCTCTTGCAGCTGGGTTTGTCAGCATTTCTGTTATAGAGCTCTGTCTTTGGGGTTTATTGCTCAGTTATAAACATTTGCTGTGGACTGAAACTTGATCTACAGTTGTCAACTGGAGTTGCAGCGCTCAGAGAGATTAGGAAGAAAAAGGTTTAGGCTTTTCGTTGCAAGCACAAAATACAAGATCTTCGGCTTATGAGATTTCCCACACTTATGGTCAGCTAAGTGATACTGGCCCAGAGCAACATTTGATGGTACTTCAGAATTTCCTGGAATAGGAAGTGAAAAACGTCCAAATATAAATAGAAAATGTCTTTAATATGGAGACTGGCAACAGCACCCACTTTGCATCTGCACAATATTCAAAACACATTCACTAATGCTTCTGTGAGATTGCAGTGATCTCAGGAGATGCCATTTACAAGTACGAAACTTGGGACATTTAACGAGGTGCCAAAGAAAATTCAGGATCAATAAAACTTCTATATATGCATGCATTAACACAAACACAATGCAAAAGAAAAGCTGAATTTTCCTCCTTGTCTGTTTTGGGTTATTTTGCATCTTTGTGTTCATACCTGCCCCTGCACAAGTGCTGGGCAAAGCAGAAGTGTTTGCAAGTGTGTGACAAACACAGATCCATGGGACTCTTCAAGCCACAGCGCCTTTAGGGGCTGCTCTGTGCCACATCCCAGACCCTGGCCCTCCTCTTCCTCAGGGCTGCTGTACCGAGTCCCACAAAGAGCTCCAGGGCTCGTGTCAGCCACTGTCGGGGATGCTGAGACGCCTCTTTGGTGGTGACTTGTGGGGAGTGGGGTATCGAAGGGGACATGCCCTGGCCCCCACTGAGGGAGTCAGGTGGGGACTCATGAGCCACCATCACAGCCTTTGGAAGAGTCTGTGCCCTCCAGCTTCCAGGTGGGAGCCCTGCAAGCTTGGGGAGGATCGAGTCAAGCTGATGCTGCTCCTGGTTGCTTCAAGACTTTTGCTAAGCACTGCAGGGTGAGTCATGCTGCCTGGCACAGGCCTCTCACCCATCAGCATGTTCCTGTGACGTCCCCAGAAACACTTGGAAGCTAAGACAGAATCTTGTTCATTACAGAACAATTATGGCATCTGCTCAAGTGCATCTTACACCTACAATAAATACTGAAAGGTGCTCAGATGGTTGGAGAATTGACCCACAAAAGAGGAAGGCAAAGATGGAGCATACAGTGCATCTCCCTCTACAGCTCCCTGACTCCAGCCCGTTGCAAGTCACTGGTTTGGACTTTAAGGAGACTGCCTTGTGTTATGGCCAAATAACCTTCACGTGGAGAGTGTGGAAAATATTGCCACTGATTTTTTGCAGCACCTCTCAAAAAGCACAGCCTGCAAAATACCTTCAGCCAGAGAAAGCCAGAGGCAACTGCGACAAGGAAAAGCTTAGAGAGGGGCAATTCTGAGATTCCTGAGAGTGCAGGGGGCATGTGAGGGGCTGGAGCCCCCTGCACCTCTCTCAGGCTCCTTCTTCTTCTTCCACGGGGACAAGCAGGCTGAGGATGGCCGCTTCTGAGTGTGGCCAGGTGGGAACAGCGTGGTGTGCCAGAGGGCTGGTGAGGGTGAGCTGCCACATGCTTCCCAGGCCAGATCGTGGGTCCCGGGGAAGGTGCTTGAGCCTTGACGTTCCTCCCTGTGCCTAGGATAAGCAGGGATCTGTCCCGTGCGCCTCCTGGCTGCCCCAGTTAAGGCAGAGGAGGGAAGGGGAGCTGGTGGCAGCGCGGGGAGGAGAGGTCCTGGGCTGTGCAGGTGAGGTGCAGGGCAGGTATCCCAGCACAGCCTCCCTCCGCAGCCAGGCTGCCTTCCTGAGCCTGAGCGTTTCCTCCTGCTGTACAGCCAGGGATCGAAAAATGTCCGGGCTTTCCAGCTCTTTGCTTTAGTGCCTTCCCCCCTCCAGAGGATAATAAGCTGCTTTTAATATTTGACATGTTTATTAACAGATGCAGTTGTGACAGCTGATGACTTCATATGCCAGTTACCGCTGAAATGTTAGTAATAACTCGGAATTAACTGTCATAAATAAAAAAGACTACAAAGACAACTCGATGGTGTGTCACTCTGCAGTAATTTACTGAGACCCCGTTGGCTCTGGATGCAACGCTGGAAGGTCCTTTGTGGAGCTCCAGTCCGGGTTTTGCAACAGTCACAATATTTTGGCTGGATATTGTCTTAGGAGGTGGAACTAGTGGGGTGGAATTCCCTCATGCAGGAGTTTGCACTAGATGCCTTTACAAAGCTGGATACTCTGGTAATAATAATAATAAAAAGCCCCTACCCGGTGGATGGGGATGGAGTCTACGGCACTGAGACCAGGATTTATTAATGTGCAAATTGCTCTGATATGATCACATACTTTCTGCTTTGCATACGCAGGGAGCAGCGTGGGCTGATGGAGTATGAACTAGCCTGGGCGATCTTTACGAGCTGAAATCCTGCACATCACAGAAGGGTTTGTTTCTCTGCGCAAAACCTGGGAAGCTGTTAGAAACCTGCTTTAAAAAACAAGTGAACAAAATCCCCAGACCCAAACGCACCAGCCTGCTCCATGAACTCGCCATGAACATATTTTTCATTTTTTTGACAGAAACGTGCATGTAACTTTCTCTGGAAGAACCGAGGATTTTTCTAGTTGGTCTTGTAGTCTTTTAAAACTGAGAAACCAGTAGAGTCTTTTCAGCAGTGATGAGGGAGTGACAAGTCAGAGGTAAGGGTTTCAGAATGCATGTTTGTTTAGATGAAGCTTTTGCAATGTGGGCTGCTAATGAGGAACGCAAGCCTTGTCAGCATCCGACTTGCGGGTTTGCCTTGTGCAATGTGGATAATGAGTTCAGACAATAAAAGCTGTGAGAAGTCACAGCACGATCTGTTGGGATCCCCATCTCCCCCACCCCCAAGGTGTGTGGGGCTTGCAGGGAAGCTGGGCTGCTGCGTGCTGTCCCTGCCACTCTTTTACCTTGCCAGACCCAGGACGGGGATACAGAGAGCTAGTCGCAGTATCCATCTGTTTGCTGGAGCTTGTTGTGGCTACTGGACCAGCCCCAGGGTCCCGGCAGCCCCGGCACAGCCGCGGTGTGCCACACAGCAGGCTGCAGTGCCCTGCCTGCTTCCCCTCTGCCTTCCAGAGCTGGGAGTGTTCCCGAGCTGAGCAATGAGGGGACAAGGTAGCTAAGTGGTTGCTGTCTCAATATTGCCCTGGCTGCACTCGACTCAGCCTCCTGCAGAGGACGGCACTCATGGGGGCATGGCAGGCACCTGGAGACTGTGGGGTAAGTACGGACTCCACGGATTTTTGGATGGGGGTTCAGTGGGGAAATGGTTAACAGCGATCATGGCAATAATTAGATGTCCGTGTTAACACCCCATGCTGATGTGCAGGGGAAGTGCTGCTGGATCTCTGCTGGGCTGCCGAGCCTGCGGGGCAGCGAGGGCTTGGGGCTCATGGCAGTGTGTTCCCACAGGCAGGGACACAGCTCCCTGGCGAGTGCTCGGGTCAAGGGGATATTTCAGCCTCCGTCCTCCTGGTCCTCTGCACCCACTGAGCCAGGGTGCCAGCAACTGGGGAATGGTCACCCCTGGACTGCTGGGGTTTCTTGTAGGCTCAAGTGTGTGCGGTCCCTTGAACAGCCCTGGGGATGGATGAGGGGGTGCTCAGGTGATGCGGCTTGGGTTTGAAGGGGGGTCTTACAGTAAAAGGCATTAAAATAGTGTCATACTATGGAAGAAGCAAGTGTTGCAGGGCATGGCAGGTATGGAGCCTGCACAGGGGTTGGTGGGTACCAGTGCAAAAATTCCTGTTACCTGAAGGTCTGTGAACTTGGGCCAGGGCACAGAGTGCTGTTTGTGGTGGCCAGGTTTATGCTGAGATCCTGCAGGGACCTGGCACTTGCAGTGAAACATCTGCCCAAAGTATTCTCCAGTTTGAGTAATTTTGGCCAAAGCTCATCCATGACCCTGGAGCAGGTGAGCTCTCGATTGCCTGATCCCCTCAGCCCTGCTGCGGAGCCGGGGCTAGGGAGGCTGGGTGGGAGGATGGTGGCAGCACCGCGGGCCTGGGAACGCCGGCACCACGACATGCCTGGAAACCACCCTGGAAAAAAGTCTTGTTTCAGCTGGATCAGCTCCCTAGCCCTGGCTCGGCTGCTGCGAGAGCAGCAGCACCACCCTGAGGGACATGACGGGGAGCGAGCTGGGGTGCAGGGGCACCCGCTCTGGGGCCGTGGGAGCACAGACGTGACCCCTTGAGAGCAGCCAAAATAAGGTGGCCATGCCACCCCGTGCAGGTAGTGGCAGAACAGAGCATAAACCCCAGTTTCCATTGCCTGAGCTAGACTTGAGCTGGCAGAGTAGCTCTCTGCCCGTGCTTTGGGGCTGTGGGACTGCAGTGAAACCAGAGCTGGGGGCCAGGTCAGCCTCCCCCAGCCTGTGGGGATGGCACCAGGGTGGGAAAGTGGGGACTGTGAAAACAAGAGAGGTGGGGACTGGCCGGCAGAGACACCTTCCTGGGGCTGTGGGAGGGGAATCTGTCATCTCCTCTGAGGACAGAAGTGCCCATCTTTGCCAGAGACCTTGGCAAACACAGAGACAGCTTTCCAGCCCTGCCCACCAACAACCTGCCTCTGAGGATGATCCTCTGGGATTGCAGCTTCCACACACACTCGTGTGCAGCCAGCTGCAGGATGTCCTTCATCACAAACCACCCCGAGCGATGCCAGGCTCTGCAGAGGTTTCCCAGTCCTGGCAGTGCCAGTTGCTGTCACCCCTCAGAGTGGCAGAACTCACACCCGCTTGCACCAGGTCTGGGAGGGCTCAGGCCACGCTGCCCTCTCCCTCCCACCGCCAGAATGCCCTGTCCTGCCTCCTGCCCAAAGCCCAGGATGCTGCTTATTGTTCCCGTTTGTGTTTGCTGCTGCTGCTAAATCAGTGCTGCTCCTGGCTCCACGGGGTTCAGGCTCCCCAGGCAGTGACATTTTGGTGGCAGAGCCAGTGCCCCGGGAATCCCTGCAGGACACTCTCACTTGGCAGATGGTTCCTTTGCACGAGGCCAAGCAGAAAGCCCCAGGTGCTCTTTAGGGTCTTTGCCCTGGGCTCTGTCTCTGCTTTTGCCTGGAGCAGCTGATTAACCCGGCGGCTTGTGAGTCACTGGGCTCCTGCAAGCCCTGGAAACTTGCTTTTAAAAAGCAGGCATTTAGGGTCAGCTGTGGAAGGTTGCCCTTTGGCCACATTTACACTGAAATGAGAGGGGAACTGGGTATTGACCCGAAGGGGTGTGAACTGGTGCAGGACAGGAGCCCCAGCAGCATGCCCTGGCTGGGCTCTCTGCTCTGCATTAGCCCCCCCGGCTCCCCACACGCTCAGGGTCTCTGGGGGCTCTGTGCTACTGTGGTGTGTGTCTGCTCTGCACCTCCTGGGAACCTGCTGGGCACATTGCTGTGTGGCAATAGGGCCCTTCGGGTTGTTGAGGAGTCTTTTTGATGGAAAAGCAAGGTTTTCAGTTCTTTGGTCTGCTTTGCTCTGAAATGGACTGGTTTGCAACTCCCGGCCTGAAATTTGCTTTGGTGGCTGCTGTTCTAGTGCATTTTGTCCCTGGCTGGCATTCAGTGGGGGAGTTACTGAACTGTAGGAAAGCTTAAACCCGCAGAAAGTTGCACCTGATAGAAATAGGTTTGATTTTTCAATGCCTGCAGCTAAATCCCTGGGCAGCTTCCCTCGCTGCCACACTGGAGCTGTGCCTGCCGGGACGACTCCAGTCAGTGCCCCTTCGGATGCTGCTCCACTTGTGTGCAGAGGCAGCACTCAGGGATCCCGCAGCCCGCTGCTTCTCCGCTTCTTCCTCCAGCCCAACGTGCCGCCTCTGCGCCAGTGAGAGGGTAATGGAAATCCCCCAGTAAAAAATTTCCTGATGTTTTACAGTGCTGAAGCACAAGCGCTC
This sequence comes from Thinocorus orbignyianus, assembly GCA_013400375.1. Taxonomy (NCBI): domain Eukaryota; kingdom Metazoa; phylum Chordata; class Aves; order Ciconiiformes; family Thinocoridae; genus Thinocorus; species Thinocorus orbignyianus. The sequence goes on from VXBW01000493.1 coordinate 256,539, forward strand.
CTGGAGAGAGGCCTGTGGCACTATTAATTGCAGCATTACTTGGAGCAGCTACTGTGCTGGGCATGGCAGAAGGCAGGCGAGGAGCCGGGGCTGAGCAGAGCTGGGGCTGGAGTGGGCAGGGGGGCTAGGGGGTGCTGTGGCAAAGCCCGGAGCGAGCCCCCAGCACCAGGCTGGGGCAGAGGGGCGGCCGTGGGCAGGAGCCTCTCCTCAGTGTATTCCCCATTAGTGGGTCCCAGCACGGCTCCGCAGATCCGGGGAATGCAGTGCAGAAGCTGGTGGAAGGAGTCAGACCTCAACAATGCTGTGGAGAACCCCGCTGCCAGATTGGTTTTTATTATTTTATTTTTTCAGTGAAGTTTATGGGTTAGGGATTTTGCAGAACTTGGCACTTGTATATAATATCAAATGAAGACCTTCTGGTTCGGAAATTTGACTTAATGCAGCCTTCTTTTATTGCCTGGGGGATTAAGCAGAACAAAGTGGCTCTGCATGTGCATGTGCGGGGATGTTTGCCGGCTGGAGGCACGTGAGACACCCTGTGGCAGTGGCGATGGCCGAGTCCCCACGCACGGGACCTTCTGCCGTGGAGGGTTTCACGCTCTGCTCGCACGGTGTTAGCACTGCCTCTGCCTTCCAACAGGAAAACACCTCTTGGGAAGATAGCGGGGAGGAGAGACTTTCCCAAAGAGCTGCCCGCCGAGGTCAGCTCCGGTGACAGTCTGTGCCCGTGCCAGGATGGGGCTCCCGCTCCGTGCTCGCCTCCCCAGGGCTGGTTCCTGACACCCGCGTCTCCTGGCAGGCGCCAGGGGAGCCAGGGAAGGTGTGTGTGCCGGAGCCCGCTGGCTCTGCTCCCTCGCCGGGCTGGGGAGCCGCACCTGGGGCTGCCAACTTCAGATGTCTTGGGGGAGCTTTGCCTGACGGAGAATTTGCCAGGGGAGGGCAAGGCACGCAGCGAGATAAACGCGTGTGTGGGCTTCGGCTTGTTTGGGAGATGCTTCCTCTCCTGCTGGCTGTGTCCTACCTGTGGAGGTTGAGCAGTGCTGCAGGAGCAGCTGGCTGCTCTCGGGGAAGGGCCACGCTGGGGAGGGTGCAGGGCTGCTGGTGGCAGCAGTGCCTGCCGATGTGGGGTGCAGGGTGCTGTGCCAGCATTGCCCATTGCCCCATCCTACTAACAAAGGAGTTTGGTGGGATGGGAGGGCTGGTCCCTGCGCTCCTTGCAAGGTCACAGGAAGGTGGGTTGGGGGCTCTGCTGGCAGCGTGGGGCTGGCTCCCAGGCCTCCCAGTGTGGAGCTGCCTCCTTGGAGCCTCCCCACAGCCAGGCTCAGCCTGCCCCGGGCCGGGCAGCGCTTGGGGCAATGTGTCCTGCCTGCTGTTCCCTGTCCCCAGGCCTGACGGACACAGGGCTGGGAGTCTGCTGGGAACAAACAAAACCAGGTGAACCCCTGCGAAACCACAACTCTTCCCAGTAGATGGTGACGCAAAGGCATCCCTGAAACCTCTTCTGCTTGTGCATTTGCACCCCCTGAACAGGCTGCCAAGGGGAAACTCCAATTCTCTATCCAGCTTCAGGACCTGGAAACCCAAATTCCCCCGTGCTCACAGCTGATGTCCAGCTGGCAGCTGGCAGCCGAATGGCAGCTCCTGGGGGTTCGTTGCTGCTGCTGCTGTAATCGGACTTTGTCCTGTCTCCAGCCCTCACACAAGCATCTGGTCCTTCTCTCCCAGACTCAGTAAACCTTTGGAGAGCCCGTTTACATTAGGGATAGCCTGATACATCCAGCGAGAGGCAATATATCAGCAATTTAGTTATTGTGGATTAGGTCTCGAATATCCCAGGGATATAATGTTGGTCTTTCTCACCTTGTGTGTAGGAGGACTAATGGTAAATCATCTGGATGGTTTACATTTTCTGGTTTGTATTGGAGCTCCCAAGGACCAATTCATCCTGATTGAATTGCAAACAAGGCTTACTGTCATCTCAGATGCAGGGGCCAGGTCTCTCCATAAATGAATTCAGAGCAATTCAGGTTACCCCAAATTCTTGCTGTCGATGGGATAATGGCATAAATCCTGCTAATGTTTAGACTGGAAATTGTTTGCAGCAACCTGAGCTTGACTGATGGTGGCAATAGCAGAAAGAATCATAATTTGTGTCCGGAGGTGAGGGTGGGAAGAGCTGGAAGTCTGGCCCTTGTACCGCAGCCAGTGGGCACGCCGCAGACACTGTGCTTGTGGGGAGGTTCTCAGGCCTGGGGACTGTGCCAGTGACCCGCCTTGGCACTGCCTCTCCAGCATCTGCAACGCCAGTAGCTTTTCTGTGCTGAGTGAACAGCTGTGGCCAAGGACCAGGTTCTCTTTGGGCTAGAAAGCATGGAAATAAGGAGGAAAAAGTGTGTGCTCCTCTGGTTCGTGCTCATGGCCTCAAGGTTTCCCGTGGCGCTTCCCTGCCCTTGCGCTGAACAAGCCCTGAGAGCCGGGGTATGTGGGGGTGGCACAGGCTTCGTGCCGGCTCTTGGCAGGCTGGGGCTGGATTTGCTCCCTGGGAATATCCCCGCTGCTGTCCCTGCTCCCAGGGGACTGTGCCTGACCTGTGAGTGCTGTTGTGTAAACACTGTGGGACGCGGGTTCAGCGTGTACTTCACCTGCAAACCCACCACAATTAAACACAGGGGACAGCCAGCGCGGGGTGGCTCAGCACTAATTTGGGGGGAGCTTGGACCGTGCTGTGCTGGTGCTGCCCTGCTCACACCACCCACTGTCCCTGGGCTCCTCTGGCTGTGCCACACCGTGCCATGCCATCTGTCCCCCCTCGTCCCCACGCCGTGCCCAGGTCCCCGCAGGTGGGGGGTGAAGGGGGGATCCCCTCTCCACACATCCCTCCGCTCTGGTAAACATTCCAACAGCCCAGCTTAAGCACTTGACAGTGTTTATAAAGCAGCTTGCAGCAAACAGGCTTGGAAGTGCAGAACAAGTTGGTGTTTACACAAGCGACTAATTATTTATTTGAAAATCCTGTGGATGAGCTGTGGGCTGTAACGACAAGCACATGGGGAGCGCTCTGCTCCTGCCCTGGCAGCGCCCGGCGGAGTCGCAGCGGGGACACGGTGAAAAGTTCAAAGCCATCGGGGCAGGAGGATGATGGCAGTGCCTGGCAGTGCCCGGTGGCCTCTGTGCCTCGCTGGCACATGAGGGCCAGAGCTGCCGTGAGGTGCTGCTCCGGGACACCGCGGCACTGAGGCACATACCGGGTGATGCTGCCATCCCGCAGCTGGGGCAGCCCTCTCCCTGGAGGAGCTTTGCCACTGTAGCTGTACCCACCCCAGCACTGGGACGGGGCAGGAGAGTTCCTGGCATGTCCCCCACCCTGCGGTGGGTGCAGGACGGAGCCGGCAGCCTGGGGCCCGTGTCCATCCCGCGGGCAGCACAGGGGCTGTGGCCAGGCTTCGTTCCAGCTCCATCGCTGCGACCGTTTGGGGCATCAGTGATTGCGCAGTTGTTATAAAGGGATTAAAACCATTTTCTGTTTCATTTGACCTCACAGAGTGAATGCTGTTGCCTTCATTCCCACACAATGGCAGCCCTTGCCTGGGCTTGGCTCTGCCAGCTGCAGAGCTCTGGGTGCTGCCCTCTCCCCCCGGCATTGCCGTCTCCTGGCCCTGTCCTGCCATGGCCCTGGGGCACCCACCACCACGGGCAGCATGGCACTTGGAGCCAGGTTTGCTGCCCAACACTGGGCTTTCTCCACTGTCAGGGCCACCACAGAGCTGGTGAGCCCCAGGCAGAGCAACCCCTGTGCCGGGACCCGCTGGGCGCTGCCTCTGCCCACGCTGGCAGCGCTGACCCTTCCCTGCCGCTCCGGGGCGATGGGAGCTGGGAGGTTTGGAAATTCCCTCTGAGCAGAAACGCAGCATTTTGGGCAGCTCCTGGGACGATCCCGCCCCGTCCCCAGCCAGCCCCGGCTCCGGCTTGGGGCTGCAGGCTCGCTTGCGGCTCGGCTCCACTACCAGCCCCAGAGGTGCCCACTTGATGGGAAACATCTTGTGCGCTTGGCAGCCCACAGAGGCCATCTGCTACTCGTGGAGGGGCGGCCGAGGGGGACTGGCACTATTTTAAACACGCTACAGCTCTAGCCGTGCGCAGCATCGGCAGATGGCACAGCTGCGTTAGGCGCTGCTACGTGTGCTGCTCCCGCGCCTGGCATGCCTGCTGGATGGGGTCGGGGGGCGACTCGCTGCCCGCCTGCACCCCTTGCGTGCCGCTCCCCCAGTTCGCCCCATGGCTTCCGTGCTTGGCCACCGCCGTGCTGAGCCCAGCCGTTCCTGCAGCGATGTCGACCGGCGACTTAATCTGTTCTCCTCTTCCTTTGCAGTTCCTGCGAGCACACTTGGAAGCTGCAAGCAGCTAACGCTCGCTGCCAGAGCCCCCAGATGGGACTAGAGCCAAGCTCCTGCGCTCCTTTCGGGGATGAAGGTAGAGCCATGTTACCTGCTACCTAAGCTGGCTGTTGCTGGTGTAGTTTGTGGATATGGTCCCGTACCAGGCTTCGTGCACAGACTCTCGGTTCTGATCCTGCCTGAGACGTTTTAGCAGCAGCAGAGAGATCCCCAGTTGTGGAGCGGGCTCCTCTGACCACCCTGTGACGGAGGGGCTGCAGCGCTGGAGAGTTACTATGCAGCTTGGACTGTTTGTGGTGGTGGTTTTTCTAAGCTCGATGGATCTAACAGGCAGCAGCAAAGTGGTGAAGGGCAAGAGGCAAAGACGAAGTATGTATGAAACGCTTTTCTTCTCTACTTCTTCTCGTGATGCTGTACGGTTCGTGCAGATGCTGAATGTGTTTGCTGACACAGGGAGCTGGGCAGAGCCCTGAGGTGCCCCGCAAGCCCCCAGAGCTCCCCAAGTCTCGCTCCTCTGCAGGGATGTGCCTCACCCTGTCTCACTGGAGCTGCCACAGCCCCGAGCTGCAGGCAATTGTCCCAGCACCCACAGGCTGAGCTGGGCAGGGACAGGGAGGAGCAGCCCCGCAGGCTGGGACTCGGGGCAGGGACCAGCCAGCGCTGTGGGGCTGTGGCACTGGGGTGAGCTGGTGCCCACGGTGGCACGTGTGGCCAGAGGAGTTCTGTTTGCAGAGCAGGACAGGGTTGGCCTCCCTGCATCCCGCAGCGCTGCGGCTGCCACAGCCCCTGACGGCCTTCATCCCCGCAGGCGCTGAGCAGGCAGCGGTGTGTCCCACCAGGGCCGGCAGCTTCCAGGTCCCCCACCATGGTCACACACCTTCCCAGGAGAAGTGAACGGCAGAGGGAAGGGAGTGCGTGGGCAGGAGCCGTGCATGGCTCCCCACACAACCACCCAATCGCTGGCAGGATCCATCCTGCACCATCCTCTCCCCCACAGCCACCCCTGCGCCCCCCGGGCTCTGTGGCTGCAGGGTGTCTGGACAAAGGGCTGTTTGGCTGCGGTGGGACCCCAGGTGCATGGGGAACTTGGGTTTTAATTACCCCCCCAGCCCAGACAGCCCTTGGCCAGTCCCAGCCCGGGGGTCCCGCGGGGTATCCAGCCTCGGTCGGCACAAGAGCAGCCACATGGATCTGCCCTCGTTTACGTAAGCTGGTTTTAGAACTGTTTTACATTAAAACTGTTTTAAATTAAATTGTATAAAAATGATTTTATATTAAAACTGGGATTGCCGAGCCCTGTGAGAACAGGGAAAACTTGATGTCATGGCTAATGCTATAAAGTGCAGTTTCCAGGGCCCGGTCCGTACCTTTGCCGCAGGGACAGAGCTTGGCACCGCTGCCCAGCGCTGCAGGAGGGACGGGGCCAGGTCCCTTGGGGTCCCTCCATGTGGGGAGCCAGGGTGAGGTCCCAGCCCAGACCCAACAGCGGGGTCAGTGGGCTGGGGACCCTCCTGCTCTCTGTGTCATTCCCCCAGGCTGCAGCAGCCCCTGCACCCACAGACCCTGTGGCAGGGCTGGGACGAGCAGCGGTGGAGCTGCCGGGTGTCGGGTCACTGCGGGGGGAAGAGGAAAGTTTCCTTACCTCTTGGTCTGGCATGTGAACACTGTGGTGCTCCACACTTGCTTTTGAAGTGTAGTAAACACAGTATTTAAAAGAATACATTTTTTAAATACACAGCTTTTCTATAAACAAGGACACTGCTTGCATAATAAACTAATAAAAATAACCTGCATTCTAGCCTGCAAAGAATGCTATTGGTTTCAAAACAAGCAGCATTTTATATGATAATTAAAAGCAGAAAACTCTCAAGACATGGGACTGAGTATTTTTCTTGGACTGAGCTTGGGAGCTGAGAACACATCTCTATTTTGGGGGCAGTGAAATCTCCTGCGCTGCCAGACAAAGTCACCATGAGCAGGGTCAGAGTGAGATGGAGCCTGGGCCGCAGCCCGGCCCAAGTGTGGGGCAGGATTACTCAGACCGTTTTGCCCTGGTCCCCCCTCATCCTGCACCGTCTCCGCAGCTCGGCGGGGTGGCACCTCCAAAGAGAGGATGTGGTGGGGAGCCACAGGCCCACCCAGGCTTGTGTCCCCAGTGGGTGTCAGCCCAGCGCGGGCGACAGGATGAGTGGTCAGGGCTGGGAGGCAAGGGGGTGCTGGGGAGATGACACAGAGACTCTGTGGAGTTGGTGGCTGCCTCTAGGTCCTGCTCTGTGCTGCTGCCACCATGACCCACGTGCCTGTGCTCGGTGTGGTGCTGGGGCCCGTGGGCACCGGGCAAAGGTCATGATACCCAGCTGGAGCCACAGCGAGCGCGTTGGTGCAGCAGGACCACAGCCAGGCTGCCCCAGTCCCTGCCCAGCCAGGCGGGGGCACTGACCGCTGCCTCTCTCCTGCTCTTGCAGTCAGCACCGAGCTGAGCCAAGGCTGCGCCAGGGGCTGCGACCTGTGCTCCGAGTTCAATGGGTGCCTGAGATGTTCCCCCAAACTCTTTATCCTGTTGGAGAGGAATGATATCCGGCAAATTGGGATTTGCCTGCCATCTTGTCCGCTGGGATACTTTGGCCTTCGCAATACAGACATGAACAAGTGCATCAGTGAGTATGGGGGCAGGAGGGAACTTCCCTGGAAGGGTGGTGAGACCCTGGCCCAGGCTGCCCAGAGAAGCTGTGGCTGCCCCATCCCTGGGGGACTTCAAGGCCAGGCTGGATGGGGCTTGGAGCAACCTGGTGTGGTGGGAGGTGTCCCTGCCCAGGGCAGGGAGTGACACTGGATGGGCTTTAAGGTCCCTTCCAACCCAAACCATTCTGTGATCTCTGAGTCTTTTGTTCACATCCGACTACATGATGACTTTCTGTTTTTTTTTTTCCCCAGAATGCAAAATTGAGAACTGTGAGTCTTGTTTCAGTCGAAACTTTTGCACAAAATGTAAGGAAGGTTTGTATTTGCACAAAGGAAGGTGTTACGTCACGTGCCCCGAAGGCTATTCTGCTGCCAACGGCACCATGGAGTGCAGCAGCCCTGGTAAGCCGCGCCCGGGCACCTTGCACTCGGCTCTTTGTGCATCTCTCGGGCCCTGTCGTGTGTACTGAGACAGTTTGGTTTAGATGAGAAAAACAGCCCCTCAGGTGATGGCTCATGTGTGCCCGAGTTGGGTGGGTGATGGCACGGGCCAGACCCAGCCCTTCAGAGGGCAGAGTCCTCTGGACACCAGCCGGGACGGGGAGCAGCTCCCCAGCACTGGGTGACTCAGAGGGTGTGCGGTTCGGTGAGGAAAGGGGTGCCTGGAAAACTTAGAAAGCTGCCGGGAAAACACACGTCCCCTTCAGCCTAACGTGGGGGAGAGGGGCGATGGTGTGCAAGGGCTCCGGGAATTCCTGAGGCAGCAACAGAGAAAGGAGAGTTACCGTTGGCCTCTCTTGTTACCCGGCAGCACAATGTGAAATGAGTGAGTGGGGGCCCTGGGGCCCCTGCTCCAAGAAAAGGAAGCTCTGCGGCTTCAAGAAGGGCAACGAAGACCGAACGCGGCGGATCCTGCAGGCTCCCTCTGGAGACGTGTCCCTGTGTCCTCCCACCACGGAGGTGCGGCGATGCACCGTGCAGAAGAGCCAGTGCCCCGAAGGTGAGCAGAAGGGGGGACATCTCCCCATCCCTCCCCACACCTCTTATTTGGCAGGCACCAGGGCTCAGCCAGTTTCCCAGTATCATGAGCACACTGCGCGTCTCAGAACCCCTGTGGTAACGGGGACACAATGTGACAGCAGCTGGAAAGACCCCTGGGAGGCACTGGCATAGACCCTGGTGGGTGATGCTCAGCACACAGATCTGATCACTCTGCCCTGTTTATGTTTAGGCAACACAAAGCCCGGCCTGGCAGATGGGGCGGCTCTCGGGCACCTCTGCATGGGGAGGACATAGGCTCTTTCGGCCACCCCCAGCAGCAGTGGGCACGGGCCAGAGAACCTCATGGCTTCCCTTTGCTTTTCTGCAGGGAAAAGGAAGAAAAAGGAAGAGCAAGGAAAGCAGGATAATGCGAATGGGAACAGAAATCGGAAAGACACCAAAGACGCAAAGTCTGGCACCAAGAAGAGGAAGAGCAAACAGAGGGGGGCGGCCGTCCCCACCACGGCTGCCAGCCCTGCCCAGTAGCTGCCCCTTTCCGTCACCTGATGGCAAGACTTCATTGCTGCTATGTATATGAAAGCTTTATTGAATCAGAGCACTGCTACACAACACGTACACACGTCCAGACAGACAGACATATACCCCCAGACTGACCCACGGGCCCGACAAACCACATACACAATACTTAAGGAGGCTGCACAACCCCCGCTGCCCCAGGGCGCAGGAGGAGAGGAGCGGGAGCACAGGCAGAGGGGAGCCCACCTCCCCCGGGCTGTGCAGGGGACGCTGCGGGGAGGAGAGATGGAGGAAGAGTCGGCCAAGGACCCAGACCCAGACTTCATGACCAAAGGCCTCAGCCTCGAGAGCCGGCTGCAACCCCGGACCTGCACAGCCGCCCTCCCCACCTGGGACCCGGACTCACACAAAGGCAGTGGCCTCTTTCTCTCCCCCCCACCCTTTATTCTGTGTTTTAAGCTGTATGACTTTATCATTGCGAATACATGTTAAACGTTTGTGGTCAGAGGTCAGTGGTACCCGCCCTGATTCTGCTTCAAAGAGTTATTTCGAATTAAAAAACAAAAAAAACAAAATGACAACCAGCTTCCTGAGTGTGTGGTTCATGCCTTGGCCCCTATGGAGGCTGGTGTCCCACAGGACAGAGACTCACTTGTGGAAGGGAAACTCACCAAAGCTTTAAGAAAATCCCAGAAAACGTTGCCAGCTGCCCTGCAGCCACAAATGCTCCGTCCTGTGCTCGCAGGACCCAGCTGTGCTCCGCGGAGCCCCCGAGGAATTTCCCGCTGAAGCATCCAGCTAACGCAGAAGACTGAGAAAATGAGAGGTTCCAGCATGCCGCAGGTTGCTGAGCAATGTGACTCCTCATGCACAGTCACAGCTTTGGAACTCCATCCCAGGTTGGGGACACGCTGGCCCGGCCACCCCGGTGTGGGGCAGGAGGGATGGCAGGTGGGAGGGGGACAGCAGAAGAGACACGGCGCTCAGTGGAAGGTGCCGGTCTGCGTGCCACCGCCTGGCTCCAGCACGAGCGCTCCTGCTTGGAGAGAGCCCACACCTGGGCAGAGCAAAGGGGACGAGGAGCCTGCGGGACTGAGACCCGGAGAGACCCGTGTGGGCGCAGGAGATGCTGCTTCCTCTGCAGGGAGAGCTTCACCCGCAGCGGCGTGGCGAGGTGGCACAGCGCTCAGTTCCCTCCTGCTCTAACACGTGTTTCCTCGATACTGATATCTGCAGACATTCGATTACTCTGGAGTTCAGCAAAAGCCCTCTGGTGCTGATGGGGCCAGGGGAGGTGCTGTGGCTCCCGGAGCTGTGCCCGGCGTGGACGGGTGACATGACACCGAAACTGCCCGGGTAAGGTGCTGGGCAGGAAGAGCCCAGCCCAAAGCTAAACCTGGCGAATACAGTCCCTGCTGCGCTTGCTTCGGCACCAGCTGCAGTGCTGGGGGCAGAGGGAGCCAGTGTGTGGGGACACCTGCGGGAGAGCCCCTGCTCGCCCTGAGGGCCCCCTGCCCACACCCCACCATCCTGGGCCTCTCCTGGGAAGAGCCAGCGTTGGTGGTGCCCGGCGAGGGCCCGTCCCAGCAGAGGACACCTGAACCCCCTCGGCCCCGACCGCGCCGCGGCTGGTTTGGCTCAGCGCGGGACGTGGGAGCTGCAGTTGTTTCGGCTCCGGGGCTGTACCAAGCTCCCCGTGACTGCTCCGCTGGCAGCAAAACCTTTCAGCCCATCATCCACTTTGTGTTTAAGTAAACAAGAAGCCGTTATATCTTTTAAAGGGGATTCCATTTCAGCACAATGATAAACGACCAGCATACCAAGCAGAGAGAGAAAGAGTCATCCTTCGAGTTGTTTATGGATCGTGTTCAGGCGATGCCTGAAAGCCTCCCAGCCGAAAGATCAGATCTCACTTTATTTTCTAGCCTGTGAGATAAATATTTTGTTTGTGCCCCGGCGTTGCATGTAAGCAGAACCGTTTTTCCCTTCCGCTTTTTAGCAGCAATAGTCAGTAACCCTCTCACCGGCCTCAGCCTGCGGATTCCTGCCCGACCCCTCCCTCCGGCCACGGTGTCCCCGTCCCTTCTCAAGGAGGATTAGAGAGAGGCGGGCGCCTGAGCCCGGTTTCGCAGGCGGAGGCTCCGGTGCCCGAGCGGGTTCCCTGCGGTACCCCACGGCAGTGCGAGCACAATTTCACATCTCAACTGCACACAGTAAATCCACGCCACCTATTTTGTAGAACTTTCTAGAGCTTTTTAGGAAAACTGACAAGCTTCTTTCTCTTGGAGCCTTCTCCCTTCTTTCTTCCTTTTCCACAGCAAAATGGTAGGAAAAGGGGAGAAAGGCAAAGGGAAGTTTAAAAGACATATTGAGAAAATCCAGTATTTTTCAGTATGGGTGGTTTTAAAATTAAATTGTTTTAGAAAGATTAGGAGGAGAATATAAAAAACAAATCAAAATTCTTTTTTTAATTACCTGGAGAACTGTGCTTATTCCCGCTCTCAGAGAGCTGGGTCACTTATGAATCAGAAGCATGTTGCCTGTGCCCATGGCGGTTTGCGCACTCAGCTCCACGTCCAAGCTGGAGACTTCCTCAGGCAGGGAGATGTCACCCCAACTCACACGCACGTGAACGCTCTCTTTCCGCCCACAAAACACAACCTGTTGTGGTGTTCTCTCCATGGCATCACTGTAAAATATCCTTCTTTAAACAAATCAATAAATAAATGGGTTTGCTGAACAAGCTTTGTTTGCTTTATTCACTGAGACTGGAAACGTCAAAAAGCAGGAGCCTCCCCAGGAGCCTCTCTCAGATCCCCCAGGCACCGGGGGGACCATCCTGCTCGTGGTCTTGGGCTCTGCTGGGGCCTCGTCCAGGCGCTGAGGGAGCAGCAGGTGCTGGACAGACAGACAGAGGGACAGAAGCTCCACTGCACAGAGAAGGTCGTGGTTTTCACTGTGGAAGGAACGGGTGCTCCTTCGCTGGACTTTGACCCCACATCTGCAGTTTGCGGGTGGTTCGCTCGGTTTTGGGGTAATTTATCCAAGTAACAGGGGACAGAGGGCAAGGAGCACACACACAGCTCAGGGCCCTGCCTTGGGAACTGTTAATTCCTGCCTCATTTCCTGAGATTTAGGAGGCCGAGCAGACAAGTGTCACCAGCACAGGTTGGTCGTGTCCTGTTCTTATCCCCACCGTGTAACATCAATCTGGATTTTTCATCAGCTCCGGTGAAGTGTGTGCACAGCCCCTCCCCGGACAGTAACTCACTGCCTTCCTCCCCCCGGCGAGACGGGGGCCCTGGATGTACTTTTTAGTTCATGTTTACATTAAAGGGATTTCTCACTCAGCAGAAATCTTAGCTTTGATTTAAGGAAACTGTGGGACTGTGTACGGGTTAGCCCTGATACTCGTGCTTGGATGACGCCGCCTGAGGAGTATCTTAGAGATATTTACAGACTTCACTAAGTCCGTGGCCTTCACAGAGAAAGGTGTTAGGCATAACATTTTAAAAAAGGGAAAAGCTTTATTAAAATTACAGCCAGCATAAATAAATCTCGTGGATGGCATTTATATACATGAGAATGTTTTACACCCAGCTGAGTGGCAGAGCACAGCCTAGATGGCCAGAACCTCCATGATTTTGGAAGAGCAGCAGGATCTCAGCAGAACAAAAGAAGAGGCAAGCGGGAGGAAACGCTGCTGCTCCCGGCACAAGCTGCACCGAAGGGTAGAGCCTCCAGCCTCCAGCCTCCAGCTCAGCTCCTCCCGTCCCGGGAACCACAGCCCCGGCCTGAGCTGGGACAACGGCCCCGGCCAGAAACCACCCCCGGGGGCTCGTGGCCGCGCTGGGCAGGAGCTGAGGGTCGGGCACGGAACCCACCCCCAGCATGGGCTCTGCAGGGCAGCCAGAGGCTCCAGCTGCCTTCACCCTGTTAAATAAAACAACATAGCTCGATCCCACGCCGAAAATGCGCCCCGAGTACAAGTCCAGTCTTGTTCTGAAGTCTTGGAAATCTACTTTTCCTTCATTTAATTGACTAAATCTGTAGATCGTACAAGGAAGCCAGCCCCTGCCAGAAATCAACCATCACTAGTTTTTAATAATACAATGGGAATAACCCCTCAGAACGTATGTAATTATGGGAGTGAGTCATCCCCATGGCATCGCACACCACATCCACCGGGATTCTGACAAGGAAGAGGCCACACAAAACTGATGGTGATTTCACTGCAGCAGCGGCCGGGCTGGGCCCGGCAGCACAGCCGGGGCCGTCGGGGGGTCCCGCAGCCCCAGCCCCTCTCGCAGCCCCCTCTCCTATCGGTGCACGGGCAGACAACATCCCACTGCAGACAATCCACGAAGAACAAGGAAAAATTCAAGTGAAGAAGTGAAAGGGGAGGATGCCTCACCAGCAAACGAGAAGCTTGGGAGTCGCACAGCAACTTAAAATGAGTTTAGTGGAGTGAGGTATGAGCATGTGTTATCAGCCACGGGAGAAAACACCCCCAGAGACAGAGACACTGCAGGTTACAGCCCTGCCACCAGCCCCAGCGCTGTCACTGTGGTCAGAAAGACTCGAGGAGGAGGGCGCAGCTGGAAGGATGAGTTTATTCCCGTTGGGATGCAGCTCCCTTGTGTTTTCAGTGCAACCTCTTCTTCTGACAGAACGCACGGGACTGTGTCCCGCTCCGCTTTGGACGAGGGGGCTCCCTGGAAGCCAGGCCGGGAGGGTGACCCCGGGACCCCCCGGGACCGGGCTGGCGGTGGGACCCGGTGCCGCTCCCACGCGGCCCCCGCGCGGCTCTGCACGGCCCGGCCCCACGGCTGCAGCCACCCGGGGCTGCTCTTCCACAGACAGAGACAGCAACTTTCTGGATGCGCTCCAAGGTATCTTGCTAACAATAAAAAGAGTGTTTTCTTAAGGAAAGGGAAGAAAGAGTGGGGGAGAACAGAGCGGGGATTACTCAACTATTTAGTCTAAAAATGTGAAAATCAAAGGGATCTTCTGACAGATTGATATCAGCTCTAATAGAAAACACACTTGTCCTGGGAAAACTCTTCTACATGAGCCTCAAGTCTGATAGCTTAAACAATTATCTACAATTTGGAATTAATTCTTCATGCCCACATCAATGTGTATTTTTTAAATGCCCAAGGCACAGATAATTTTATTAAGAGAAAAAATGGAACTCATGGGCTTAACCAAAACCGACTGAGAGTGGAGCCACCATCTTACAACACATCTCACCAGCCTCGGCTCATCGGGGCTGTGCTCTACAACCCACACCACCTAAAAGCAAAATGCCAAAAATCATTAAAAGAACAAAATCTCAGCAGCTCTGTTATTGTTGGGGATTTAGAAGAGCAGGAGGAGCAGGGCCTGGCTGTGAAGGCTCTGCTGCTCTGAAGCGCGGGGCAGCGCTGGGCCGGGCCCCTTGCGGGAGGGCTCCCCGGGTGCTGAGCAGCCCGGCCCCAGCCCAGCCCCTGCTGAAATGAACTCCGTGTCAGTGCAGTTCTGTCCATTCCCCAGGTGAGGATCTTCCCAATTCCTATTAAAATCTGGCAGTGACGTAACGTCGGCTTCACCTTGAGACACACGATTTGCCTGAATCTGAGTTACCCCGCTGCCCGTACAGTTCTTTATACCCAGACAAAAAGGCCGGTGTTATAATTTGTAATTTTAAATTACAATTTAAGTTTTATTGCCCCGCACCCCCCCGCCGCTGCTGCCCCGGCCTCGCCCCAGTGCCCCACCAGCGTCCCCGNTGTTTCTGCGAACAAACATTTCACAAACAATGAGGGCTCCTGTGCCAGCTCCCTCCTCACTGCGGCCCTCTCCCCCTCTTAACCGGCCTGTGCTCCCCCCACACAGGCGCCGGGGGGGGTCCCTGCGGCCTCCACCCCTCCCGGCGGGGCCTGGAGCGCCCTGCGGCAGCGGCTGCCCCGCGGCGAGTCGCACCGAACCACCGAATTCTCAGGGTCGGGTTGGGCGGGGAGCACCTGCGGCGCAGCCCCGAGCTGGGGGGGACCTGGGGAAGCCAGTGTGCCCGGCGGGACGGGGCAGGGCAGGGGATAACGGGCCCAGGCCTGGGCCAGCCCCAGGGCGCCATAGCGACCGGGGACACGTGGTTACCAAGGCAACGCCGCGCGCCTGCGCATTAGGCAGCCTGACCGCACCGGAATTGCGTCATGCCGCTCGCCCTGGCGCCGGAAGTACTTGTGTTGCCGCTTCCTGTCCGGTGCGGCGTGTGTGGCCGGGTGTGCTCCGGGCCCCGTTCGCTTCGGCCGCGAACGCTGCTTCGGGCCCCGCTCGGCACCGGCCCTCACCGCTGACCCGGGCCGCCCCGGGCCCCGCTCGGCACCATGGTGAAGCCACGCTACAAGGGCCGCAGCACCATCAACCCCTCCCGCGCCAGCACCAACCCCGGTGCGTATGGGGGCCGTGGGCCAGGCCGGGCCGTACTGTACTGTACCGGACCGTACCGTACCGTGCCGTACGGGCCTGGCCTGACGCTGTCTTGTCTCCGCAGATCGCGTTGGGGGCGCGGGAGGGAACAACATGCGGGACCGAGCCACCATCCGCCGCCTCAACATGTACCGACAGAAGGAGCGGAGGTGAGCGGGGCGCTGGGGCCGGTGCGGCGGGGCTCAGGCGGAGGCGCTGATCGCGGGGGTGGGGCTGGGGGTGAGCGGCTGCTGGTGCCCCCGGGGCCTGTGGCGGTGTCGGGCCGTGTCCTGGGGGACGCGCTAGGGTGGGGTGGTGCCGGGAGCGGCGGTGCCGGTGCGGAGCGGCAGTGCTCGGTGAGGGCCGGCGGGGCTGTGCTGCGGGAGCTGCTCTGCGGGCAGTGTGCCCGTTACCGGCACGGAGCTGCCCCTGCGCACGGGCAGCAGCGGTGTGTGTTGGGAACGTGGCTGGAAAACATCCAGCGCGGGATGACCGATGTGATCCCACTGGGATGTTACGGACCCTGAGGTTTCCCTTATTCCCCAGGAGTGTGGAGCTCCCCAGCTCCCCTCGGGATGCCTGGAGAGCCTGATGGCCCCGCACTGAGGGACCCCTCCAGCTCTCAGGGCCGCCGCCGGCCTCGGGGCAGCTCTCACCTCGCAGACACGTGTCTCTGCCCCGTCGCAGGTGCCGCAGGGGGTTCCGAGGGTCCCCGTTCAGATTAGCAGTGCTATTTTGCCGGAATTCACTTTGTTCTGAGAGCAGGGTGGGGAACACGCATTTAGAAAGAAATTACTGAGTTTAAGCCAAGTCTGGACTTGGACACTATTTTAGCCTGAGTGTTGTCACCAGCTGATGGGGAGAGCTGATGAAAAATTCCTACGTGAGCCCATGAGAGGTGGTGGTGTTTGCTGGGGAATGGTGCTGTGCAGCCCGGGGAGCCCTTCCTGCTTTGGCATGAGCCACCTTCATCAAGGGTCTGCTCAGGCCGGAGTGAGGGTGAGGGTTGCGTGGCTGATGCCTCTTCTTCTCCAGTGCTTGAGTTAAGGAGCCTTGGCCGGCAGCGCTGGCTCTGGTAACAGTCTCAGTGGCACCAGTTCCAGGTGAAGGGTCTTTCTGGGTTTGGTGGATGTATTTGTGGTCTGTTGAGCAGAGGTGCTAGCGGGGAGATGTGCTGCCCTTGTGTATTTACCCTTTGTTCTCAATTTTTGCTTAGAAACAAACACGGCAAGGTGATTAAGCCGCTGCAGTATCAGTCCACGGTGGCACCGGGCACAGTCGCAAGAGTGGAACCAAATATTAAATGGTTTGGTGAGTTTGTTTTCAACTCTCGGACTCAGCAAACTTAAAAACTGTTGGGCTTTGTGTGTTTGGAGGGTGTTTAGTTCAGGGTTGGGGTCCCGGTGCTGTGTGGGGCAGGTGCTGAGAGCGCAGCGTACCTGGGGCCTGTGGAGCGTTCAGGTGAGGATGAGGCAAGTGCAGTATTTATTTCTGTGTGCAGGAAATACCCGTGTGATTAAGCAATCATCCCTGCAGAAATTTCAAGAAGAGATGGAAACTGTCATGAAGGATCCATACAGGGTGGTCATGAAGCAGAAGAAGCTGCCCATGTCCCTCTTCTACGACAGGATCAAACCCCACGTGAGTTGGGGGCAGGGCTGC
Organism: Thinocorus orbignyianus; assembly: GCA_013400375.1. Taxonomy (NCBI): domain Eukaryota; kingdom Metazoa; phylum Chordata; class Aves; order Ciconiiformes; family Thinocoridae; genus Thinocorus; species Thinocorus orbignyianus. Next base: position 273,245 of record VXBW01000493.1, read on the forward strand.
CCTGGGTGTCCATGTGTGGGCCATGGTGCTGCCTCCCCTCAGCCTGGGGAGATGCTGAGTTCTAGAAGTGCTGGGAGGGGCTCCTGGAGCAGATGACCTGGGGAAGGATGTTTTTGAGGGGCTACTGCTGTGGACATTGAGCGTGAAGGCAAAGAAAGAGTATATTATTTCCTTATAGTTTGTGAGAAGATCTGTCATTTATTAGAAATCTCATTTTCTGGTAGGAAACTTCGCCTGGATTGTCCTGGGTCAGACTGAGCTTTGGGTGGCTGCAGCCACCTTTTCTTCTCGAGTTTCCAAGAGCTCTGGTGACACAGGCACCTTTTTTTGAGGATGCATCTCCCTGCAGATATTGTTCGTGTGATGAATTTGAACTCAAATATCTGGGTTTTATTTTGAATCAGAAATTCCTGTGCCTGCAGCCTTCATTTCTAATGCATCAAATTTCAGTTATTATCAGGTTTCTTTCATGACAACAGAATTGCAGACTCTAGCTGCTCTTTCATATGGAAACTTTCCAGGTTTGTGTCATAAAAATGTTACCTAAATTAAGGAAGAAGTCCCAGGAAACCAAAACATGCATTGTGAAAACAATTTACTTCTTTCAGCAATGAACTGAGTGCCGTTCCAAGAAAAGTTGGCATTCGTTACAGGCATTAAAATTTACAATTTTGATTGTAATTGTCCCTGACAGAACTCTGTGAATTTGGCGAGATTTATACACTTGTTAGAAAAAGGAGAAGTGATCAAAGATAGCAGCTGGATTTACATCACTGGGGCTTTAATTGCATTTGACATCGTTTCTAGTGAACGAACTGGAGCAGAGCTCTTTGGCAAGAGCAGTGTGTTTTGTTGCTTATTAAATACCCACCCTTAGGTTTCTCAAAGATTAAGCTGGAAAACTCAAACAGGATTAGGAAAGTGCCCGTAACTCCTGCCACGGGTGGGGGAGTTGTTGGCCTGAGGCCTCGTGCGCTGTGTCACAGGAGGTGGGAGAACAGCACTTGGGGGGTTTTCACTGGCCTGTTTTTCCCTAGACCTCCAGAGTTCACATCCTTGACACAGAAACGTTTGAAACAACGTTTGGCCCCAAAGCACAGAGGAAAAGACCAAACCTTTCTGCAAGTGACGTGCAGTCTCTGGTGGAGAACGCTGAGGCCTCCTCGGGAGCTTATGATCAGGGCAAGGACCGAGACCTGGTGACGGAAGACACTGGTGTGAGGTAAACGAGAGGAGAAGCCACTCCTTGCTCCTGTTTCTCTAAAAAACAGCTTTGTTTTTAAAGAAATACTCAGCAGCTCCATCAGTGCTACTGAGGAGTAAGGAAAGTTCAATTAGCTGAATTGGGGATATTTTTTAATCACATTTAACCAAACTGGTGCTTCCGTGGGAGCCTTCTGACCCTGTTCATATTTCATTGTCTGCTGCGTGTCAGAACATCACCAGGCTCACGTTTTGGGTTAGTGGGGAGCTGGGCAGGGGGCAGCCAGGGGTCTCTGGAGGGGTGTGGGTTTATTGGGTGTTTCTGCCAGTGGGTGGATTGAAGGTGGGGATGGGGAGGGAGCTAAATCCCAGCTGTCTGGTGCTTGGGTCTCATCTGCCCTCCTGTCTGTGATGGCTTTGGAGGGAACAGCACTAACGCTGTCCTCTGGTAACCCCCTTCCAGGGATGAAGCACAAGAGGACATCTACAGGAAAGGACAGTCCAAAAGAATCTGGGGGGAGCTCTACAAGGTGAGCAGCGTTTGTAATTTACAGCAGACTCATGTCTTTACAAAACTGGGTGCTTTGTGCAGCAGTGGAAATCCTGTGCAGCAGGAACTCGGCTCTGAAAACTGTTCCTTGCCGTGTCAGGGAAGCTTTGATGCAAACGAATTTGCTGTAAAGTGTCTTGGAAACGTTAAGACAGTGACTTTGTGCAGAAGAAACTCAGCAGCTGGTAGGTGTGAAATGGCCTGACTTTTTGCTCTGATTTTCTGGATGTAGCTTGAAACCTTTTCATTTAGTTCTCAAATCACTGGGGATGATACAGCAAACCAGATTTCTGTAGGACACTGCCAAAAACGCAGGAAATAGCTGTGAAACAAATTCACTTGGCTTGCAGCAAGTCATAAAGTGACAGCTCCCTGCTGGAGATGCTTAGTGGACTAACAGCAGGTTCCTCCTTGCTTGTGTGTTTCATACTGATCCAGAAAACATGCTTTATATCCTGTTTCCCTATGAAGTGGCAGAACTGAGTTGCTGCAGAGTGGATGGTGGGCAGTGTTCTTGTCTGCTGAAGCAATTAATTCTCCTGTTTGGGCGCAGGGTTTTTCCCAGGCGCTGCTGCAGGAGAACAGGCAGGAGCTGCTGGTGTGTCCAGCTGGAATGTGGGGGCAGTGAGGAGAGGGGGGTGGGTGTCACGGGGTCAGTCAGAGCTTCGCTGGGCTGTGGGGAAGTAGCAGTTGTTTGTGAAGGATACGAGATTTTTAAATTAATGCTGTAGTTTAGCAAATTCCTGATTTTTCCTTCTGGAGCTAGAGATGCCTTGCTTTCTGTAAAATCCTTTCTTTCTCTGTGTTTTGTTTTATTCAGGTGATAGACTCCTCAGATGTTGTGGTTCAGGTTCTTGATGCCAGGGATCCCATGGGCACTCGCTCCCCTCACGTGGAGTCATACCTTAAAAAGGAGAAACACTGGAAGCATCTCATCTTTGTCCTGAACAAGTGTGATCTTGTTCCCACCTGGGCTACCGTAAGCACAGTCCTGTCCCTGCTGGAGCTGCTTTGTTCCTCCTCCAGCCCCTGCCCTCCCTGTGCCAGCCCTCCTGCTGCTCTCCAAGGGCCCGGTGGGGCTGGGGCGGGGGGAGCTCTCTGCTTGCCTGCCTCTAAAAGTAACAATTACGATGTAAATCTGCCCAAGTCGGGCTGAGTTGAGCAACACTGCCCAGCCACAAATTCCCTACTTCCTCTGTCTGGATGTAACAGTTCAGCTGGTGTCTCCAGAGGATGCTAAATGTTAGGCCGCTTAAGATCCATATCCAGGGCAGCTGGTTTGCTTTATGTTGTTAAACTAATTAGTTTTAGCTAGCAGTGAAGGCGGTTTTGGGAAATTGTTTGTCTTTTATAAAAACAATACTCGGTGCTTTTAGCTGTTGGGTTGGTGAAATACTTCAAAGGCTCCTCCGGAGCAGTTTTCATGGACGGGTGCGTCTGTGACCCCGGTGGCGATGCCCCCTGCTCCTGCCCCTGCCCAGGCGGTTTCACCAGCTCTGCAGTGCCCAGCCCTGACCCCCCTGCTTTCCTCTGCAGAAGCGCTGGGTTGCTGTCCTTTCCCAGGAATATCCAACACTGGCTTTTCACGCCAGCCTCACAAACCCCTTTGGCAAAGGGGCTTTCATCCAGCTCCTGCGGCAGTTTGGAAAGGTACAGAACATTTAGGGGGTTGCTGCTGGGGTTTGGGGTGGGTGGGTTTTAGTGGGGAGGTGGTTTTGGTAGCGTTTGGGGTTCAGTGCCCTTCCCTATGGACCTTCTGTCAGCAAATGACTCCATCAATAAAGCTCCCTTCTCTGAAGAGAAAATGGAAAATGCTCTTTCAAATACATTCAAATTGTTTGTCAGACTGAGGAGCTGCAGAAGGAGCTGGTTTGAGTTAGTCTCTGGCCTTGGTTTCTCGTAGACACAGTATCCCTTTGACACTCCCAGCTCTCACTTAAATGTGTAGAAGAGGAACATATTTCACACCTGTTTCTATCCTGGGTATATGCATGTTCTATTAAAGTGTTGTCCTTTAAGTGTCTTCATTTTTCCAAGAAAGACACTTTCTGGTGCTTGTAGGTTAATCACTGTCTCTTCAAGGCACGTTTATGTTCTGTCTCCCGCTGCTGTTTGTGTTTGCTTGGTTTCTCCACCTCAGTGGTTTCTAAATAAGGTGTTCACGAGTAATTTCAGAGCAACTGGGGGTGCGTGGGGTTCACATCTTCCTTTTGAAGTAGCAAGTGCTTTCTTCAGTGCGTGGGGTTCTTGTGAGTTGGTTGTGCCCTTGTAGGTCCCTCCAGGCAGGAAAGAGCTGATCTCACTTTGGACCCAGTTCTTTGGAGTCCCCTTGGCTTCCCAGCACAGTGAGAGCAGGAGCTGCAGAGATGTTCAGAACTGTAGTAGCAGTTTCTCTCTGAGGTGCTAAAAGGATGTGTTATTTCTTACCAGTTACACTCTGACAAGAAGCAGATCAGCGTGGGTTTCATCGGTTACCCCAACGTTGGCAAGAGCTCAGTCATCAACACCCTGCGGTCGAAGAAGGTCTGCAACGTGGCCCCTATTGCAGGGGAGACAAAGGTAGGAGGAGATCCCTGCATCAAAGACAAATTAATTATGTAAGTGTGTTGTCAAAGGCAGAATTGATGCAAAATCGGTTCAGTGAGGTTTTGAAGCCTAGCACTGGAGCTGCACAGGCTGTGACCCCCGTCCGAGGGGTGGCTGAGGGACAGTCCTGATGCTGTCGGGCCCTGTCAGCGCTGGCCTCTGCCTCTGTCCTTCAGGAATGTGGCAGTGAATAAGAAGAGAAAGTTCCAAGTGCTGTTGTATCTCTGGGTTCATACCAAGTTCCCGAGGTGACTCCTGTGTGTCGGAAATGGGCATTTGAGAAGCAGAAGAGGAGGAGGTAACGTGGGCACTGGTCTGTTCCAGGTCTGGCAGTACATCACCCTGATGCGGCGGATTTTTCTCATCGACTGCCCTGGTGTCGTTTATCCCTCCGGAGACTCCGAGACAGACATCGTGCTGAAGGGGGTGGTGTGTATCTGCGCTGGAGAACCTTTTTCTGCTGCCCACACGATGGGTTCAAGAGGAACAAATGCGCACTTTCCGAAGGGCTGATGCTTTGCCATTCGTTTTCAGGTTCAAGTTGAAAAGATAAAGAGCCCTGAGGATCATATTAGTGCCGTGCTGGAAAGAGCCAAACCAGAGTACATCAGAAAGACGTACAAAATTGATTCCTGGAAGGATCCAGAAGAGTTTCTTGAGAAACTTGCTGCTAGGACTGGAAAACTGCTAAAGGTGTGACAATGTTCTGCCTTTGCAGGCTGGAAGAGCGTGTGGGCTGTTACTCAGCATGGGAAACTGAGACGTTTCTGTTGGAGGTAGCAGAAGGTTTGTGCTGCACACGTGGCCATAAACTGTTTCTGGGTTCTTGCAGGGGGGTGAGCCCGACTTGCAAACTGTGAGCAAGATGGTTCTCAATGACTGGCAGAGGGGCAGGATTCCCTTCTTCGTGAAGCCACCAAATGCAGAACCAGGTCCCCAGGTGAGAATGTGATGCTGGTGCCTCTCCTCACTGCTGTGTGCTTTTCCTGATGACATTCACTGGGGTTTTTCCCTGGGTGCCAGGAGCTTGGGCAGTGCGCGTCTTGGGCTCTGCCCACGTCTGGTGATTCAGGTGACACATGGATTTGTGAGGTCCAGGCAGCAGTGCTCTCTGCAGAGGGGTTTGAGCCATTTTACCATCATCTGACTACCAGAAATGTTTAACTGTCCCGTTGTTAGCCTGCCATCTGAGGCTTTTTTAGGAGAGAGAAAATGGAAGCTGCTCTCAGAGATGGTGGGACAGACTTTGTGGATAATATATCTGTTACACTCCTTTTTGTAGCCTCCTGGGTTGGAAGCAGCTGTGACATCGAGCCAAGATAATAATGAGGAGAAAATCTCTGAGTCTGTGACATCGGGTGTGGAGCCAGCAGAAGAGAAGAACACAGACAGTGAAATCAAGCAGCTCATGTCACACGTTCGGCAGAACTTTGGCAGGATTAATGTGGCACCTCAGTTCTCAGAAGAAGACCTGGTTCCTGTAGATGTGCCAGGCTTTGAGGAAACAGACAGTGAATCCTCTGGAGAGGAGGAGCAGGAAGAGCAGAAAGAGGAGAATGAGCAGCAGGATCCAGTGGAGGAGGAATCCCAGTTGGCTGCGCCAGCTGCCAAGGAGAGCTCTAAGACAGTTCTTCAGGCGTTGGAGGAGAAGATTGCAAAATACAAAAAATTTCTGGATAAAGCCAAAGCAAAGAGATTCTCAGCAATAAGGTATTGGAGTCTGTTCAGGGCTCGAATATTTGCAGGAGGGAAGAGGGTTCATGTGGTTCTGCTGTAGTTTCACCAGACTCCTGGTTGCTTGTCTAGTTCCTCTGTGTTGCCCCCCAGGAGCTGCCACAGCTCCCCTAGTTTAGCTGTAAGTGTCTGAGCTCTGCCTGAGCAGCAGCCTGGCTTGGAAACGCTGTGCCAAGAAATCCTGTTGACCAGCAGAACTGAAAATGTCCTTGCTTTTGGAAAGCTGCCTCTTAAGCGATGGCTCAGGAATCTGTTGGTGCTCTGGGCAGCAACATCACATCCTCAGATCTCTGCTTGATGTTGGGTCCTCTCTTGAGCAGCACCGAGGCTGGTGTCCCACCTGGATGGACCAGCTGGTCTCCCTGCACATACACGAGTATCCTTGCTCCTGCAGCAGCCCCAGCAAAGCTCATCTCCCAGCTTTGTGAGGACTAAGATTTCAAGATTAGATCTTCTATTGTGCCCCTTTGTGCAGCTCACCAGCCCAGTGGCTCCAGAGACAAAGTGATTTTAACAGGTTTATGAGGTTGTGGCTTTGCTGCTGGGAGCTGCTGGGGACCCGTCGCCTCTTGGAGGTGGTTACGTTTCTGTTGTGCCGTTCTTTCATTGCCTCTTTTATCTTTTGTAGAATCCCTAAGCAGCTGACTGAAAAAGTGTTTGCAAAATCCATGCCGAAGCCTGAGGAACCCAAAGAAACTGAAGACAGAGGTAAAATAGGATTAGGAGATGTTCTTAATCCCATAAACAAACTAGAAGGGCTTGGGGAAAAGCTCTCGTTAGCTCCTGGTTGCCGGTTCTTTTCCCCTAAAGCTGTTGAAGTCTCCCCGTAGCTCACCTGAGGGCTGGCTGGGTCCCTTGCTGGAGCCTTTCCACACAGCATCTGCCGTGGGGGTGAGATCCATCCCTCTGGCAGACGAGTGAGTGCGGGTGGGGTGTTTGCAGGGGATGGTGCAGCACAGGCTGCAGCCGGAGCGACTTCCCTTCCTCGCGCTGTGACACTGCACGGGCCGGGTGGGAGGGCTCAGCCACTGTAAAAGCACAGAGATACTTCAGGCTATAGGTTTTACTGTGGTGACTTCAAGAGTCTGTGGCTTCAGTTTCTGTAATAAGAGCGATTAAAGACAAAATCATGTGAGGGAGCCCTGTTCTGACTGGTCTGTGGAATTCTTCTGGGCTCACAGGGGTCTGAAGCGATTGCTGCTCGAGAGCAGTGTCTGCAGCGCCAGCGGGCAGCTCTGGTGAGGAACAAGCTGTTACAGCACAACCAGAGGGATGCCCTGCTGAAGTAGAGGGGATGGTGACTCCAAGTCTTCAGTTCTGCAGACAGATGGGGGTTTTGTAAGATGCCCGAGTGTGTGATCTCTGCTGTTTGCAGGCAACACGGAGAAGAAGAGAAAAAGGAAAGCAGAAGATGAGGAGGAGGAGGACAATGAACAGCCTTGCAGGAAACTGACATCCAGAGAAGTAAGTGTGGTTTCTTGTGGTGTGAGCAATGAGCAGGGCATTGGAGCTGGGTATTTTTATACATCCATTGCCCATTCTCCTGTCAGAGTTTTGAGCCTGGGCCCTGGGAGGAGGAGGGGGTGCAGGGGCAGCAGCTGAGGCAGAGGAATGCGGGGACAGGGCGGCTGGCTGCTGGTGAGGGGTGTGAGGGTAGATGTCACCCAGGGGAGGGCCGGACAAACAACCGTGACAGGAAAGTGAAGGGAACTGTGGCTGCTTGTTTCGTTCATGTTCATCAAGTCAAAACAATTCTTGTAGAATAACTTAAATGCCAAGTGAAATAATCTGTGAGACTTTAAAAGTGACCCGTAAGCAGGCTGTGCAGCAGGGGCTGTTTGGGCTGTTGGGAGCAGCAGACGGAATGTTCTGTCACCTCTTCTGTTAAAAGACATGTGATGTGCCTGCAGCTCAGGCTGCTGCCTGCTGCTTCTGTGAGGATTCAAGTGCATCTTCATCTGTAACGGTTTTGGAGCTGGGTGGGTGGATCCACACAGCTGCTGTATATTCACACCAGGAGTGTTTTGCTTGAAATGACTTACTTTACTTGAGGCCTGTGGAGTGCAGTGAGCAGTGTTTGAAAGAGTGCAAATACACAGGGACTGGGGGGCCCTGGATGTGCTCAGTGTGCTCTGTGTGTGTTTGCAGAGGAGACGAGCCCAGAGGCAGCAGCGCTCCAAGAAAGTTGGAGTCCGGTATTATGAAACTCACAACGTGAAAAATAAGAATAAGAACAAGAAAAAAACTGGCTTGGAGGAACAAAGATCAAAGCACAAAAAATACAAACATAAGCAATAAACGCTCATTCTATTAAATTTTACATAAACCAGCTCTAGTGTGCGGGGGCTTTTTTTAATATAAAAGTTTGTAGTTCCCGTTCAGGGCCCGGCTTGACTCGGCCGCCACGGTCCCGGAGCAGCGTCTCGCTCTGTGCTGTGTCTGAGAGTCCTTTGTGCAGCTGGAGGCCGCGCTGTTTCCACATCTGTCTGAGCCAGTGAGCGCTGCGTGGACATAACACACCCTGAAGTATCACCCACTGCTCTTGAGTTTGGGGTTTTTTTCTGGAAAGGAGCTTTTTGGAGTTTTTGTACAACTGTGGTAAGGACCCGTCCCGCGCCGGCGTGAGGGTTGCTCATGCGGGTGCCTCCGCTGAGATCCCTTTGCTTCCACAGAGAAGTGTCCTGTGGGACTGTGTCACAGCCCTCCATCCCGTTAAAAATGACCACCTCCAGAGCTGGGGTTTGTGCAGCCGTGGTTTTGGGGGGCTGCCCTCTGCAATTCACAGCAATTCCCACCCTCAGAGACCTGCCCGAGGGTCACCCACAGCTGGGGTCTCGGTGAACGCAACTTACACAAAGTGCCTACAAGAGCTGTGTTGTTTCTGGATTTTCTACAACATTTACAAAGTAATAACACTACAGAAACGCTTGCACATAAAAGTGTTTATTAGTTTATTGCTCTGAAGGTCGTTGGTGTGTTACCAACGGCCAAGGCCCAGCCAGGTTGGCTGTTGGAGGAGGGTGCAGTGACCAAGTCTTGAATTTCAACTCTTGAAGAGAAAAAGAAAACAATTGCGCTGCCTTCAGCTGCTGGTAAGTGAAAACTCTGGTTGTATGAAGGCAGATCGTTGTCACTAAGGGCAGACTCTGCCTCCTGACAGCTCCTCTGAGCACTGCCTGAGGACAGCAGGCAGAGCTACTTGTTGGTGGCAATGATGCTTTCAAGTTGGGCCTGAAAAACACACGAGACAGGAAGGCAAATTAGATTCAACCTATAAACTAAACCTGCCTTGCTGAGAAGTGATAAATTGTGTGTTAGGTTCTCCAGGCGCGAAGCTGAGGGGTGCTGCAGCCCTTCAGGAGCAGCAGCCAGGGCTTCTGCCCTCACTTACATGTTTTATAAATTAGCTTTCCATGCTTGGCAAACACTTGGTGTGCTCTGAGAAGAGCAGAGCTGGCCTGGCCTCCACGCAGTGAGTCTGGGTTTATAATGTAAAGCATTGGAGAGGAAATTAAATAAAAGCTGTTGAAGCAGTGGTCTGAGATCTCTGATTTCAGGCTGGACCACGTTAGCTAAATGAAATATTTGGCTCCTGGCATTTGGAACACAAACTCTGACTCTGGGACAAAAGTAGCTGGGAACAGCAAGTTTTTCAGTTCCTGAGACAACCCCATTAGACGCCCAATTAGCAGAGTGATGGGAGAGCTCCCCCTGCTCAGGGCTTCAGGGGCCCTTCAGAGCTGCATCCAGGCACACCCCGGGGTGGCTCATGTGCAGCTGTTGGGGTACGGGTGTGTCAGAGAAGGAACAGACCCCGTGGGACACACCTGCTGGAACGGTCACCCCCTGGGGTGCCCCAAAACACCTCAAAATGGGCTGGAGACAGGAGTGGTTTAGAGAGAAGGGACAGTAGGAACAGTGAGGGTAAGGAAATGTTTGCAGCTGTAGCCAGAAACATTTCACGTTGTTTATGGTGATGTTTTTTCTTTAAAGATGTGAGGTTTTGTCCTTTCAAACCCAAAGTAACGAGCAGAAGCTCCGTGCTCAGGTACAAAACTGGCACTAATGGAACCATCAGAGAAATGCCCTGCAAATGGCACTCTGCTGAAACCCAGGAGAAAGTAGGTTTGGCATCTTTCTAATGACAAAATGACCAGTTCAACCACTGCTGTTTGGAATTGTGATTATTTCACTCACCTTTAGCTGCTGGTTTGTCCGTTTCAGGAACTGAACCTCTTCCATGTGCTTCTTCTCCTCGATCTGGCGCCGCTCGGCCTCCCGCTTTTCAACAGCTTCACATTTCGCCTTCTCTTCACTCACTTGTTTCTCCAGCTCCCGCTTTTCCTCTTCTAGCTCTGCGATCTTGGGAGAGAGCACAGATTGATCAGGTTTTGTTTGCTAATGATCAGTTTTCAGTTAAGATGGTACAAAGTGGGATGTTGTGCAGCCTTTAACGTGTTCCAGACACAACAACGGATCACTTACCCAGTGCCCTTAAGCCCTAGGAGAACAGCAAGAAACGTGTCTTGATCTTTGCTGCCTTCCAGTGGGAAGAGAAATAACCGATTTCTTAGAATCATAGAATGGTCAGAGTTGGAAGGGACCTTAAAGATCATCAAGTTCCACCCCCCCTGCCCTGGGCAGGGACACCTCTCCCTAGAGCAGGTTGCTCCAAGCCCCATCCAGCCTGGCCTTAAACACTTCCAGGGGTGGGGCATCAACAACTTCCCTGGGCAACCTGTTCCAGTGCCTCACCACCCTCACAGTAAAGAACTTCTTCCTAAAATCTAATCTGAATCTCCCCTCTTCCAATTTAAAACCATTCCCCCTCGTCCTGTCACTAGACTTCAAAACAAAGAGTCCCTCCCCAGCTCTCCAAATCTTACAAATTTTTCTTTTTTTTTGTTCTTATAAAATAACCTCCCTGCGCTGTGCCAAGTGCAGGACCTGAACTGCAGGGCTAAACAGCAGCCCGACTTACTCTCCTCTCCATGTCAGCCTTGCCCTGCTGGGCCTGCAGGGCCTTGCGCACGCCGAAGGCCACGCTGCTCTCGTACAGGGTCTGGTAGGCGGCCAGAGTCATCCGGATCTCGTCCCTCACGCGCAGCAGCAGCAGCCCCCGCTCCGCGCAGCTGATGGTGGTCTCACGGATCAGCTCATCTTTAAAGAGAGGGCAGGGCAGCCTCCTCAGGGTCAGTTACTGGGGATTGTGACTGGGGATGTTGTGCTGTGCTACAGCCGAAGCTGGTCCAGCTGGCACGGGGAAGCAGGGTTGGGGGGTACAGCTCCCGTGGTGAGAACAGCGACAGTGAAGCTGTAGCAGCAAATACCTAAACATTTCTGATGATTTTTTGCAGTTCTGGGGCAGCCTCCAGACAAGGCAAGAGCCTCCATCCCCCCTCTTGCCTTTGGAAGACCAGCACCAGCTCAGCAGTGTGTAAGACCAATTAACGGGTATAGGAGTGGTTTAAGTTAATTAATTGGAAGGGAATTTTGCGCTTCTTTGCATCTTTCCCCATGTTGTTGTGCAGGGGCCTGCACAGACACCTCCTCTGCCAGCTCTGTGAACACCAGCCCAGAAGGCACAGTTTGGAAGCTGAGGGCTGGGTGGGTGCTGAGCCCTGGGGCTGCCCCAGCCCCTCACAGCCCCCCACGCCCTGGGGCCCCCCAGGCAGGGTTAGGGGTGCGGGGGCACTGACCGAAGCACTGCGAGTAGAGCTCCCTGCGCACGGGGCAGATGCCGGTCTCCCGCGCCTGGCGCTGCTGCAGCCGCAGGTCCAGCTGCTCCTGCAGGTGCACCACGTCCATGCGGGTGCTGGGCGCGCTCGACACCTCCTGCACCCACAGCCGGTTCTCCTCCTCCCACTCCCTAAGGCCAAAAGCACCGGCCGTTACCGAGCGGGCCCCCCCGCCAGCCCCGCTGCCCGCTGC